>JAJOZX010000951.1:0-545000 GCA_023014485.1 Bathynomus jamesi
TCTGATCTTCGTGCGGGCCCACCGAGAACGAGACTTTCCCCTCTATGTAGAGTCAATCAAGGCTTTGGTTGGTTGGTTCTTTGCCCTTGACCATCACAACTATGCCAGGTGGATTCCCGTGCACCTACGGGACATGGAGAGCCTACCTACAGCCATCCAAGAGGAATTCGAAAACAACGGCCACTGCGTTGTTTCAAAGACAACCAAGCGATTCTCATCCATACCAATCGACCAGGCTCACGAGCAGAACAATGAGCTGGTGAAGGGTTCAGGGGATGCAGTGGAACTAATTGAGAATCCTTCAGCTTTCAAGAAGTGGATGATCGCTGGACCTGAGCAAGCACGACTTCTCCAAGAGTTTGAGGAGGAGTACACCTCAGAAGAAGAAAATCAACAACAACACCATGAGGAGGGACTGTCAACACAGAAGACATTCAAAGAGAAAACACTGGGTCTGGTTCAGGCTATCTCTGAGATGAGCAATCCTTTCCTAGTTGACAGCCTTGAACTTTTCACACTGGACACACGGAATGTTATCGATGAGTCTGTCGTCAACACAGTCCGTACCGTGGAAGCAGTGGGCAAAGAGCAATACAACGCCTACCGTCAGTCAGTGCTAACTGACCGCAAGCGCTCTATCCATGAGCCCATCAAGAAGAACTCCCTGCCTCTGTTTAGTTGTCCAACACCCAAGTCAAAAACCAAGCAGGCAGGGCAGATCTCACTGCTGAAGGATGATGCGACACTCTTCTCCAGATTATACATAGTCATGCAGCAGAGGGATGGAGACACGGGTCCCTTCTTCAAGCATGAAAATCATCCACATCCTCCATCTCTCTCTGAGAGAGGTTAGCTACGACAGGGAAAGAAGTCGGATCTGCTGGGCATTCTGACCCACGAGACAGATGAACCACAGTCGGAACCTCGTAGGTCCTTCAATGCGAAAATACTTGATGGTGCTGCTGTGGTGCACCTCCTGCCAATCACCAACATCACCACGTTTGATGAATATGCCAGTGGTGTCTTTCTTCCCCACCTTCATGAAGCAGTTGGAGACCTCTGCAAGAGTTGACGTGGTCTGGGACACCTATGTATCCAGCAGCATCAAAGAGTCAACCAGGGAGAAACGCGGCAAAGGCATCAGGAGGAAGGTCGCCGTTCGAGATAAGGTTCCAGGGAACTGGCCAGATTTCCTGCGTGACCCCACCAATAGTAAGAGCTCTTTGCATTCCTCTCCAGCAAGGTTGCATCCACTGAATGCCCAGAAGGCAAGCAGATCTTCATCACATCGAGCAGCACAGTTGTCAGCAGAGGCACCAGCCACTGCATGCCCAAGTGTGCCCATGAGGAAGCAGATACAAGAATACTGATTCACTTGCAAGATGCCATGGAGCGTGTTCTAACATCTGCTTGGTTCGCATTGTGGACACTGACGTAGTCATCATCCTCATCGGCAAACTCGACGCCATTGTCGCCACGCCAAATGTCCACTTGCAGACATCTGGGATGCCTTTGACACTGGCAAGAACTAATTGTACCTAAGGTGTTCCAAAAAACCTTAGCCCCCCCCCCCCCATTTGCAGCTTACATGTTTACTTATATCGAAATAGCTTTTAGTGATTATAAAAATATATAAAATTCTTTATTTATTGCAGGTATTAAAATTACTCTAGATGATAAAGTGATAATATAATGGCTTCTCAATTAATTGGTGATTCGGACAGGCAACGTGTGATAGATCGCATACGAGCAATAACATTTCGGGAAGCTCGTGATGCTGGAGCCACCTTTATAACACGTTCTTGGGTTGCCAAAAAGTTGCGAAGAAGTGAGGACTTCGTCAAAAGAAATTGGAATAAAACTTTGGATGAATGTGAAATGGATACAACCAAATCTGGGCGCCCAAATTTGCCACTCTCTCAGGAAACAAAGGACATCATTCAAAGCGGTACGCGTAAGCGGAAAAACAGCTGTGCTAAACTTTCTAGAGAGATCGAAGTACTGAAAGGAAAGATCGTTAGTGGTGAGATCATTCGACTGTACCGTCATAGGCAAGGTTTAAAGCCTTGGCATGAACTTCCAAAGCCAAGAAAAACTCAACTTCACATCGATGACAGAATGTGGTTTGCCCATTATCTTGAAGATTGGGATGTGGATGATTTAATGCATTTAGCTGTCTCCGATGAATTTTTTGTTTACGTAACACGTCGGCCTAACTACCAAAATGATCGAGTGTGGGCCACAACACCAGATGAAATCGATGACAATGAACATTATCGCGAATTATTAAAAAGTCCAGACTGTGTTGGTGTGTTTGTTTTGTTTACTGCAAAGAAGCTCATGTGGGTGCTGAAGCCAAATGGTCAGAGTTGGGACGGACAGTATTTTCGTGATATTATTCTATCCCAGCATGTCATTCCTTTTCTAAGAAACCCAAACAATGTTATGGATGTCGATCAGGTCACACTTCTGCACGATAAGGCCCCCTGCTTTAAGGCATTAGCCACGCAACAGTTGTTGTGAAACCATGAGATCGATTTCTTTGGAAATGAAGAATGGCCAGGAAATTCTCCTGACCTGAACGTCTGTGAACACATTGGATCAGTTATAAAGGACAAGGTTTAATGTCTTGTTTCAAGAATCTGCAGCAAATCGATTTTCGAAGGATACAATGACGCAACACATTGAAACTGTTTTAGCAAATTTGCGTAACGATCAAGATCTATTCACGTCACTTTTAGCAAGCTACCCAAAGCGAATTCAGGCTGTCTTGGAAGCCAATGGCGGGAACACCAAGTTTTAGTTGTTTCTCATTAAATGCAGGATTAAATTCTCTTTCGTAGGGTATGTTTAGTTTTACTGTACCTCTAATGGTTTAGGCCATGGGCGGGGGGACTAAGCTTTATTGGAGCCCCGTACATATCAATGCTATCTGCCATGCTCTGGGCAAAGACAAGTCCACAGCCCTTTCCTGTTCCACAGTTTCTCAGGGTGTGACACAACCTCAGCATTCTCTGGAAAGGGGAAGACGTCAACATGGGAAGCCTGGAATTCCTACCCTGAGGTCACCCAGGCATTCAACTACATGGCAGCAAATCCGCACACCCCACTGACCGTGGACTTCCAACACTTTCAACTACTGGAACGCTTCACAGTCGTCATCTATGACAAGACAAACACTCTGGAATCTGTCAATGAGGCACGGAGGGAGTTGTTCTGCAAAAAGAGCAAAACGATGGAGAACATTCCACCGACTCAGGAGGCTTTGTTGCAACACTCGAGGCGCGCTGCTTACCAAGCTGGAATCTGGACGACATGTGAACTGGCCAGCATCAGAACCCTACTCCAGAAGGGTCGGGATGGACATTTGACAGAGAGAGCAAGTCCTGGGCTTCCTCTGTGCAGCACACTAGCGATGGCCTCCAAAGCATGCAGTCAACTGGTGAAGTGTGGATGGAAAAGCGTGAGCGGCTGTGGTGCAAGGTGTTCGTACAAGAAGGCACACTGGAAATGCACAGAGCTTTGCAGCTGCAATTATGACATATAACTAAACTCGCTGATGTTTTCAATTGAATTGTTTTTATATTCTACATACATTATGATGTTTTTATTTTTTGTTTAGCTGTTTAATATGGTGATATATCAAATTAGTGTATTTTGTATTCTAAATATACTGAAGAATTACAATGTTTTTATATTCTACATACACAGGATTGACAATCTTATATCCTAATTCTACTATATAGGAAGATTGGAAAATCCGATGCCTTTTAGGTGTAATTTCATGCCAAAATTATGGTCAGTATTGCAACGGGCCAAATGGAAGCTCCATCCATGTCAGATTTTTTGGTTCCAATAAAAAAGCTGAATAATATGACCTAATAAAATGTCAGAAAAAAGTTGGTGCTTTTGTCAGGAATGTCCCCTTCATTTTGTTAAGCTACCTAATTAATGCAGGCTGTATTAGTCAGGAAAGTTGTTCGATAGTAATTCAGAGCAGTTGTATTATACAGCTGCTCTGAATTACTATCGAACAACTTTCCTGTCACTGATTTATTGTTATGCAATTAACATCAAATGTGAAGATATATAATTACCCATAAATTGGAACACGAGGTAAATATCTTTGTTATTTTCTGCCTTGAGAACATTGAGCAACCGAATGATGTTCGGATGAGAGGAAAATTCGAGGAGGAAGACGATTTCCCTGAAAGTTCGCTGGGCGTCAGTTTCATTCCGGAAGGCGTCGAAAATCTTCTTGACAGCAACCACATCTCCGGTCTTCTTGTCGATCGCTTTCCAAACGATTCCGTAGGCCTGGATGGCGAGAAAGGATTTAAGTACAATAATAGCTACAGAAATTAAATACTTATAATATAAAAGAACCGTTAACATTAAATGAAGAGGAATATTCACTATATAAATGAAAGAAAAGAGTTTGGTTGTTTGCACTGAGGGGAAAACAAACTGAAGCCATCAAAGTTTAAAAGAAGATTAATTTGGAGAGTATCCGAATTAATGAAAGACAAATAAATGCTGGTTAAGAATTATAAGTAATAATGTTTAGAGATGTTTGACCTCCTTCATAATGTCTAAGGTCATTTGACGTAAGGGACCTACAGCTTTGCGGAGGATCTGAGCCAATAACCCCACCCCACTTCAAATCTGAAATCTGAGCCGAAACTCGAAACCAGGACCGTCAGATTAACAATAAGGCGCTTTACCACTAGGCTACCCTGGCGAGTTCCAAATAGGATTTCAGAACGATTCGTAAGTCAGAGGCAGAAAGGTTGCTTCGATACGACATTCCTCTGAATTCATGATTGTGAATGACTAAAAGAGATGGCATTTTGTTTTTGTGCAGTTTGTCCATCCCTTAATAGGGAGTATTGTTACCATGTTGGCAAAGAAATAACAGAGTAATGATTTTCCCACATGCTTATAACATAATGTTGCATTAAAAAAAAGACGTAGACAATTAAATCTCATTTTTAGAAACTTAAAATTCAATAGGAAAATCATTATTTTTATGCATCTAATATTAACTTTTTAATGTCGAGGGATCTTTTCTGAGATAATAATATTATAACAATGTCTGGCTTTAGCTGCAACCAAATCAGTAAAGCGAAGCTGGGAGCTATACAGGGTGAATTACTGGTTTGAGTATACAGTCCTTCAGCATTTTACTCTAACAGCGGAGCTGCATTTTTAGCGTTGGAAGTAGTACACTACAAATTTGGGGGAAGAAATACTAGTTGCTCGTGAGTTAATTATGTATTCTATTTTCGAAGGAAATAAACTAATGAGGGAGTCACATTTACTTCCGTACCACAGTTAAAGCATAAAAAGTTTTAGAATATATTTGTCTTAATTACAGAACTTTATTTGACCGTACATGTTTATCGAATCTTAAATTGCTATATAGAAAAAAAATAGATAATTAAATATTTAAAGAGACCTTAAACAAATGAAGTTGACTATTTATTAATGAATTCTTATTATGCCAAAATTAAGGCAGTTGGTATCACTGCAGTTGTCACCAGATTATCCAATAATGCATGATGGAAGTAGAAGAAATAATAATAATAATAATAATAATAATAATAATAATAATAATTTTCACGATCAGTTTTTGAAACTTGTTACAAAGAACCTGATTGGCCGAAGTTTGTCAGTGGGAAATAACTAACCAATCTTAAACGACAACCTAACGTAATGTAATCTGGTTTCCATGAAACTTAATATTAGCCGATAATAATAATAATAATAATAATAATAATAATAATAATAATAATGGTTAATATGCAGTAAAATACATGTCCCAAGATACTAGTCAAATCTATACTTTTCTAGTGCAATTTAGTGTGTTTTGTTCAAATCTGACCTTCATTTCTTTCACAAATTTAACTCGTTTGGGAAACTCCGCTAACAACGCTTTAAATAGTATCGTTGTTATCCAAAAACGAGCAATAAGGTTATTATCTGATGCTGATTTCCATGATCACTTTAGTGCATTATTTAAAGAGCTAAAACTACTGAAGATCAACGATGTAATAAAACTGTCACATTTTATTTTTATTTCCGAGTATAAGAGCAAAATCATTAAAACTTACAATGGGTAAATACAGTGAATATTTTTTAATTCATCAAGAAAGCCATTCATATCAGATCAGAAATAGATTAAAGCATGTTATTTCTCAATTTAGAATGTCTTCATCTAAAAAAAAATTACCCATTTTCATTGGACTGAAACTTTGGAATGATTTAAATGCTGATCTAAAACATATTGTGAATGTAAATTCGTTTAAAACCAAGTTGAAATCTCGATTAATAATGGAATACTAATAAAAATGTAGGATTACTGTAAATGTACATTACTCGTTATTGTTCAGCTCTCATATCTAATACTGATTTCTTTGTATAGCATTGGCATCATACCTTCAATATTGACTTTGTTTATATCTATAATAGTAATAACTTAAGATTAATATATACTCTAATTAATAATTCTTATTCATGGTTTACATATTATTAATAAGTAACTGGCTGTTTTATTTTTAATTAAGAGCCCAGTAAAGCCGTTTAAGGGCCAAATTAAATAAAATAAATAGTCCAATTTCGCAATCATTAATGTTGAAACAAAAACAAAAAATTGTATTTATTTTATCACTGAAGGTTATTCAATTCAGTTCACTTCAGTAAATAATAATAATTATTATAATAATAATTGTTTTTAAATTGCAGATCAATTAAAGTCTGGTTTAAGCGTGGAAGACAATACGGCATAATAGTTAATATAGTTTTTAATTTAATTATACCTACTGAAAGTGACGTTGAATTGTAAATAATAATAGTGAATAGTATGGTGGCCGTAATATATTTTGTAGGCCTATGATAATTGCCTTTTTTCATAAGGATGCGTGGTTTTAGTATGAAACAAAAATGCTTCCTCCCCCGTAAGATTCGAACCCGAGAGGAGAAGTCGCGAGTTCTACCAGTAGCATGGGCGCAAAATTGACGAGTGCAAGAATGTTGCAATGAGATAATGATCAATGTGGCAAGATGTTGCAATGGGGTTATGCAATGAAGGGGGAGGGGGTTAGGCAGCATCAATATTGCAAAGGGGGTAGGGTTGTGCAACAACTCAATGCTGCCAAGGGGGAGAGGGGAGGGAGCTTCGAGGGGAGAAGGGAGGATGACCTCCTCCCAAAGGGGTAGCCTTATCCTAAGAGAGGAAGAGAAAGGAGACGGAGGAGGTCTTTGGGGGAGAAGTTGGGATGTCCTCACCTCCAAAGGGAAACCTAACCTAAGCCTTAACCTAAGTAGGAAGGAGAGAGTTCTTTATTCCACCGGAGTCCGACGCATTATGAGCGTCCAGGGGCCAAGCAGGTGTTATATAGAGGATCGTGAGTTGCCAGATATCGCTTATTTATATATGGAGGGGGTTACCAGATACCACCATTTATTTTAATTGTTCATGTATACCTTATTATGGTGAGTTGCTAGATACCACGATTTAATTTTAAATACTTATTTATTAAAGAGCAAGATTGACTTTCTCCTTAATTTTGTTCAGCAAAAGAACTAATTATTTAAACGATACCCAATATTAATAATAAAAGAAATACACTAGACAATTGGCTTAGCAAAAGAAATCGTTCCAATAATATATTCTCTAAGAATAATATTCAATTTACCTATAATTCGCTATTTACTTTTGACAATCCTTTCTATATATTGTCCGAAGTGAATGAAAAAACAAATTGCAGCAGAAAAAAATAACAATATACACCTTATATATATATACCGTAAATCCTGGCGTATAAGTCGACCCGGAGTATAAGTCGACAGAAAGATTTTAGGTAAAAATTTCTGATTTAAAGGTATACCTTGCGTATAAGTCGACCCCCAAATAATCAACCAACCATCCAAATGCCAAAGGAATGAACCAAGTAGATGTATTAATCCTTTTGTTTATTTCAGGCAGTAACCTCGAACTTTTGATAGTTTAAACTTATAGTGTCCTGAGTATACCCTAATATAGAGCCTCCAAAGAAAAGAATGAAATATGAAGCAAAATTCAAATTAAAAGTTGTCTCGTATGCAAAAGAATCCATTAATGTTGCTGCAGCAAAACATTTTGGAGTTTGTGAAAAACTTGTGCGTGATTGGATTAAATGTGAGGAATCCCTGAAGAGAATGCCTAAATCAAAATGTGCATTAATGCACAGTTAATAAATGTTTGTACTCATTAAACTAACCTTATATTTCGATATTTTTTATTATGAAACCTCTTTGTTAGCAACCTGTGTTAATGATTCTCTTTTTATACCTGGCGTATAAGTCGACCCCTATTTTTAGAGCTTCATTTCAGTGCCTCGAAAATCGATTTATACGCCAGGATTTACGGTATATATATATATATATATATATATATATATATATATATATATATAAGAGAAAAAAATAATTATTTCAACTAACTTCACCTAAAGTGTTTATTTACTTTCATTCCTTTCTTTGAAAGCATCTCTGGAAAAAATTTATAAATTCGAAACAGTTGAACCCTCGAGCTGACCGCAAAGGCTGACCGCAAAGGTCCATTTGGCCTAATTTCATCCCATAACCTAAGAAAAGCCTATCTCGACTCCTATTATTGTTTGCATCACTGTTATTATCATAATGAAGATAAAACAACATAAATATGTACATAAGCATCACGTGATTGTTTTCCAATAGACTAAATTAGCCTTTGATTAAGTAATAAGTTTCCTTATCATATTCCCAATGCAACAATACATATATACATATATATATATACAGAGAGAGACAGAATCGAAAAACTGAAGACGGCACACACACACACACAGAAAGAAAGTTTTGTTTATTCTATATGGATATAATATTCACAGCTTTAATTTACAGAAGTATATAGGAACTCATTTACCGAGTTTATAACGGCTGTAAGTAGTTACAGCAAAAAAAATTTAAAATATAAATATAGGAATGAAGAGAAAAACAAAAATATTTCTAATTTCTTTATTATAAAATCCTCTCGTTAAGATCGTAAAGGGGAAAGTTCATTTTGACGATGGTCAAGCTTTTCACTCCCCCTTAGTCCTACAGTTTAACGTTGAATCCGAACTAAGCTGCAGCAAGAGCAGGCTAAAATTACAATGTCATCGCCGGACTTGATCTCTCAACCAGCACCCCAGCGTCTTAACCACGAGGATACCTAGGGCGCCCATTTATCTACCAACCCAAGCAGACATTCATTTTCATGAGCTAAACACAATTTAATCACACTCCTACGCGAGAAGTGACAAGTAGAAAGTCAAGCCGAGTACATTATTCAAAGTTGAGGATCGAATAGTATGACTGCAAACATATATTTTGCAAATATTTGAAACCATCGTGGCAATTAACACACACACCACACACACGCGCGCGCGTGCGCGCGCGCACACACGCATATATATATATATATATATATATATATATATATATATATATATATACACCCAAATCCACAAGTCGGGAATCTTGGGAAAGCTGGGAATAGTATGACCGTTAAAATAATAATGCACAAAAACATTCTGCTTGTAGAGATCTAGATTTCTTACTTTCTAATGATCTTTGTGTCATCAAATGTTACTGTGCTGTGTCTGGTAATGATCTATGTCAGAATTGTGAAGAGTAGCGGCACTAATTCTGTTTCCTGTGGTACCGAGTTGAGTGGCTCTGATGAAGATATTCCCATAACGACTTGCCGCCGCTCAAGTTGTTCATCTCCCTATCGAAAATGGGAAAAATTGAGGATCAAATAGTATGACCGCAAATAACAATAATAATAATGCAAAATATTGTCGTGATAAAGATTTGCAAGTGCCAATACATGTTGTCAGCATTAAATCTAAGGAGAGAAGTTAAGACATCGTTGGTCGACCAATCCGGACGTCCAAAGAGTGGGCCCGTTATATCGGTGTTACGAGTGACAAGAACTGCACAGCATACTCCAGGGAACCAGGGAATTGTACAGAGAGAGCACAATCTCCTTGTTGTTTCCGCCTCCTAATATAACCCGATCGCTTTCTCTGTTTGTGGTATTTACTTTACCTATAAGTTCTGTGGCGCGTGTAACAGGCTACCTTCAGAAAAGGAGAACAGTTCCTCTGCGGTTCAGTTCAGGAAAATGGATAGGCCGAACCTTGCACACTATTTGCGGTGTATGAATTTTTCCCCTGGAACCGTAATCACTAATACATCCTCGGTATGGGATGCATTACTTATTGAGGTACTTATTGTCCTTGTAACTCCCTATCTTTCATGTACACTTTCCACATTGTGTCCGGCAACTAATACAGAAACTCTTTCCAAAATTGTTGCGAAAGAAGTTTTATGCAAAAGTGTAATGAAAAAAGAACAGCTTCAGAGTTCATTCACACCATGCGTACACTTATCTCGTGTACACCGCCAGTGGAAAATAAAACGCACCAATGAAACTCAAGACTCATTTAAAATAACCTAAAGTATGCATATATCATCCCTCAATTTCGTACAATTTTTTTCTACAACGCATTCTTTCATCTCTCCTTGGACTATCTCGTGATGGGAGGCCGTTCTCTGCGCCCAGATGATGTAGTGACCCGTGGTACGAGTGCTACGTAGAGCTGTAGATACCCTTCGTCAAATGACCTTAGATATTGCGAAGGGAGTTAAACAGCCCACATCAATCAATCGACAGAATGCACTGACGACGCAACGTCGTATACATCCGGTTACAACAACAAAATATGAATTATATGACAACCAAACCTAATGGTTACTTTGATTACGACACAACTGGATTGAAGTTTGTAACCCAACCACGGTTAGTGAATTAACTTTTGAATTAACCTTTTGGACTAGTTGTGCAAATTAATTTTTATGTACGTACGTACGTATGTATGTATGTATATATATATATATGTATATATATGTGTGTGTGTGTGTGTGTGTGTGTGTGCAGCAGTTATACGAGTACATTTTATGCAATTTCTGAAAAACTCCTCTCTGTTGGTGCTAGCATTAGAACAAGTAAAGTTAAACCAAGGTTTTGTTCCCATTTGTAGTAGTAGAAATAGAATATGGAATGTATAAAATTAACAATATCTTGTTAATATGTCTTTCGCTTTTAATAATGCTTGTTAACCATATGCTAATCTCTTTATTTATCTGTTCCGTTGTACATATGTAAATATTTTCGTCACTCGCCTTCTCCATTCTCCGACGAGGTGTACTGCTGATTACACGAAAGGACTTGGAAACATTTCTTCTTTTTCCTTGTGGTTTACATCATTCATTCATTTCATGTGTTTAAGTGTGAAATTCACCCTAAAGAAGTGTAAGTTAGGTTAGGTTCAGTTAAGTTACGTTAAGAATTAGGCATTTCCTTAAGATAATATTGGTATGTCTACGATATTTGATCCCTGTACCTTTCTTCCTTCCACAATGATCTCACCTGTATCGGTCCACTGTATATTGGGGTCCTCAACAATGACCTCTTTTGTCTCTCGAATCTGCTTCTTTTTCCCATTTGTTGTATTTTTGGGACGTCTTTCCACAATTTCCAGCGTCTTCTCCTCTAAGGTCATTATCAACTCTTCCGTTGACCTGGCCACGAAGATGGATTTCCAATCTATTACTTCCATGCTGGATGCAACATCTCCCCAATTTATACCTTTGGTGTGAAAATTAAAAAATTCGAAATTGCTTCTTTCTGTTGTTCGTGTTCTTTCCTTTCTTGTTGCTTTTATATTGGTTGTTATTTCAATAATGTTTTGATCCGATATTGTAGTTGGGGATATTTCTACATTATCTATTAATTTTTTATATCTATTAGGTTGTTGTTGTTTGTGATCACCAAATCTATGCAGTTGTTTATTTTTGTGTTTTCTCTTACTTGTGTTAACATAAATTCATCAGCCAGAGCTATTAGCATTATATATATATATATATATATATATACAATCTGGAGAAGTTATGCTAATGTTACACATCGAATTCAGTGTTAGAAAAACGTTTCGTTCAAATGCCTAACTGACATACAATTTGTATGTAATATTTAGCAGTGGTAGGATTTCACTCAAGAATTGAATACTATAAAAGTGGGATTTGTAAGCGAAGATCTACTCTCTCCTTCACCAGCTCAATACTCTTCTAAAGAAACTTAACTCCTTTCATTTGAGAATAAGTTATCACAGTAAGAATTCATTTCTACGTCCTATCCTTTAAAGACAACATTAATAAATAGGACTGAAAACCTTAAGGACCAAAGAGTGAAGAGCTTTCAGATAACAGAGCTCGAAAGAGGAAGAACTAT
Organism: Bathynomus jamesi; assembly: GCA_023014485.1. Lineage (NCBI taxonomy): Eukaryota > Metazoa > Arthropoda > Malacostraca > Isopoda > Cirolanidae > Bathynomus > Bathynomus jamesi. The sequence continues at coordinate 12,362 of JAJOZX010000951.1, forward strand.
CAAACTTCAAATAAGTAATTGGTTTTAATACATAAAAAAAAGCAAGTTTAAAGTTAGCTAAAAATTATGTAAGCTTAAGTTTTAAACTGACTTAATATCAGTTTTGAAGAAAACTTACGCCTATGTTTAACTATGAACAGAGAAGTGCGTAAAACCTTGAAATCGTAGTATCAACATTATTACGAGTTTTTTGTAAGTTTAACCCTTAAACTCTACCTGGGGTACTATTGTGCCCCAGTACCGCCGGAATTCGTAGCGTAACTTTTATAATGGGATATTTTGCGCTTATTCTTTCTCCTAGAAATTAACAGGTGGTAAGATATTAATAAATTCATTCATTTGAATTATCAGTCCTAAGCTCCGCCCCCTGTATGATCGGTCACATGACTCCTGCTACTACCTGGGCATATCTCTACCCCCTGCGTGCTCAGTTGAGCGCTGCAAGCCGTGGATCTCAGACGTGTATTTGAAGAAATCTCACGTAGACGAAAAATAGTGATGGCTACCTTTAATATTGTACTCGAGTTTTATGAAGTGATATTCGGTAAAGTGTGAAGATGTGGTGAACACTGAAAGACCCTATTCTACCATCCTTTGATGCTTTTCAGGCTACATTAAACCGTGCGAAGGAACAAGAGGTACAAATACTCTACGGCTATTCTGGCGAGAGCATTGCAGGATTTCGTGGTACAAGTGATGTATTGAACTATGTTGTTGGACTAAACTTTATAAAAGCTTACATATACCGTAAAGTAGAAGAAACAACACGTGCAGAAGAGAAGCAACGGATATGGTTAGTGAGTCTTGTTGATGAGTGGTGCGACAAGCGAAATTATGTCATGTTGCATCATACTGAGTACTCGTACCCTGCGACTGAGAATGTAAATCTTGTCATCATGGAGAATCTTAAGTATTTTTACCACTACATTAATATATATCATGACGAAGTTTGTAGTGAGATTGTGGCTAAAGGTCTGCGTGAGTATTTAATAGAATTTAGAGACGAGTATCGTTTGCTAAGCAAAATGGAAAAATATGAGCACATGTTTCTCTCAAATAGTGTGCCGGAGTGTGAATAAAATGTGCTTAGTTCGTGAAAATGCACGAAAATGTCTAGTTGGTTGGTAGATAAATGAGCATCCTATTGTTTTCGCTGGAAACTCTGAGGCTGCGCGGTCAACTCATCGAGGTATTCAAGTTCTTACACGGGTTCAACGATGTTGATTTTAGAAGCATGTTTAGTTTAAATGATAACTCGCAGCAATGATATAATTTTTACAATGCATACCATCACTATGTTAATATAATTTATTTGTATAAATTTATTTATGACAAAATCATTTATATATAAGAACAGAAAATAGTTTAGAAGGGTCACAGAAATATCGTATTGCGTACGATAGTTACGTTTAGTTAAAAATTATTAGCATATCTTCAGCCACAAATCTGTCTCTTATGCATAAAATGTACTAGTATAACTGCTGCACATATATATATATATATATACGTACATACATACATACGTACGTACGTACATAAAAAATAATTTGCACTAGTCCAAAAGGTTAATCCAAAAGTTAATTCACTAACCGTGGTTGGGTACAAACTTCAATCCAGTTGTGTCGTAATCAAAGTAACCATTAGGTTTGGTTGTCATATAATTCATATTTTGTTGTTGTAACCGGATGTATACGACGTTGCGTCGTCAGTGCATTCTGTCGATTGATTGATGTGGGCTGTTTAACTCCCTTCGCAATATCTAAGGTCATTTGACGAAGGGTATCTACAGCTTTACGTAGCACCCGTACCACGGGTCACTACATCATCTGGGCGCAGAGAACGGCCTCCCATCAAGAGATAATCCAAGGAGATGAAAGAATGCGTTGTAGAAAAAATTGTACGAAATTGAGGGATGATATATGCATACTTTAGGTTATTTTAAATGAATCTTGAGTTTCATTGGTGCGTTTTATTTTCCACTGGCGGTGTACACGAGATAAGTGTACGCATGGTGTGAATGAACTCTGAAGCTGTTCTTTTTTCATTACACTTTTGCATAAAGCTTCTTTCACAACAATTTTGGAAAGAGTTTCTGTATTAGTTGCCGGACACAATGTGAAAAGTGAACATGAAAGATAGGGAGTTACAAGGACAATAAGTACCTCAATAAGTAATGCATCCCATACCGAGGATGTATCAGTGGTTACGGTTCCAGGGGAAAAAGTCATACACCGCAAATAGTGTGCAAGGTTCGGCCTATTCATTTTCCTGAACTGAACCGCAGAGGAACTGTTCTCCTTTTCTGAAGGTAGCCTGTTACACGCGCCACAGAACTTATAGGTAAAGTAAATACCACAAACAGAGAAAGCGATCGGGTTATATTAGGAGGCGGAAACAACAAGGAGAATGTGCTCTCTCTGTACAATTCCCTGGTTCCCTAGAGAATGCTGTGCAGTTCTGGTCACTCGTAACACCGATATAACGGGCCCACGCTTTGGACGTCCTGATTGGTCGACCAACGGTGTCTTAACTTCTCTCCCTAGATTTAATGCTGACATCGTGTATTGGCACTTGCAAATCTTTATCACGACAATATTTTGCATTATTATTATTATTTGCGGTCATACTATTTGATCCTCAATTTTTCCAATTTTCGATAGGGAGATGGACAACTTGAGCGGCGGCAAGTCGTTATGGGAATATCTTCATCAGAGCCGTTCAACTCAGTACCACAGGAAACAGAATTAGCGTCGCTACTCTTCACAATTCTAACATAGATCATTACCAGAGACAGCACAGTAACATCTGATGATACAAAGATCATTAGAAAATAAGAAATCTAGAAGATCTCTGCAAGCAGAATGTTTTTGTGCATTATTATTTTTTGCGGTCATAGTATTCTCAGCTTTCCCAAGATTCCTGACTTGTGGATTTGGGTGTGTGTGTGTGTGTGTATATATATATATGTGTGTATGTGTGTGTGTGTGTGTGTGTGTGTGTGTGTGTGTTAATTGCCACGATGGTTTCAAATATTTGCAAAATATATGTTTGCGGTCATGCTATTCGATCCTCAACTTTGATTAATGTACTCGGCTTGACTTTCTACTTGTCACTTCTCGCGTAGGAGTGTTATTAAATTGTGTTTAGCTCATGAAAATGAATGTCTGCTTGGGTTGGTAGATAAATGGGCGCCCTAGGTATCCTCGTGGTTAAGACGCTGGGGTGCTGGTTGAGAGATCAAGTCCCGGCGAAGACATTGTAATTTCAGCCTGCTCGTGCTGCAGCTTAGTTCGGATTCAACGTTAATAGGTCTAAGGCGGAGTGAAAAGCTTGACCCTCGTCAAAATGAACTTTCCCCTTTACGATCTTAACGAGAGTATTTTATAATGAAGAAATTATAAATATTTTTGTTTTTCTTTTCATTCCTTTATTTATATTTTAAAAAATTTTGCTGTAACTACTTACGGCCGTTATAAACTCGGTAAATGAGTTCCAATATACTTCTGAAAATTAAAGCTGTAAATATTATATCCATATAGAATAAACAAAACTTTCTTTCTGTGTGTGTGTGTGTGTGTGCCGTCTTCAGTGTTTCGATTCTCTGTGTGTGTCTATATATATATATATATATATATGGGAATAAACTCAGAATGGTTCCCTGAGGTTTTTTATGATACACAAACCGTGCATGGAACAAGGAACTCTTCTAGGAAAATTAAATCCACTATAGTCCGAATAAGTAATGGTAAATGACAAATACTATAGTTTTTTCTTTTTTATGATGCTAGCCCGACGTGGGCAACGGGTCAATCAGAAAGTGGTCCAAAAAATATAGCTTCCCTCACCAGCTATCTGCAAAGTAGATAGGATCCAGCTTTGGGACAGGATCTAGGGTTTAAAGCAGCCTAGCCTAGCTACATTTAGAACCTCAATATAAGCAAAAGACTCGCTGCCTTCACGTCAGATTAAATACATCAAAGAAAAAGGGGTAGCTATTATATTTTTAGCCAAAAACCAAAACTTAAACCTCAACTGGCTGAATTGAGCGTCCACTTTTCAAGGCACATAACATGTCCGTTTCAAGATGGGAATGAACTCAGAATGGTTCCCTGAGGTTTTTTATGATACACACAGACCGTGCATGGAACAAGGAACTCTTCTAGGAAAATAAAATCCACTATAGTCCGAATAAGTAATGGTAAATGAAAAAATACTATAGTTTTTTCTTTTTCATGATGCTAGCAACGACGTGGACAACGGGTCACTCACAAAAAGGTCCCAAAAATATAGCTTCCCCCACCAGTTATCGGCAAAGCTGGTGAGGGAAGCTGTGTGTATCATAAAAAACCTCAGGGAACCATTCTGAGTTCATTCCCATCATGAAACGGACATGTTGTGTGCCTTGAAAAGTAGACGCTCAATTCTGCCAGTTGAGGTTTAAGTTTTGGTTTTTGGCTAAAAATATAATAGTTACCCCTTTTTCTTTGATGTATTCAATCTGACGTGAAGGCAGCGAGTCTTTTGCTTATATTGAGGTTCTAAATGTAGCTGGGCTAGGTTGCTTTAAGCCCTAGATCCTGTCCCAAAGCTGGATCCTATCTGCTTTGCAGATAGCTGGTGAGGGAAGCTATATTTTTGGGACCTCTTTCCGATTGACCCGTTACCCACGTCGGGCTAGCATCATGAAAAAGAAAAAACTATAGTATTTGTCATTTACCATTACTTATTCGGACTATAGTGGATTTAATTTCCTAGAAGAGTTCCTTGTTCCATGCACGGTCTGTGTGTATCATATATATATATATATATATATATATATATATATATATATATATATATGCAGTACAATCACAGAAAAACACGTGATATTTTTAATAAGCAAACAGCCACAGGGAAAAGGAAAAGTAAACACGAAATCCGAGAGCTTTCGTGATATATTCACATCTTCAGGGACAAGAAAGAAATTTTTTCTTGTCCCTGAAGATGTCAGTATATCACGAAAGCGCTCGGATTTCGTGTTCACTTTTCCTTTTCCCTGTGGTTGTTTGCTTATATATATATATACAGTATATATATATATATATATATATATATATATATATATATATATTGTTGCATTTGGAATATGATAAGGAAATTTATTACTTAATCAAAGGCTAATTTAGTCTATTGGAAAACAATCACGTGATGCTTATGTACATATTTATGTTGTTTTAACTTCATTATGATAATAACAGTGATGCAAACAATAATAGGAGTCGAGAGAGGTTTTTCTTAGGTTATGGGATGAAATTAGGCCAAATTGACCTTTCCGGTCAGCCTTTGCGGTCAGCTCGAGGGTTCAACTGTTTCGAATTTATACATTTTTTACAGAGATGTTTTCAAAGAAAGGAATGAAAGTAAATAAACACTTTAGGTGAAGTTAGTTGAAATAATTATTGTTTTTCTTTTATATATATTAGGGTGTTTCATACCTATAGGGTAAAATAAAAATGAGCTTGGAGTTTTAATCCACACATTTCTCCGTATTCTAAAGAACAAGAAAACACGTTTGTGCAAGTTTGAACCAGATCGCGCTGCATTTAGAGGTCCCCAACTTTGACGACTTTTTGTCAGTTCATTTCTCGCCTGCCTGCAGTGAAGACGGTTTTCTTCGTCACTTGAGCGGTTCGTGTTGTATAGCCTATTGGACAACTATGGAGGTAATTATATATGCTACTAATTATCTCATTTTACTGTGGTATTGAAATTTATTATTATTTAATTTCTGTCATTTTACTGTGGTAGTGATATTTATTATTAATATTACATGAAATTAATTAGTCTGTTGCATATTGGACAACTAAGCTGGTAATTATTTATGATACTAATTAATGTAATTTTACTGCGGTATTGAAATTTATTTAATTAATGAATTGTCAAAGAGAACGTAGTGTACACGTATCAGTTTTATAAATAAAGAAAAGCAGTAACTGGGACTCGAACCAGTGTCATAGCCGTTTGGCGGCATCGCTCAAGTCGGCGTACACAGCACGCTATCCACTCCCTAGATGGTGTAGTGGATAGCGTGCTGTGTACGCCGACTTGAGCGATGCCGCCAAACGGCTATGACACTGGTTCGAGTCCCAGTTACTGCTTTTCTTTATTTAATTAATGAAATTAATTACGATGTGAAATTATTTCTGTGGAATTATTTAGTTTGTTTTCTTTTCCAGGTGTCTACCAGAGCGAAAACAGAAGTGTTTCTTATTGGCCAGACGGATGCGAACATCACATCAAGTGGCCTTCCAACTCAGTTGCAAGTACTCAAAAAGTACTTTTACCACCAAAAGGAGCAAAAATTTGGACGTACTAAATGCCTGAACCTGTGCCTGGATGCCTGTCTCATATTTTGGGAGAGAGCGAGAATCCCCATGATGCGTCGAGATTCGGCCTTGAGGAAGATGGAATCCCTTCTCAAGGAATACGACCGGCTTGTGAAGCACAAGTCACATAAAGCAGAGTCCTTCCGAGTGAAGGAGGCGATGTTCAAGGAGGCAATAGCGAAGGAGATCATGGACATTGCTCATTCACAGGCTAAGGAAATGATGAAGAATCAGGAGGACATCCACTTTCTCGACATGCAGCGTGAAGATCCAAATTCCTGCAGCATGGGCCCTGTTGACATGAAGCTTCACTATAAGGAGATTAGGAAAAGGAAGAGGCTGGACAAGATTAAGGAACAACAGGAGAAGGCCAGGAAGGAACAAGGAGCTGCAGAAGATACGGGGGCTTTAGTGATTTCAACTTCGTCAGAGACTGACTCAGATGTCGTTGACCCAACCGTGGAAGTTTTTCCATCCTCCTCCAAGGGAAATACCAAGAAGCGACGCAGGAATCTGATCTCACAGGATGTGACGACTACCTACGATCGGCTGAATATTTCGTACCGCGATTCAGCTATGTCGTACGCTGCAGCGGCTAAATCACTAGGTTTTGACTTGGATGAACTGTCCATTTCTGCCAGTACCATGTACCGCACACGCAAGGCTCTCAGGAAGGTGGCTGCTGAAAGTTATCAATCCGACGAAGTTTGTCCTGGTCAGCCTCTTGTCTTGCATTGGGACGGTAAGCTCCTACCTGACAATGAGCAATGGAAGGAGAGCGTTGACCGGATCGCCGTCCTCGTCTCTGGCGACGGCAAGAGAAGTTGCTCGGCGTTCCTAAGGTGACGTCCGGAACCGGCGAGAAGATAGCGCGAGTTTGCTTGGATTTGGTCAAGGAACACAGGATGGAAGAGCGCGTGCGGGGACTGTCTTTCGACACGACAGCGTCGAACACCGGGATTCATATCGGGGCCTGCGTCCTGATTGAGAAAGGTCTTGGCAGAGAACTCATGTACTTCCCCTGTCGGCATCACATCTATGAAGTCATCCTCAGCTCCGTCTTCAAGCGTGCATACGGCCCTTCAAGTGGCCCCGATATACCCGTTTTCAAGAGGTTTCAGGCACAATGGAAGTTCATCGACCGGTTGGACGTGCGGCCGTACGATTTTGCTCAAGTCAATGACTCTATGAGGGAACTGAGGGAGAAGTCAGTCCTGCTGGTGAGAGGGATGGTGAGCACGTCGCATCAGCGCGATGACTACAAGGAACTGCTACAGTTGGTTCTCATCTTCCTGGGAGAAGCAAAAGTGGTGGATTTCCCTCTCAGAGCCCCTGGCGCTTACCATCACGCTCGATGGATGGCGATAGCCATCTACTCCTTGAAAGTAATTCTACTGAAGAAGCAGTTCAAGATGTCGAGTCACGAGTTGGAAGCTCTGACAGCCGTAGGTCTCTTCGTGTCCCTCGTCTACATCCGAGGTTGGACTCGTGCTGCAACCTCAAGCAAGGCTGCCGCAGTTGATCTGGAATTTCTGCGTGACGCGGAAGCCTTTGCCATGTCGGGATATTCGTGTGTTAACGCTGCGCAAGAAGCCATGTCTCGACACCTATGGTACATCTCTGAGACTCTTATTGCCATGGCGTTCTTCGACGCAGATGTGGCAGATGAAGAAAAGGCTCAGATGGTCGTCAGTTTGGGTAAGCCCGCATCGAAAAAGGAACTCAAGCGACCCCAAGGGAAGAACGTCAGGAATCTTGCCTCGAAACACCTGGCGGAGTTCGTGACAGGAAAGACGATGGCTTTCTTCCATGCATTCGACTTGGACACAGAATTCTTGAAAAAGCCAGTTGCCGAGTGGACTGAAGTAGAGGGCTTCAAGCAAGCAGCGGCAACTGTTAACAAAATCTCTGTCGTCAACGATCGGGCCGAAAGAGCCATCGCGCTCACCAAAGAGTTCAACTGTTCTCTGACGAAGAACGAAGAGCAGAAGCAGTATTTGCTCAAAACTGTGATGCAGCATAGGGCGAAATACCCGAATAAAACCAAGAAGGATTTCATGGACAAATGATTCGCAAGAAGTGGTTATGTTTTTTGTATCTTTGTGAAAATGTGTAGTGAAATGGTACTCGTTTGTTGAATAAAAATTCATTGACAGATTTTTGTTTAATTTTTTCCGTTTATGATCTGCCAGAGCATCAAACTGGGGACCCGTAAACTTTAAACTATTGAATTAATACTTCGGTTTATCAGTCTCCTCAGCAAATGGAACAAGGGGATCCATGTGGATTAAAATTTTTCCAAACTTTTAATTTATGAAACACCCTAATATATATATATATATATATATATATATATATATATATATATATATATATACAGGGCGTCCCAAAAAATGTATACACACTTTAAATAATTATAAAGGCAGTGTTTATTAAAATACATTTCAAAAATGTAATAGAATCTACAGACATTATTTAATTGTTTTGTCAACGCCTGTTTTCAAACTGACGTCCGTTCTGGTCCAGGCACTGCTGATAACGCGAAGCAATGGAATCGCAAACATCACGAAACATTTCGTTTGGTATTTGTGTGCATTCTCGTTCAATGGCTGCTCTCAATTCAGCGACTGTTGCAGGTTTTATAGCGTAGACTTTGTCTTTTAAGTATCCCCATAAAAAAAGTCTAGTGGTGTGAGGTCTGGTGAACGCGGAGGGTATTCTACGAAACCCCTTCGTCCAATCCACATCCACATCGTGCCAAGTACCACTCGCAATACTCCACTCTTCGGTCCGGATCATCTTCATTAATAGCATGGACTAATCTTGGAATGTAACTTTTCCATTGACAGCGCTTCAAAATGCGTTGGACAGACGATTCTGAAATTCCTACCTCACGACTCGCTTGCCGCACAGATTTTCTTGGACTTTGGTGATACGTTTCCAGTACTCTTTCTTGCTTTGTGGGGCTTGTCGATGTCCGTGGTCTTCCGGAACGCTTCTTGTGGACATTCTGAACAGTTCCATCGGCTTCAAACTTATCTCTAATTCGAGTGATGGTAAGTCGCGTTGGTGGATCTGTTTGAAACTCCCTCCTAAACTGTCTTTGCACTTCAACTGCGTTTTCACACTTCCAGTAGCATTTTAGAATGAATTTCCTTTGTTCAAAGCTTAGTCTGACTGCCATTATTAATTCTAATGGGTTTAACTTGGAAAGAAAGAAACATCAATTGAGCTATCAGCTGTTAAAGTGTGTACATTTTTTTGGGACGCCCTGTATATATATATATATATATATATATATATATATATATATATATATATATATAGGTGTGTATTGTTATTTTTTCTGCTGCAATTTGTTTTTCATTCACTTTGGACAATATATAGAAAGGATTGTCAAAAGTAAATAGACAGTATACATTCTAGGGTGTTAGAATAAATGAAAGCGAATTATAGGTAAATTGAATATTATTCTTAGAGAATATGCTATTGGGACGGTTTCTTTTGCTAAGCCAATTGTCTAGTGTATTTCTTTTATTAATATTGGGTATCGTTTAAATAATTAGTTCTTTTGCTGAACAAAATTAAGGAGAAAGTCAATCTTGCCTTTAATAAATAAGTAATTAAAATTAAATGGTGGTATCTAGCAACTCACCATAATAAGGTATACATGAACAATTAAAATAAATGGTGGCATCTGGTAACCCCCTCCATATATAAATAAGCGATACCTGGCAACTCACGATCCTCTATATAACACATGCTTGGCCCCTGGACGCTCATAATGCGTCGGACTCCGGTGGAATAAAGAACTCTCTCCTTCTTTCTTAGGTTAAGGCTTAGGTTAGGTTTCCCTTTGAGGGGGTGAGGACATCCCACCTTCTCCGTCTCCTTTCTGTTCCTCTCTTAGGTTAAGGCTACCCCTTTTTGGGGGAGGTCATCCTCCCTTCTCCCCCCGAAACTCCCTCCCCTCTCCTCCTTGGGAGCATTGAGTTTTTGCATAACCCTACCCCTTTTGCAACATTGATGTTGCATACCCCTTCATTGCATACCGCTCCCATTCATTGCATAACCCCATTGCAACATCTTGCAACATTGATCATTATCTCATTGCAACATTCTTGCACTCGTCCATTTTGCGCCCATACTACTCCATCCATTACTCTACGATGGGATAAGAGTTATTACAACCCGTCGCATATTTATCATATATGAGAAATGAAGTGAATTATTTTGGAATATTGTATATAAATGTTTGTGTGATAGTCTCTTACAATTAATAAAGCAGAACCCCTTAAAAAATGCCAAAATACTTAGAGAATGTAATACGTGACAAGCAAATGGAGCAAAGCTTAAAATTACCGAACTCTTCGTGACCACTATTTCATTCTTTTACAGAAATTAATCTTCTAATGTTACCGTCTATTTTTTAAATATCTAATGAAAACACGCTCACTCCATCAATCCTTTTATTTTATATTAGAAAACTGGATGCAGGATCAGTAATTGTATAATCATGAAATTATAATGTGCAGGAATTATTTATATAAAATATTGGCTGAATACGTTCTTTTCGTCAATTTTTATTTTATATTTTAAAAAATATCCTTCATCAAATTTCCTTTTCTGTAGAACTATATTTTGGCCATACACGTATCCAGAATTTAAGTAACCCCTTAAAATTGAGCGAAAAATTACGTGTGGTCAGGAATAAGCAATAATGCATTGACTTCCCATAATTGATCCTCACGAGTCATTCGCATTTCACTTATTGAGTTTAGATTTCTGGGAATTGGAGAGCACTCGATCATTATTTGCAATTTAAGGTCTCCTTACAATATATATATATATATATATATATTCTGGACCTCATAGTACAGGTATATATATATATACACCTGTACTATGAGGTCCAGAATTTTGAAGTCGTCTAACATTTTATTAATGAAATACTTTGTTAAAATGAGATACAAATTATATGCAAGTGAAAGAATGTCTGAACAAATACGATGTAATTACGCCACACCGTATTTCAGTCACGTTTTAAGAATATGTACTTAAACTATTCTGATTTTATGTTGTTAAATGCGTGTTGAAATTCACACTCGTGTCCCATTACTTCATCAATATTCTTTGGCAAATGTATGAAAGCAAACTTTTAAATACACATAGTCAATGCTTTGCTCTATGAAATTTGAAATATCGATTTTATTTTGCTTATTTGGATGAACTCCAGTAGTAGGTTGGTCCGTTTCCAGGTATGAAATCACTCGGAAACGCGCTGTTCTTGATGAAGTACAGTGTACTTTAATAACATTATACAAAGGAGCCTGCACGCAACGGGGGAAATTAGAACAAACAAGGCTTCTAACACTGGCGTTCAAACACTAGGTGAGGACACAACACAACTGGGACCACTGCGATAACAGCAGAACTAGAAATTCGTCAAAGCTATTATAGAATCTGATATTAAACAGCGAGATTTAGATGCTATTTATATATGAAAGAGACATAAATCCGGCATCTGTCTTGCTGTAGAAATGCAGAAAACTACTAATGTCAAAGTTGACTTACTCCTAGACAGACGTAAAATTAAGTTTGGAAATGATAAAAGGTTGTGTTTTTGTGGGTTTTGTTAATGATGGATTCTGTTGAAGGTCATTTTAACACATTCCTCAAACTTGACTAAACATAGTTTAATGCTTAATTACATTCTACATTGCATGCAGTTAATAAGCCTTTTGGCCGAAAAGGAAACAAACAAAACAGTTTAACTTTTACTAAAACTCTCTGCAATGCACCTTTTTCACCCTTCTGGCATATTCATTTTTTACTAATTTTACTTTGACTGTTATCTTCCATGTACAACTTTTTATAAAATGTCTACTTTTAGTTCCTCCACAGTGCGTGGTCTTGACTCGTAATAAACCACAGACTACAGGTGATCCATCAAGAAAAATGAACGAATGGTTGTTGATACCTCAAGAGTGAATGATTGTTCAAAGTTGTTTTTCTTTACCCTTTGGTTTCGCCTGAGGAATATCCTCGAGAGGAGATTATAAATTTTAATTTCAAAATTTCTTTAAGAAAGACCGGGCAAAAGTGTAGTGAAAATGAAATTAGAAAAGAGAAACAGTGCGTCTCAAGGCTTGTTGAAAGAATGTTCGCACACAAAATCTGTGCTAAAATTTAAATGAGAAAATTAGATTTAATTCCCCCTTAAAATTTAACTGAAGAAAATGCATCTTATAAGTCCTTGTGGCTGAATAGACTCCAGAAATCTGCCCTTATTTCGAATGTAGAAAACACGTTTACAGTTAAAGCGGCAAAATTGAGATAAAATTAGTTCCCCTTTTAAGAATAAAAAACGAGTTCTCAGTGGAAGTTTGCTCAAGTAATAAATATGTACGAGTGTGTTCAAAAAGTTCCCTAACTGGTTATGCTGCGCGCGCATCACATGACGCGTCATGTGATGCATGTTGTAGTGTGACTCAGTCTGTGTCCAAAGACGGTTACCGCTTGTTAATATCGTATTTTGTTCTGTAAATATTTACTGTTCTGTGAAGTCATTTTGTGTGTTTTCTCCCATTTTGTGCATTTGAATAAAGGCTTCTGTTGAAGAACAACGTGTGTGCATAAAATTTTGCGTTAAGCTGGCCAAGACTGCTGCTGAAACCCATGCCATGCTGAACACAGCATTTGGCAATGACGCCTTAAGTCGGACAACCACTTTTGAGTGGCACAAGCGCTTTAAGGAAGGCCGAATGTCGACGGAGGACGATGCAAGGGTGGGACAACCTTCCACTTCAAGAACTGGTGACATTGTTGCTTGTGTTCGTGAAATGATTCGATGGAACCGTACACTGACAGTCAGGGAAGTCGCAGACGAAATGGACATTTCGATAGGATCATGCCACACGATACTCAGAGAGAATTTGGGGATGCGTGGTGTGTCAACCAAATTTGTGCCACGACTCTTGACTGCCGAGCAGAAAGAGCAACGTGTTGTTGTGTCTCAAGACCTTCACCGTGCCAATCTTGATGAAAATTTTCTCAGAAATATCGTTAGGGTAAGGACTGAGAGACGTGGGTGTACGGGTATGACGTTAAAACAAAACAGCCGTCATTGCAATGGAAGTGCGCGATGTCTCCGAGACCGAAAACAGCACGGCAAGTCCGATCGAATGTGAAGGCAATGCTGGTCGTTTTTTTCGATTACTACGGACTCATTCATTACGAATTCGTCCCTAGAGGTCAAACAGTTAACCAACAGTTTTATTTGGAAATACTGAAGCGCATGCGAGACGCAGTAAGGAGAAAACGGCCTGAAAGTTGGAACGCAAGACCGTGGATGTTGCACCATGACAATGCGCCGCACACACAGCGTTGTCAATTCAGCAGTACCTGGCGAAGCACAACGTCGTAGTCGTTCCCCAGCCCCGTATTCTCCAGCTCTGTCCCCGGCAGACTTTTTTCTTTTCCCCAAACTTAAATTTGCATTGAAAGGTCGAAGACTTCAAAGTGTGGAAGAACTTATTCAAAATGCAACAAACGAACTGAAGGCGCAGGAATACGGTCTACCACGAATGCTTTCAAAAGTGGAAACGCAATTGGGAACGATGTATAGCTGTACAAGGAGACTACTTTGAAGGGGATAACATCAATTAGATCGTAAGTGTTACCAGAAAGTTTTTGTGGGATCAGTCCGGGAACTTTTTGAACACGCCTCGTATATTGTGCCGTACGGGAGAATTCGAAGAGAGAGTATCAATTATAAACTGGGTTACAAAAAATAATCCAATCCAAACGGAGTTTACTACACTACTGTCAGAAGATAAGTAGTTGAAAATTTTTAATTAAAATATACTTTCATCACTTATTCTAATTGTCTTATGCATTAAAATAAATGCGGTCAAAAGGCCAAGAAGGTACACAGTTGTAACTTCAATTAATATTCTAACAATTCTATTTTAATTGTTTATGGATTTTTATTTCATTGTCTTAATTTCGAATCTAAAATTTTTAAAGTAAAAGTCAATTGTCTCAAATGTAATTTCTTTAACAAATGTAATTGATGTCAAAATTTCATTTTTGCATTGTAATTTGTTCAGTGTTAAACTCTTTGATGAATGTATTCTTTTTGTAAAAGGGCTTTTCAATTATTCCTCTACACCGCAGTAACAAGAAATCTAAACGGTATTTTTTTGTTATGCGTTTGGTCTTGAACCTCAAACAGGTGTACATAAAATATGATATATACTGTATATATGATAAATAAATCATAAATTAAAACCCATTATATAACAATATATATATATAGGATCATTTTAACATATTGCTTCCCAGGAACCTCTCTTTCACATATTGCTTCCCAGTGTATATCACTAACATATTGCTTCCCAGTGTTAATCACTTTAACATATTGCTTCCCAAAAATAGACAATACACAACCAATTACAGTTACATTACAATAGTTTATAATATTTAGAGATTAGCTAGTCGAGAAAATGTAAATTTATGGACAACTTAACTTATTATGCTTTGCCATTTTTTGTGAATGTAAAACATTTGGATCACCTGAAGATCAGGGCCCCCAGCCTTCTTTAGTTAGCCTAACTAACAAAAATATCACGACCTAACGTAACCAGTCGTTAGGTCAACTGTACGCCCTTGACGATTGGTTAGGTTAGGTCGTGATATTTTCGTTAGTTAGCCTAGATTACCAACCTCTTTCTAATCAACCAATCTTTCTCTTTTAACATATTGCTTCCCAGTGTTAATCACTTTAACATATTGCTTTCCAGGAGGGATCACTTTAACATATTGCTTCCCAGGAGGGATCACTTTAACATAGTGCTTCCCAGGAAGGATCACTTTAACATATTGCTTCCCGAATGCTTTGGGAAGCAAGTAGTATAGCCGCAAAATGTATGAGTGCAATTGCATTGCAATGTTACGTAATGATGCAAGATTGCCAACCCCCACCCCATTTGTTGCAAAAGTGCCAACCCCCCACCCCCATTGCTGCCATCCCCCACCCCCCTTTGTTGCAAAGCCTCTTTGGGGGAGAAGTTGGGAGTGCCTCACCCCCCAAAGGGGCATACCTAACCTAAGGGGCCTCTTTGGAGGAGAAGGTGGGACAGCCTCACCCCCAAAAGGGGCATACCTAACCTAAGGAAGCCTCTTTGGGTGGGAATGGGACGCCTCACCCCCAAAGGGGCACATACCTAACCTAAGAGGCCTCTTTGGAGGTGGGACAGCCTCACCCCCAAAAGGGGCATACCTAACCTAAGGAAGCCTCTTTGGGGGGGAATGGGACGCCTCACCCCCAAAGGGGCAGAGAGAAAGAGAGAGAGAGAGAGAGAGGAGGAGAGGACCCAGAGGTCCTTGCTCGGCGATTGCCGAGCCCATATGAGTTCTTCAGCCGCCAGCCGCCCTCTTATAGGGTCCCAAAGAGCCAGTTGGCTGAGTTGCCAGATAGCACCATGTATTTAACTAGTCCTTATATTCATCAGCCAGTCGGCTGAATTGCCAGTTCGCGCTATGTATTTATTTAAAGTATATATTATTCAGCCAGCAGGCGCCACAGCCAGTTGGCTGCTGAGTTGCCAGCTAGCAATAATCATTTAATTAAAGTATATATTAATGTTGGCTTAGAAGGTTGAGTTGCCAGATTCTTTATTTTTTAATTTTTCCTTATATTAATGTTGGCTTAGATTGCTGAGTTGCCAAATAGCATTTTAATTTTTCAGGTATACCTTATTAGGGAGAGTTGCTAAATACCACCATATATTTTTATTATGGGGAGTTGCTAAATACCACCATTTATTTTAATTTATATGAGGATAGTTGTCAGGTACCACCATTTATTTTAATTTTTATTTATATTATGGATATAATCGTGTCCAAGGAATAAATAAAACACCAATACAACGTTCTGTTTTGAATTAACGGACATACAATGTGATATATATATGATCAAATAATAGAACGGAAAATATATAATCATACAAAGCATAGTATTAACAAAATATTAGAAAAATATATAGTTATATTATCAAAAGTTATATTACCAAATATTAAAAAAATATATAGTTATATTATTCAAAGTTATATTATCAAACATTAGTACAGGGAAAAATATACAAAACGTATAAATCATATTATTAAAGGAAATATATATATATTGTCTTTACGTTCTACGGTGCAATACGCTAAATTCGCATATTAAGGAGTCTATATCCACATCGGCATTACTTTGTACGATGTGGTAAAACTGTCCAATCATCACTTCACCGTTTAACTGATACGGCGGTTTATACTCGACATAAACGGCTTTCATATCGTTCAATACTATTTTTGTACCCACTTTAGACTCGGTAGGCAACTTGTCTTTAAGCGCAGCTAGAACACATTCAAAAGCACGTACAAAAACGTCATTGTGGGCCGTTATATTGAATACAAGCTTATAATCCTGCCTTTCCAATCGGGGTTTTTTTCTTAACGTCCCGAACTTTTCAATCGTGAACTCTTCTTCACTCGACATAGCGGCAATTGAAATATTCTTCCAAGTCGTAACGACACCTATCCACTATATAGAGGTACAGTATTTCGAAAAATCTAAACCTTTTAAATATGCATCCAGATCTAGACCGTTCTCCCCCTGTTGATTCCTACATTCAACAAATCCGTCAAGCAGATCGGTGTAAGCGTATTCAAGTACCGTGTCAAAATAAACCATGTCTGTAACACGTGCATCTAATATAGGTTTCAGCTTACGGCATCCGACGATCTCAAACATTCTGTCGAGGATGAAACGGTTTCATGTAGGAACAAGAACGTCATTATCAGCTGTGTTCTTCCACATCAGTCGTATATCAATGCGTGGTTGTTCGTTATTTACACTCAATGTACAAACAATGGTATATGAGGAGGCGTCACTAATCACCTCTCTTATTATACCTACGTCAGCTGGTATTTTATAACGGTCATCAGCCCACCTCTCAAACGCCACGAAGATTTTATGCATCTCCTCAAGACTTAAATAAATAACGTTACGTTTGCATGTATGAATGCAGATCGTTTCAAACACACAGTTAATGGTGCCGGTTTCTCGCCTGAATACACGCAATGACTTCGTCACGGAGACGTCGTACGAGGCGTTGAGAATGCTTCTCAAAGGGAGTTCCATCGTATTCACACGGTTCGAAATGACTATCACACGTCCACGCGGTGCAAGCTCTGTGAAGACTATGAGCCACAGGAGGCAGGCAGGTAGGCAGGATCGGTTCGACGGGCGAATGAATCATCCTGATGAAACGTGAATGGGTTTGTTCGAACTCGTATGCTCGGTGAGGAGTGAGTCACACCATAATCTAATGAAACGTGTACAGCGGTGACCCAACATGAATTGTTGTATCCCATTATATTGGGCAAATGTCTTGAGAAATTTTCCGATACAAGAATTAATTTCGGTTTTAATGTTTTATCAATACCACTTCCCCGAATACGCACCAGACATTTTACTTCAGGGTAATTTTCACGAGCTAAACACATTTTATAATGTTTTATCTATCCTAAACATCTTCACATTGCGGGGCGCTATTAGAGAGAAACATATGTTCATATTTATCCTTTTTATTTAACAGGCGATACTCATCTCTAAAATCTGTTAAAAACTCACATATCCCATTAGCCACAACCTCGCTACAAACCTCATCATGATATATATTAATGTAGTGGTAAAAATACTTAAGATTGTCCATGATAAAATTTACATTTTCAGACGTAGGGTACGAGTAATCGGCTTGGTGTAACATGATATAATACCGCTTATCACACCACTCATCCACAAGACTCACTACCCATAACTGTCGTTTATCTTCTGATCGTGTTGTTTCTTCTACCACGGTGCACGTGAGCATTTATAAAGCTTAGTTCTATAACATACTTCAGTACATCGTCTGTACTGCGAAATCCTACAATCCTCTCACCAGAATATCCGTAGAGTATTTGAATAGCCTGGCCCTTCACACGATTCAATGCAGCCTTAAAAGATGCAAAGGATGCGGGAATAGGGAGTTTTTCAGTATCCATTACATCTACGCACTTGGCAGAATACCACTTTATAAATGTTGAACACGCGATATTAAAGGTGGTCATTTTCTTCTATGCGAGAGAATACACGTCTGAACTCAAGGGTATACAGAGGTAAACTGAGTACGGAAGGGTAGAGGTCTGCTCAGGTTGCGGCGTGATTCACGTCACCGGTCTTACAGTGGGCGGAGCTTAACTTTTACTGTACACACGTACACACGCAAAGTAGAACGCTAGTTCAAACATGATTTATTTAATAAACGAAATAATCAAGATATATATATTTACAAATACGTGTAATAATTAAATTAGCAATAGACATATCAAGGATTATGGTATCCAAAGGGTACGGTGTCATAGGTACCAGGCACCTGGTAGCGTTTCCTGTAGGTGTTACGGCATACCAGCTTCTGCGCCCGAAAATTGTGGGTGCCTACAGTCAGTTGGGGCGGCCGATCATCCTCATCATCCAAGCACACTAACTCCTTCACGAATCAAAGTTGACGACCCGCCGATTCGCTTGGTTAAGCGTGATACCCTTAGCCTTCAAGATATACTTCGTTTCATTCCCTATTCTCACCCGTACCCCATAGGTCTTTGGCCCTGTTGACACAAACGAGTCGGCGTATGCATTGTCCCCATACTCATCCTTGATCTCGTCAGTTAACTCACCGAGGAACTCCCCAATAGCAGGCATGTATTCACCCCTCCTTGCTGTGAATATTACGCTATCTGTATCGGCGTACAATACCATCAGCCCAAGAGAATGCAATAGACCCCCAAAGTTTGATGCGGGCATACGCTGTTGTAAAGCTGGCTACAGGGATGTTTGTAACCCGTGATGTATCTGTGGCCAATTCAGTATTGTTGTACTTTATTATGTAAGTATTACCTACATTCACAATCTCCATGACTTCTTTATCGGGTGCGTTGGCGTAATCCCAGACTTCACTATAACTTTGTGCCAAATGAACGTTCCCTTTACTGGTATTCCGTGCAAATTTTCCCCAAAGACTGTTTAGACACAATTTTGAACTAAAGCGCTTGCAAGGATTCTTTGCAATTTGGGTACGATCAAGTTGTATACCTTCATGGTCGCGGTAACGCTGAATATAAGACGTTTTTTCGTTTTCGGTTTCAACCCCTCGCGGATTCCCTGACGCCTCAACCTTATCCTTCAAAAATGCATTTATATATGGCGTGAAAAGGTTGGGTAGCTTCTAAAACCTCCACACCTCATGTATCTTCATTATTCTATACCCATGGCGTACGGCTAGGGCCAGCTCAGGACTTGTGTATACACCTCTGATCTTACGCTGGTGGGGATTATGGTTACAATCACCATTATTCTCTTCCGCGCACTTCCCGCACAGGGGAAACATAAGTTTGTGATTTATGACAACGGGTAAGATCGGCATCCATAAATCGGTAGGGGGGAGCACGTCTACGAAAGAAAGGCCGAAATAGTGCCCGTTCAAATTTCTTGAAAAGTAGTTGATGGAGGGTAGGCTAGGTCCCACTATTTTTTCAGGCGCACCGACGGGGTACGGATTGTTCTTCATCACGTAGGGGTGTAAAGAACAGAAATCGTAGTAGTGAAGCTTCACTCCCTCCGTAGGTGGAAAGTATAGGGATTTGTACGCCTACCGAACAAGCTATCACCGCATTTAAGAGGTTCCAGTACCATTGAACGCTTGATCGTGTTTATTTCTTCACGGTACGCCCCGTCTGTCACCATCCGTGCATCATATTCATTCTCCCACAAGACTTTCTGAGTGAACTGGGAGCCTATAAGTTGATCGCGGGTGCACGTCCACGCAAGACAGTCGGCAGGAGATCTACCGTGGATATCTCCGCGATTCCCACTCAGGGGGCATCCATGCCACCAGCAACCGTTAAAGGAGTACACAGTCTTCACACCAGTGACACGGTTTTCACTTAGCCCATCAACCCAAAAAACACGACCATTAATCTTAATGGGTACTTCACCCGTGTTGCGGGCGTGCTTTATGTATACACCTGTCTGTTGCTGTAGGTGTATGAGCCAGTAAATAGCCTTGTGGCCATAACTGCGGGGATTGTTTCTGTGAATAATGGCTAAGGTGGCTTTAGGCATGAAGTTATTCTTGAACACCGTAAAACATAATGAGGCGATGGTGGTTGCGACTTGCAGCGGATCGCATTTGAAACGGCCTATGTACATCCTTCTAAAGGCCTGGAAACATACTCTAAGCACGCGTACATCATTCACGCAATAACGCTCACATTCATCAGCTATATTATAAGGATTACGTTCATTAAAACTGCTGTAGTATCGATCAAAGTCTTCACGTTCATGTGTGCTCATACAATCATAGTTAAAGTAATGTTTGGGTGGAGGTAGGCCTACGTAGTTTAAAGTTCGCTAGTGAGGAATGTGTAAGGGAAGTATCCTTTTGAAACTTCAGCTGCTACCCCCATCACCTTGGGTAGCTTTGCTAATTTGCAGGGTGTGAATAATAAAGTGTCTTTAAATTGTACATTACCTCTTATTTGCATCTGTATTAATTTGTTGCCTCTTTTCAATGGGTCACCTGTAAATATCTCAGTGGACTCGTGCTCAAGCAGCTCCTTATAAAGGAATTGCGTGTCAAACTTTTCCCCTTTATGGGCAAGAATATACACAGTCATTATTTTGAACTTGTCGGCTAACTTAACAATGTAGGATACAAATAGTTTCATAGATTATCGTGGACATTCGTTTTAAAAACGTTTGTCTGTTTACCACATTTGTGACATTCATCACACTCGATCTCCATACACTCATCACAGTGTATGTTTCTATATCGTAGTATACAGTTATACAAGGGTTATTTTTAGGCTTGGCGTCTTTCGTGTAACATACATGCTTTACTCCATCCGCCTTATATTCCTCCTGGCATGTACGACAGTGAATTTCATCACATTTATGCCTAAATTTTCCCCAATTATCCATCATGTGAAACATACCACATTCACAGATTCTCATTTTCCTGCACGTGCCAATTGATTTATGGAGCTCAAAGCAGTTATTATTGAAAAATGTGCGTCTACACACATTACAGTCCCTCTTCTCAGCTCCAACTACACGGCTTTCACATTTGGAGCTTTTACACTGCTCACATACCATGTGGCAATCTTTACAATGTTTCACTGTATCATCAGCAAACTGAAGACACCCCTTACACAAGTCATGATGTCGTCCATATTTTCGACTTTTATCATAACTCGCGTAAAAACACCTTGTATTAAGGATGGAGAGATACGTTGTCCCTGACAGTCCTAAAATAAGTAGGGGTCTTGTACGATCTCTCACATTGCTTTTGAAAACATACACAGTCCCACGACGATCATCCAGTCCAAATATAACTATACGAGCATTCATTTCCTGTTCTACCCTTCTCAGCTCTTCAGGGCTCATGTTACAGTCAAACTCAAGTTCACAGTCTACAGCTAGTTTACGAGCATGCTCCACGACCGTTGGCAACCAAATATTTGTGGTCTGTGTATTTAGTACAGTAAACATACGAGCCAAGACTACTGCTATAAAGCCGCAACCACGATCGGCGTTTATATGCCGTCTAAAAATAGCCTGAGAATTGAATTAAGAGTGTAAGGTGTGGCGCTATGGCCCACAACACGGAATACACGGTCAATATTTACCGTGAAGTTGTCCAAATTGAAGGCTATACTACTTTGGGAGGCTTACATTATACGACCTAATATATAGTCTACATCTTCAGCCGCCAAACATCTGAATGGTACTACTACCCAAAAGTCATCTACATCGTTATCATCTAAGCCGAATCCGAAGGACAGCCTCGTCCTGACTTCACGCTCGTCGCGGTTCTGAAGGGCAAACTCTACAATACGCTGTACAACGCGACGTAGGCAGTGTTCAATACCGTTGCTATACATGGATCTAGGATCAACCCTGACTATATACCGATTTCTAGTCAAGGCTGGGGTCGGGGTTGGGGTGCGCACCAACTCGAACGTTATACCATCCTCAACAGAACGGGGAGCAGCTGTGGAGGATCAATAAGGGGTTATATTGGCGGATGAAGCTGTTGTGTGGTTGGTTGCGTAAGACGTTGAGGGTTGGAGCTCTATTACTGCAGACTCAACAGAACGGGGGGCAGCTGTGGGGGATGAACAAGGGGGTATATTGGCTGAAGAAGCTGATGTGGGGATGGTTGCGTAAGACATTGAGGGTTGGGGTTCTATTATTGGTGGTCTAACAACCGGCGCGTTCCTGAGGCGCTTTATACCTGATATGGAAAACTCTTCATCATGTCTCCGCTTTGAACGTGCAACAGGTGTCGCTGGTGAGGATTCATCGGAGGGTATGGGCATTGTAGATGCATGGTCAACGGGTTCATCCGTGATATCGATGATGGGGGGGCTGTACATCGTCGTCATTCACGGTTCTGTGGAAGAAGAAAACAAAATATAAGGAGCAGAACTCGCTATTTGTAATATTTTGTAAATGACCCACTTAGGGGTGTGACGTGTTAGAAATGGAATCTGTAGAAAAATTCAGATTCACGAGCCCATCCACATGTATTATATCTGGACCGACAGGTTGTGGATAAAACGTTTGCCGAGACATTTACAGTATTCTCCCACCACCTTAACATAAGCGTGTTCTTCATGAATCAGAATCTATTCTTCAAAAATAGATACATGCGCGATGTGTCGTTAAATACGCAATATCTAGTCTTATTCGCGCAACGTAGAGCTGTGTCACAAATTAGGGTATTAGCCAGTCAAGTGTTACCGAATCAGCGTAAGGAGTTTTCGGAGGTTTATAAAGAGGTCACAAAGCAACATTATAGATATTTGCTTTGTGACCCTCACCCGCGAAACACGTTTAGGGTGCTTCTAAGAACGAATATATTTCCAAACGAACCTGAAACCGTATATATTCCAGAATGACGAATAGGCTGAAGAAATACTGCGAATTAATAAAAATCTATCAACGACTGCCTCGAGCGTTGCAGCAGATGTTTGTTAAAAATATCGACTCTGACTTTTTAAAGTGCATCTGTGAAATCTGCCTTAATGTTATAAAATGTAATGTTCCAATGAAATCCCCTCAGAAGGCTCGCTTACGTCGTTACAAGAACATAATACGGACGCTCGCCCATAAAAGCCAGACTGTGGGTAAGAAAAAGCGTATTATTATACAAAGAGGCGGTTCGTTCCTCCCCATCTTATTTTCAATTTTGGGCCCTTTACTGACTAGATTAATATAATGAAGAAAGTGGAGTGATTCCACACGAGGTTTATGCTTCATTACAAAGGGGTCCAGATGCGGTTCTAGAACCCCGTAAAAGTAGATTTAAAAGAATGGAAAGTGAGTTGCTAACCCTATTAAACAGTGAAAAGGCACCTGATGAGAAAAGGACCTTGTACCAAGAGGCTTTGCAGAAATTTCTTCATGAATACGAAGATTATAAGCATCCTACAGAGCTCACCGTGAGGCGCAGCTCGAGTAGCGCTGAGCATAGCGACACAGGGCATGAGCAACCAAAGAGTAGCGGAACACAGCACATCGAACATGTGCTAAAAAACAGCCTCCCCCATACATTGAGGAATTAAAGGCTAAGTCTTTAAAATCTATTGAGTGAGGACCCCATCATACAGTGGACCGACACAGGCGAGGTCATTGTTGACGGAACAAGGGTACAAGGATCCAATATCGTTGATATTGTTCATGATCTGGTGAGAAAGTGGGATAGGCACTTACCAGCAGGATGGAGACATATTAAAGCAAGACTACAACAAATAAATGTCCCCAAAACATTGATAGGTAATCTGAATAGGTTAAAAGACTTGAAACATGCATCGCACGTGTCACAACTGAGTGCACCTTCGCCCCCAGCAGCTGCAGAGCCTCTGAAGAGGAGAAAGAAGGGAGTAGACGGCCAACCTTATCCACATGCCTCCAAGTCAGCCAGACTTGATTCGTCAGCCAGAATCTGTACTCATTCGTCAGCCAGACTCTGTACCCATTCGTCAGCCAGACTCTGTACTTAACGGACGCATTTCCTGAGCTCTCTGATATTGCATCTACTTTTGTATATTGCTGAGAATTTTGCTTTTGAATAGTTTTGAATTTTATATACTTGCGTTTAAATTTACGGTGTTATAGTTAAGTAAGTGAATATTAGTGGTTTTTAGCGATTTAGAAGTTTTCATAGCGTGCCGGCTTAATTTAACTTATACCTGTGACGGTTTAAATTAATTTTCAACTGCGCGATGCCGTCGCAGAAAGCGTCATGTGTTAGGTGTAGGGTAAACCGGTGGTATTCGGAATTCAAGGATTATAACGGCGGTCCAATGGCGATTACCGATAGATCAGTTTGTTTCTTTTGCGAGTTCATAGAGGAATTAGTTGACATAAAACGCAGTGTATGTGAGGTAGCGGAAAGACTTGCAACGCTTCATGAGGGCAGGGGTAGGGCTACGGTTGACGGAAGCCGAACCAATACTAACGTTGAAGACGTTAGTAATTTGAAGGGTGAGGTGCGCAACCTAGTTTCTAGTTTAGGTAGCTTGTCGGGAAGGTTAGATAGACTTGAGGAAGAGGTTAAGGTTAGTCCGAGAGTAGTAGATAGCGAGGGATTTAGAGAGGTTAAGGGTGGAGCTAGGCCGCGTACGTTAGGTGATAGGAATCCCCCCCCCCCTATCGAGGTTTCGAACCCTTTCGCCCATTTGGAAAGGGACGTGAATGAGGGGGAAACTATTTTAATTGGGGACTCTTTAGTGCGCCACATGGACAAAGAGTTCGTTAAACGGAATCCAACCAAGAGGAGGAGGGTCTGTCTCCCAGGGGCCAGGGTTGACAGAGTTAGAGACGAAGTGGATAGGATTGACGTTGCCTCCCGTCATTCAATGTTGGTGACGATGGTAGGAGGCAACGACTCGTATAGGACCGATACGAGAGTGCCTGACCTTTTGGAGAGATATAGGGGGTTAATTAGGTCCCTGAAGGCGAGGTCAGATAGGTCTTTAGTTCTAGGTATTACCCCAAGGCACGGGTTGGGTCTTAGAATTACGTCAAAAACAATGTGCTGAGGAAAATGTACCCTTCGTAAAGCTGTGGTCCGAATTCAGTGATCCTAGCCTTTTTATAAAAGATGGGGGTGCATTTTAATGAAATAGGTAATGCTAGGCTAGGTAGGTTAATAGACGAAAACGTGCGAAAGCTGTATAGGTCGAAGCCTTCTTTAAACGTTGTGGGTCCGGGAAACGCGGGCCCGACGTGATAAATAGTATAAAACGCGGGCCCGTGGTAAAAAATAACTTAAACGTCTTTTATTGTAACGCGCGTAGTATTAGAAATAAATTAAATGAATTTAAGGCGATAATTTATTCCGGCAACAATGATATAGTTGCTATCACTGAAACTTGGTTAAATACCGTGACTCGGGACTTGTTGGGGGAACTTGATATACCGGGTTTTAAACTCTTTACTAATGATAGGTTACATAGGTTTGGTGGAGGCGTTTTGCTGTACATTCGTAATTCCCTTAGGGCTATCGAGGTTAAGTTAGATTTTCCGGCAGCAATTAATGCGATATGTGTTGAAGTTAGGGCGCGTAGTATTAGTTTTAATTTTGTTGTTGTTTATAGACCTCCCGTTCAACCCCTCGATACAGATGCAAGATTTTACTCACTTCTTGGTAATTTTATTGACAATCGGAATAGTATAATTGTCGGGGACTTTAACTGCCCTAATGTTAATTACGAGAATTTTACTGGTAATGAGGAGGGTTTGAGATTGGTTGAGTTTATGGACGATAACTTTTTACGACAGATAGTTACCGAACCAACGCGCGGTGACACTATTTTAGATTTGGTGATGACGAACGGTGAGAATATAGTCGAAGGTTTAGAAGTAGGCGAGAGTTTAGGATGTAGTGATCATCAAATTCTTAGGTTTAAGTTAGCGATAAAAATACTCAGGATAGTAACGTAATAGAAGTCCCTGATTTTCGTAGGGCTAATTTTGATAGTTTTGCTGATAGGATGAGAGTAATGGACTGGGATAACTTATTTATGGGCAATGACACAAATTTGCGTTGGGTGGCGTTTAAACAAAGTTTTAGGAATATTGAAAGGGAGTTTATTCCTCGTAGGCCCAAGCGCGCTAGAAATCGTGGTAGGCCGAAGTGGTGGACTAGGGAAATAGGAGAGTTCATAAACGAGCGTAATAGAGCGTATAGACTTAGTAAGCGCAATGGCACGGCAGCTAACTTTAATAGATATATCGAGCTTAGACGTCAGGTTAAAAGATCAGTTAGGAATGCCAAGCGTAATTTAGAGATACTTACAGCTGCGGATACTAAACATAATCCAAAAAAGTTTTTTGAATACGTAAATAATCGTAAGCCGGTAAAAGATAACATAGGCCCTCTAGTGGATGTTAATGGCGCTTTGGCTTCTGACGCTCAGGCGATGGCGGGTATTTTCAATAACTTTTTTGCGACAGTTTTTACCGTAGAAGACGTAAATAATGTCCCCGACGTGACGATATCGTTCCATTTAGTAGCGAGACTATTTTGGATGAAATAACTGTTTACGAGGCTGAGATTGCGCATTATATCGATAGGCTAAAAGTTAGCAAGGCTCCAGGCCCTGACGCTTTTTATCCCAGACATTTGAAAGATTTGAAAGAGTTATCGTAGGCCCCTTAACGAAGATTTTTAATCAGTCACTCGAAACGGGGATTATTCCTGAAGACTTCAAATTAGCTAACGTCACGCCTATTTTTAAAAAAGGCGACCGCGCAGTAGCTAGCAATTATAGGCCCATTAGCTTAACGTCAATTGTCGGTAAACTTTTGGAATCCGTAGTTAGGGATCGTATATCGATCACTTAGAAAGTAGAGATTTGATTAATAGTAGTCAGCATGGGTTTCGACGCCATAGGTCTTGTTTAACTAATTTGTTAGAATTTTATAACGAAATAGTGCGCGAATACGATAGGCATAGAGCAGCTGACGTTATTTATTTAGATTTTAAAAAGGCGTTCGATACAGTTCCGCATAGGAGACTAATTGCGAAGGTAAAGCGCACGGTATACGCGGTCAGGTAGCTAACTGGTTAGAAGAATGGCTTCGTGCTAGGAGCAGAGGGTCGTAGTTAATGGTAGTGAATCGGGTGGTTAGATGTAGGTAGCGGTGTCCCACAGGGTTCAGTGTTAGGCCCATTGCTATTCGTAATTTACATTAACGACATAGATGTAGGATTGACTAGTAACGTGTCAAAATTCGCGGACGATACTAAAATAGGCGGTAAGGTTGTTAACGAGGACGATAGAAATAGGCTCCAAGACGATGTAAATAGGATTATGGAGTGGACAGATAAGTGGCAGATGCAATTTAACGTAGACAAATGTAAAGTTTTGCATATAGGTTCTCGCAACAATAATTACACGTACACGATGGATGATAGGGAGTTAGCGAGCGTTGACGAGGAAGTAGATTTAGGCGTACGCGTATCTAAGGATTTAAAGGTTAGGAACCAGTGCCTGGAGTCTTGCGCAAAAGCTAATAGGATGTTAGGCTTCATAGCGCGTAATTTCGAATTTAAATCGAAGGATATTATATTGCCCCTTTACAAGTCCCTAGTCAGGCCTCATTTAGAATATGCCGTTCAGTTTTGGTGCCCGTACTTGCGTGAGGATATTGATAGGTTAGAAAGGGTTCACGTCGTGCCACGAAACTTATTCCGTCATTGCGCAATAAGCCTTATGAAGATAGGATTAAAGAGTTAGACCTGTATTCACTCGAAACTAGGAGATTAAGGGGGGAGCTTATTGAAGTTTTCAAAATCGTTAATAACATCGATAACGTAAATTTTGACAAATTGTTCACTTTCGATAATAGTAATACTCGCAATAACGGATTTAAGTTGCGTGGCAGACGTTTCATTACTAATATCGCTAAAAACTTCTTTACGTTTAAAGTAATTGATAAATGGAATAATCTTCCCGCGTCAGTCGTTCATTCTACCAGCGTTAATATGTTTAAGAACCGTCTTGACAGACATTTTAAAAGTATTAACGTTGTTTAATAAAAAAAAACAAAGTTAGCAACAGGAGCTCTGGTGGTGGTGCTCGAGGATGAGTCTGTTGACGATGAATGCCAGCTTGTGACATGCCAGCGTGTGATGCCAGCAATAAAATTATTAAAAAAAAAAAAATTAGACTAACACGAACGTAGATGTAGCTCGTAGCGTAAACTAACCCACTTTTTTTTAACTTTACCTACTTTTTTACTTTGCATGTCTGTAACTCTTTCTTGCATGTTTGTAGTTTGCATGGTATGACTGTGAGTTAAGACTGTGTTTGCATGGTTTGTAAGCGTTCTTATTTACTTCTTTTCATCTTTCACCCCTCTCCTATTTCTCCGACTATTTTTCTGACTTGTCGGCAGTGGCCGGCGGATGATGATGGTGAGTCTTTTTTCTCTTTTTCTGAATGAATGTTAACCCACGAATGATAGGTGTTGCTCCTTACTTAACCCCGTATTCTCTTCTCTTCTCTTAACCCCCTACTCTTTCCTTTCTCTCGGGCTAACCTTAGAGTGGATCTTAGGGTCTTTGTTAGCCTTAGCTTCTGTAGATCTGTAGATCTGTATTAAATAAGCACTATTATGACATTTCTAGCCCAGGATCCTATGGTGGTGTTAATAGATTGTACAGAGGTACTTATGGTGTAAGGAAAAAAGATGTTGAGAGATTTTTGCTTGCCCAGGATGCTTATACACTTCATAAACCTGTGAGAAAAATGTTTAAAACAGCCAAGACAACAGCCGCCTCGAATGACTCTATTTGGCAGGCAGATTTAACAGACATGCAAAGATATTCAGTATACAACGACGGCTACCGCTGCATCCTATTCATAATAGACGTATTCTCTTGATACCTGTGGCTAATTCCCCTGAAAAATAAATCGCCTGAAACAGTCGCTAAAGCGACCAAAACACTGATGTTGAAAGAAAACCGGATTCCTGGCTATTTTTGTCCGGATATGGGAAAAGAATTTATAGGACGAGCTTTTCAGAACATGCTGTCAGAGTTTAATATCAGCTATTACTCAACCAATTCTATACATAAGGCTTCTTTAGCTGAAAGAGTTCAACGTACCATAAAGGAACGCATGCACCGATATTTTACACATAAAAACATATACAGATATGTAAACGTTCTCGATTCATTGGCTCATCCTACAACCGCTCACACCATCGCACAATTGGGGCAACGCCTAACGATGTTTTAGAAAGAGGCAAGCGCCCGAGAAGAGATGGAGTGCTGCTACAACCACCACCACCACACTCTGCACGTTTCAAAATCAATGACTATGTAAAGCTGTCACGTTCGGGAAATAAATTCGCGAAGGGTTTTGAGCAAGGATGGACACGCGAGATTTTTAAAGTTAGAGCTATGAAGCCCAAAGGTGAGATAATGATGTATTACGTTGAAAATTTGAATGGAGAAGAGATCTCGGGATGTTTTTGCCGCGAGGAATTGCAGAGTGGCATTTAATTTAGGAAAAAATGTGTTTAAAATTGAGAAATTTTTAGGAAGCAAAGGTACAGAAAAGCGAAAAATGTACCTGGTGAAGTTGCTAGGTTACCCAGAAAGCTTCAATACCTATATAAAAGCTGATGCAATAATGAGGCTTAAATACTATGCAGCATGACTCCCAACCATTTCTACGTCACACTCCCGTCCTCCTCATCCCTGTCTGTACACCCTACCAACACACTAGCCAACTTTGTAACAGAACTCCATGCGCCCATTGAGTTGGGTCGTGATTCGTATGAGGTGGGGCTATGTGAAATTCAGCTGGACACCGTCTTTTTAAATATTGATTATAAAGATACCGTTTTTATGATTCTTAGAAACTGTGGTGAGTGTGTAAAAGCCGGGTTAACTCGGGATGAAACTATACGTATCGCCTGGACTAAGGTTGCACAGTTTTTCAGTACAACAGTGACACTAGGACCGGGTCGTTATGGTTCGGTTGAGGATGTTGTGAGAGACTTAAACATGTGTTAAAAAAACTCAAATCTTACGAATGATTTATTATACGAAATCGTAAATAAAGGAGGCTCTGCATATACTCTAATGCTAAAATCAAAGGTTAACAGAAATCTTAAAGACGGAAGTCTTCAAAATTATAACCGAGGGGCGTTATCGAGCAGCCTTCCAAAGAGACACCTTTCATGAGGTACCGGATGACTTGTCCAACTTAGTGTATCAGCTGAAAATGGAGAAATTGGATATAAGCCCTCAGCCTCCAGACATGTGCTATATTTACAGCAATATAGCAGAACACCAGTTTGTTGGGGATACCCAGGCACGCCTGCTACGCGTAGCGCACATCTCCAACCATAGGGGAAGGGGCTTGAGTATTACATATGACCTATCCCATTATGTGAATGTCGCAACTCAATATATATAAGAACGATTGAGGGCAAAAATTTCCCATTCGGTGGCGGGAGCTTAACAGTGAAGCTGCACTTTCGACACACTGAGTTATAAAGGCCAGAAAGCCTTTCACGGTATACCGAGGGGTGAGATACCAGCGTGGTAGTGGACTTGGATCCATTTTTTCATCCATACTACGCACCGCTGTCCCACTGCTGAAGAGGGGGGCCAGGTACCTAGGGAGGAAGGCGTTACAAACAGGTTTTAACGCGGCAGAAGACATGTTCGCGGGAACTAAGCCTAAAGAAGCTCTAAAAAAACATTTAAAGCGTACACGGGATGAAATCATCAAAGACGCGAAGGGAAAAATGCATGGTGGTGGAAAGAAGAGAACTGATAGGAAGAAAGGGTTACCAATACGTGGAGGAAAGAAGAAGAGAGCTGTTAGGAAGAAGGGGTTACCATCGCGTGGCGTTAAATGTAAAAAGAAACCGAAAAGGAAGTGCTCTAAGCGTATGAAACCTATGACCGATCATTTTTTTTAACTGATATAAACTGAGGACGCTACTCTCACGATTCGTAGATTGATTAATACTCGTCGAAGGAGGTGGCACTATTTCTGACTCACCATGGCACGTTTCATTCATCCGTGTAGTTCACAATGCTGTAAATCGGAGCTATCACTCTTTGAGATGCCTCCAACTAAAGTTTCTATTGAGCACAGTGACTTTATTACAATTAACCCTTTAAACACAATTAGTTCACCCACTGCCCTATAGAATTCGTGATACCCAGCTCAGGCCCTTACTTTTTTGACCCGAGCTGTATGCACATGTATACTAAACTTCGCATAGCTGATTCTGACGGAACGGATTGCGATGATAATTATGCTGTATACCCCGAAACCAACTTTCTGCACTCCATATTCAGTCAGTGTGACGTATATTTAAATCAGACTAACATCTCAATAGGCACGGGGTACTATCACCTATGAGCATATCTGGAAAATGTTCTCAACTTTTCAAAAAAGGCGAAGGACACCTTTTTATCCACCAAGATGTATTACCACACTAAAGACGAGGGTAGTATAAAGGATAAATTTAAAAATTCTAAAAAAAAAAAGATATACGAATGTTTTGGACGTCTGCATACAGACTTTACTTTCCAGAAGAAGCTGCTTATGAACGGAGTAGATATGAAATTGAAGCTTACCCGCACGAACCCTGAGATCTGCATAAATCTGGGGGCTGATCAAGAAGAAGGCGCGAAACCCGTTGGGATACACATCATTGAAACGTATTTGCGTATACGCCGAGTGAAATTAAGCTCCCCGAAGCAAATAGAAATTGAGAAAGATCTCATACATTCCACAGTAAAATATCCCATTAACAGGGTACAGATCAAACTGTACACGATCCCGGCAGGCCTGACATCGAAACAGATAGAAAACATTGCTCTTGGAGCCCTACCGAAAAGGATTTTAATTGGAATGCAAGATCACGCCTCGACAAATGGAAAATATAAAAAGAGCCCCTTAAAATTCAAGAATTTCGGGCTTAAAATTATTACTCTATTCATAAATGGTATCGCCCTGGGTGGAGTGATGGATATGGATTACTCATCAGATGCTGTGTTCCCGCTCTGTGTGAGAGCTTATAGTAGTTTAGCTCATAATACAGGTGCTTGTGATGAGCTCGGTTTCGGGATAACTCAGAAAGAATTTGTGGGACAGTTTAATATTTACTCATTCGACCTTACGCCTGACTTAACTGCCGGTGTAAATACCCATTTAAACGCCCAGCAGACGGGCACCATTTCAGTGAGGTTGGAGTTCGCTAAGCCTACAGACGCTCGTATTAGTGTACTAGTATACCTAGAGTCGCAAGTTCTAATAGAACTTGACCGTTTCCTCAACATAACCACAGATTTTTAAAAATGGACGCGAATACACTCCAGAAAGTGATGAAAAGTGACTGTTTCGCGCGATCAAAATTTATCGGTGTGTATGCGAAAAATGAAATATTGAAGATGCATAGCACGGGAAACTGGTGCGGGATTATCGTTAACACCGACATTGTGGGGGTGAGGAGATTCATTGGTTTGCGATCTATTTTAAAACTAAGAAAAGATTGTACTATTTCGATTCACTCGGATTTCCACCGTGGAATGACTCGGCAATTGTACAGTTTATAGCGCGATTACGTATGCCTAAGATCATTTGAAATCCATATCGTTTACAAGGACTTTATACTGAAACATGTGGATTGTATTGTATTTTGTTTCTCATGCACATGTCACGGGGGAAGGGTTTTATGAATTTTTAAAAATTATTCGATTTGTGCGACACAGAGTTGAATGATAAATATGTGTGCAGACAGATAAAAAAACGTTCCCATATGTTAGTACCCCCTGTAATGTGTAAGATCTATATTGTGTAAACCTGTATATACATTTGTAGCAATTAAGAATTGGGCGCTGACCCTTTTTGTACATGTTTTCTACTGTTTAATAAAATGAAAATATATTGTGTTTTGTTCTTATCCTCAAAAAATACTTACATAATCTCGTCGATGAGCACGCACTCGCTTGGCCGGATGTGTGTCAATACCACGACTTCTGGTTCGCTAGCTGATGTGGATACCACTTCATTTATCACCCTCTTCCCAAAAGTGTTTATAATAGCTTCTAGCTCCGTATCACTCCTGTAATTAAAATAGATGCATGAAACTGGGTGTTGCTAAAAGTAATGGATGCGGCTAAAAGTGTTGTGTATGGCGGTAAATATATGTGTGTGTGTATATATATATATATATATATATATATATGTATATATATATATATATATATATATATATATATAGTCATAGGCTATGATTAAGCACATTTTTCAAAACATCCTTACTGCAAATTGTTAAAACCCAAAAGAAATGTGAAAACATACTATATAGTTTCAAAACACCTACATTATTTCCTCTAGAGCCTGACGCTCGCTGTCCCGTGCCAATACCACTATCTGTCCATCGTTGGGTGGGGTGGGATTAGAAGCCGTCCTTTCATCAAAAGTTGCAATAACGCATTCTAACTCCGTATCGCCCCTGTAATTAAAACAGATGCATGAAATTGGATGCTACTAAAAGTATTGGATGCGGCTAAAAGTGTGTTTGGCGGTAAATATATATATATATATATATATATATATATGGATAGAGGCCGACCCTCTGGGCAGATAACAGTTCACTTCGCATTATTATGGTTTTTATAAATTAAAATAAAGCTAGGTTAAGTTAACAGCAGACTGAAAGCATAAACAGTTATGCTACAAACAAAAACAATGGGACTAATTTTACGTTGTAGAAAAACACCGATAAAGGTTAGGTTTAAATTTCTATCTGTAGAACTTCCTATAAATATATATGAATAGCGACCGACCCTCTCGGGAGATAACAGTCCACTTCGCATTATTATGGTTCTTATAAATTAAAATAAAGCTAGGTTAGGTTATCAACAGCCTGAAAGCTTAAACAGATATAACGACATAATGACAGAGGAGGTAGAGGATAATTGAAAATATTTTGCAACCTTTTATAAGACTAAATTCAAAGCGCATTTGTTATGGGAAAACGAGAGAAAATTTCAATTGACGAGAAACAAACAAAACAATGGGCCTAATTTTATGCTGTAGAAAATTCAGCTTACTTTAAAAATAGAATAAATACAATTTATATGGTAATTAGCGCTGAATGAACCGGAGAATATAAATACTTACATCTCAATTGAATTGCCTGTAGATTCTTCCGGCGCGTTGCAAATTGCAGCGATACTCTGCGATGAGAATAATTCATTCTGATCTATTGCAGTGAATATTAACCGTGCGGCATGGCAGTAATAATCTTCATCAGCAATCAATTCAGGGGAAGCGTAGAGATTCGTCATTGTTGCAGAATTCGACAGCTGGAGAAACTGATTCTATGCAGCGAAATTCCCCATTTATAAGGGGCGAGCGAACAACCAAGCGGGGAACTTTAGCTTCCTATTGGGTCGCTGCGAGAATTGGGGCGGGGATTAGGACTTGGACAAGCATTTTCGATCAAACCGAGAGCATGCCCCCTTTCAAGAAGGGTGATTGGGGCTCCACGAAAGGTGGGGGTGGAGTTTAGCTACAGGACTGGCCGAAACCTGACGAAACGCGTATTCCGTGTTGTGATTGGCTACTCCCCGTCAAATCTGGGTGGGTCGTATGGCCCCGCTCGTTGGTGAATTCCTGTACGATCTCGTTTTCCTGAAGTTCGACAAAGTTTTATTTTAGATTTGTGGTCAAAAACACCTGCAAGGTTCAGTTGTCCTGAAGGTCCTTTGTCTGTTTCGTGGACAATAAAACATTTATTTTTCTGCAAAAAGTGGGACTGTGACCTGGGGGAGACTGAACAATGTCTTATGGTCACTTTCCAGAATAGGAAAGGGACGTAAAGGTTTAATGTCTTTCTACAAATATTAACAAAGCATAATAACATTGGTTTTTCGAAAAACTGAATTGAATTGTTCGAATGGTTAAAAGTCAAATATATATATATATATATAAATATATATATATATATATATATAATAAAATAGGGTGATTCAAATATGGGGATAAAAAAATTTTTTTATATTTTAATGTGTTCAACCCTTTAAATGGTTCATTTCAGCATAAAAACAACTATCCTAAAAAATATTAGCAAATTTTTAATTTTTAGGGGTTGCTACCAGCAATTAAAAATTGACAAAACGACTCAAATTGTCAAATTTTTCCACACCACCCAGGGGGTACAGTACAAGGCGCATTGCTTTTTTTTAATGTGGAAAGCTCCCCCGTAGGTCCTACCATAACCACAAGCATGCATAATTAAACTAGCATGATATTTGAGACATTAGCTGTCCTTACTTCATCAATGTTTCTTTCTTTCTATCAGGGTAAACAGCCCTGTAGTTTTTCACTACTTGTAGCAAGAATTGTTTTTGATCTTCGTCATGTGTTAGTATTTTATTATATTCATCCATTAATTTTACTCCCCTTTCCGCTATATCATTCACGACTTAACACTGTTTGATAGATTTCTTAGTGGAGTTATACTCTTCATCATTATGCCATTCTTTAGCATCTTTGAGCAAAAATTTTGAACTAAATTCTGTTACTGTAAAGAATCTTTGAGTATTTGATAACAAAATCTTCTTATTTCTTCGTTGGAATAAGTGCAGGATCTAGAAAAGCCCGTTTTGCAGGAAGAGTTTCTGTTGTATTTTGCAAGGCCTTTACAATTTTGTTTTTCGTTTCAGTAGGCACTTCATCATCATAAAAGGCCAAGGCTACCAGTTCTTCTGATAGGTACCAGAGGTGACCTAACAGTTTTTTAATAGCAACAAATGCAATTGTGTCATTTATTTGTTTGTAGACTACAAGATTCTGTAATAATTCCAGAGCAAGACGAGGAGCGCAAGATGGCACAGGAGCTGTAAACCATGCCTTTACATATAACCGAGTAGCAAATAGACAGATGTCTTTTAGTCATTTTTGTCTTTTACTGAAATTTTGAACTGAGATTTGAACATAAAATTTTTTAATGAATATGTAATTTTGGCCATCCACCTAGCCCAATGAAGTCCCGCTGGATGTTTAAATTTGATTCCACCTTTTGGTTCACCTCCAAAAAAATAATTGTTAACTGCAAAAGTTCTAGGTAATCGTCTCTTGGTTGGAATGTATCTAGTTGATTTGTTGCAAATATAATTATGTCATCTTTGATGTCATGAATATTTTCATAGATATCTGGATCTGATAATGCTGTCTCGCAGTCCTCCTTATTAATGCTTGACCATTTTTCTCTGAACTTCTTAAAAAGGACTATATCAGGGCCAGAAGATGGTGATAAAGACTTTGAAACAACAGCTTCCAGCATAATTTCAAATATATGGTGTCGACATGCCAGCCACAATAAAACGTTGTCGAATTTTTGTTCTAGAAGAATAGCTGCACCATTTCTAGGACCAGTATTGGCTGCCGTTGTATTGAAACACATGCATTTTATTTGTTCGCAGATGTCCCATTCAAGCGATGTCTGATTGTTTGCATTAAAAAGAAACGCATTTCTGTCACTCAATTTTGCAACATCAAGACTTCCTAATAATTTATCATCAAACAATTTTCTACGTTTGCCAACCTTACTTTTCCATGTTGAAGGTTGTGCAGCACAGAAACCAGATTCATCACTTTTACTCTCCTCTGATTCTGATTCTGATGATGTACTGGTGAGTATGACAGCCTCTTCACTCTTCTTTATTTTGATCTCTTCTTCTGCTTTCCTCTTTTCATAACGTTGTTGCTTTTCTGCTGCTCTTTGCTCTTTTTTAGCAACAGCCTTATCAATGGTACCCATTTTTCCATGACGTCCTTTCTCACGTTGCATTTTCAAGAATTTCTTATCATCTTCTATTTTTATAAGCTGCATAGCATTCTCATGAGCAATGTCAAATAAGTTTTCCAGTTTATCTTTCCATTTTTCTTCTTTATTATTTAAATTTTGTGATCTTTTCAATTTGTTTGCTTTGTTTTTCTTAAGCAGCTGTCATTCCTTCAGTATTCCTTGAATTTTATCTACTACATGTATTCTTTGTTTTGCTGGTATTCCTGCTTTTTTCCAAACTGCTAGCACATCATCTGCAGTAGAGCAGCATGATTCTCTAATGTCTTGCTTTTTAATATTTCTGTAGTGCATGAAGAGGGCCATCATTTCCTTCTCTGATGGTAATACGGATGTTTTTAGTACTGCAGAGGGCTGCCCAATTAGCCATACTTCAGTTTTTTTTCTTGTAGAACTTCTCCCAAATGAGCAACTGGGTGATGGTGAGTTAGGCCTAGCTTCCATAATCGATTAATTGGTATCAAAATTACGAGTTCCAAGCAACAATTAAAAGCAAGCTAGTATATAAACCATTAATTAAAAATTCTGAAATATAAACAATTAAACATAAAATCATAAGTTGTAAAAACAAACAAATTGAAAAAGAGGAAAACTTTGACGCCTGGTAGCACATAGTAAATTTTATTTAAAATTCACCACATTTGGCATACACTACTTTTTTGTCATAGGGAACAAAAATACAGGTTGAACAATTAAAAAAAACTTTGATTTTTTTTAATCACCCTAATATATATATATATATATAATATATATATATATATATATATATATATGTATTATTTGACCGTTTATATATATGCCCCATCGTATATCCATTTTTGAGAAATAAAATTTAAGACGGGTCATGCTTTTAACCTTCCCGAAGAAATATATTTACGAGGTTCCATTTTGATAAACATTTATTTATTGTGTTGTACCAAACTGTCATAAAATAATTTTAGAATACTTTTCTTCAAGGACTGCGATAAGTTAATCTGTAGATGTGCCGCAAATATAGCATTACCTTCCTGACCATAGACTGAACCCAAAAGATACGAGATAAAACGCGTTTTTACCTGTACATTTACAGAATTGAAATATATATATATATATATATATATATATATATATATATATATATATAACAGTTAACAAAAATATAAGTTACAGTTGTTCAGAATAGGATGTTATATATATATATATATATATATATATATTGCGAATATATTTTCCTATACTAATATATTGTTAATACTTTGTTTCGTATTGAAGTAACGGTGCTTTATCTAATTCAGATTGAATGTATTTCTTTTAAAATAATTAGTTCTCTTTAATGCCCCATTTTGAATGATTATATAATTTCAAATCTATTATTTGTCCATATATATGTGCTCCGTTGTATATCCATTAACTCATAAACAGAATGATGTAACGTCGTTTTATTTGTCCCTTGTACACAATTATATAATTTCTTTGGTTTTCTGAATATTTAATTAATTGCTATTTGTCAAATCGGTCTTCTGAGCCAATATTAATATATGCTTTAATTAAATAATTATTGCTATCTGGCAACTCAGCAGCCAACTGGCTGTGGCGCCTGCTGGCTGAATAATATATACTTTAAATAAATACATAGCGCGAACTGGCAACTCAGCCAACTGGCTGATGAATATAAGGAGTAAATAAATACATGGCGATATCTGACAATTCAGCCAACTGGCTGATGAATATAAGGATTAGTTAAATACATGGCGCTATCTGGCAACTCAGCCAACTGGCTGTTTAAGACCCTATAAGAGGGCGACGGGCGGCTGAAGAACTCATATGAGCTCGGCAATCGCCGAGCAAGGCCTTTTGAGGTACTTCTTTTCCTGTAACTCCTTGTCTCTCTCTCTCTCTCTCTCTCTCTCTCTCTGGGGGGTGAGGCGTCCCCTTCTCCCCCAAAGAGGCCCCTTAGGTTAGGTATGCCCCTTTGGGGGGTGAGGCGTCCCATTCTCCCCCAAAGAGACTTCCTTAGGTAATGGAAATAAAGAGAAGAGAAGAAAATATGCTTTGGAACACAAGTATTGAACATCTGAGACCAACTGAGTTAAGCTTCCTTCATACAGTAGAGGGATCAACTGAGACACCTGTTGTTTTTTCGAGATCTGCTGCAAGTGAAGTGCTGGATTTGCGTCTGTCTCGGAGGGAAGTAATCTTTAGATATTGTAGATCAGATGGAGAAAGCTTAGAAGGCCCCTCTAATCTAGGACGACCAACTGGGGGTCCCATTTGATCTCTGACGAGCCAAGATTGTTTGTACACCAGTTTTTGAAACACCTGTAGATTCACTTATTTTTCTTTGACTCAGTCCCTCACCATGCAAATGTATTATTTTATATCTAATCTCAGCAGAAATTGTACTTTTCGTCATTTCTTAAGCCTGTGAAAGAAAAAAAAACAGCATGAATTAGGATTATAATGAGAAACGTTTTGGATAAATCTGTTTTTCAGAATTTAAGTGAATATGTCAATACTTTTAATTGTAAATACTGATATAACAATAGCTTAGGAGCATTTACTGCAGATCCATCATCAATAGTTCGCTAGATCTTTAAACACATGCGTTATAAGTAATATAATAAATCAACCCTCAAGTCCAATTTATATAGACTAGAGGGTCATCCAGCTAATACAACTTTATACACTTAAGCAGTGCCGGGTTAACCCACCCGAAGGCTTAAAAGCCGAAAGCCTTGCTACGAAAAAGTGTGGCCTACGAAAAAAAAAAAAATTTTCAACAACACTAGCAGATTTTCTAGCAGTTGTCATCTGACCTTGAAGTAGAGGTGTTTGTTTAGTTGTTTTCTACTTTATTTGTGTAGACTGTAGAGTAGACCTAGGGAGTGATATAGAGCTAGATCTCGGTGACGAAGTCATTGCTTTCTCCAAATACAGTATTTCTGAGGTGTCCCTCAAATCGGCAGAGCAGGTGCTACAATTTCTTTTGCAGCACATGATGACCGCGACTTTCCCAAACCTCTACATCGCTGTATGTATTTATTTATGCTTGTTGGGTGCTAATTCCGAAGGAGATAGATCATTTTCGACTCTACAGAGAGTCAAGAATTGTTATCGATCAACCCTGGGACAATCTCGCTTATCTGCACTAGCACTCATCTCGATTGAAAGTGATTTGGCTCGCAGTTTGGATTTTTCAGAGATTATTAAGATGTTCTCCCAAAAGAAAGCCAGAAAGATAAGGTCACTTAGGTTAAACCGTTAGATGTTTTCAATGTCCGGCTTTTGCTCGGTTTACTGTGTGCAATTTACTTTACGTTTGTTTGCTTTACAATTTATATACTTTACGTTTGTTTGCTTTACAATTTACTTTACTCTGTGCAATATATACGGTATATATATATATATATATATATATATATATATATATATATATATATATATATATATATTTTTAGTCGGGAAGAACCGATTCGCCTCTATTTAAAGGGCATATCTCAGCGGATATATATATATATATATATATATATATATATATATTATGAATAGAAACGACGTAAATAAGGAGCGTCTCTGCACACGGGAAGAGAAATAACGAATAAATGAAAAATGAGGCGAACCGCCGGGAATCGAACCCAGGGCCTTCCAATTGCCGGTTGGATGCGCATCCAACCGGCAATTGGAAGGCCCTGGGTTCGATTCCCGGGCGGTTCGCCTTATTTTTCATTTATTCGTTATTTCTCTTCCCCGTGTGCAGAGACGCTCCTTATTTACGTCGTTTCTATTCATTTATATACTGCGTGGTCATTGCAGTTAAATGCATATATATATATATATATATATATATATATATATATATATATATATATATATATTTACTTGGTAAAATATTTTTTTTTTATGTAGGCCTATCGTATTTAATCTCTTAAAATTATCTATACTAGTACAGTTCCCGCCGCTTCGCTGACGGTTAGACAGGCTAAACTACAAAAAAAGAACCCAGCCGTGAAAATTTTGAGCTTCACATTGTGTCAACATTTCTGAATCTGGTATCTCCCTAAACCTCCTCACCCCCATTCATACAACTTGGGGGCTACCCCCCCTCCCCCATTACCCCACCCATCCCCCATTACCCCCACCCCCACCCTTCCCCCATTGCTAAACTACAGAAGAGAACACAGTCATGAAAATTTTGAGCTTCACATTTCCGCCCGTAATACAATTTCTGAATTTTTTTTTACAATTTCTGAATTTTTTTCTCACAATTTTTTCTCACAATTTCTGAAAGTGTGACGGACAGACGGACAGACAGACAGACGGACAGCTCTCTTATTATAATATAGACTAGTACACTTCCCGCCGCTTCGCTGATGGTTAGACAGGCTAAACTACAAAAAAAGAACCCAGCCGTGAAAATTTTGAGCTTCACATTGTGTCAACATTTCTGAATCTGGTATCTCCCAAAACCTCCTCACCCCCATTCATACAACTTGGGGCTAACCCCCTCCCCCATTACCCCCACCCATCCCCCATTACCCCCACCCCCACCCTTCCCCCATTGCTAAACTACAGAAAAGAACACAGTCATGAAAATCTTGAGCGTCACATTGCCGCCCGTAATACAATTTCTGAATTTTTTTTACAATTTCTGAATTTTTTTCTCACAATTTTTTCTCACAATTTCTGAAAGTGTGACGGACAGACGGACAGACAGACAGACGGACAGCTCTCTTATTATATTATATAGATTATACTCAATTACAAATGAAAAATATGTAATCTCATTTAATAAAGCATCTATATTTATCGAGCACTTTTTCTAATACCGATATATTGGAAAGATTTGTTGAAGTCCACGCAGTCCAGCCTTGGCCTACGAAACCCTTAATCTGGCCCTGCACTTAAGTAATAACTTAGTTATGGGTCATTCCATGTCAGTTCAACGGAATTTTGGGTCGAAAAAACGTGACCATCACCGATTTTTTTAAAATTTGCACACTTATAGATCTCGGTGAGAAAATAGAATGGCACTTGTTTCAACACTCTAGGTCATATGGTTCCGGAGATATGGCCATTCGAATTTTGTAAAAAAAAGTCAATTTCCAAGGTCATACCATATTTCAACATGAAATATCTCGGCTCCTATTGCACTTACAGAGACCATTTAAACACTATTGTAAAGCTTTAAAGCAGATCTACAACTTTGTTTCTATTCATATTTTACCTCAGTGGTAAAACAAAAAGTTGATCTTATTTTTGTCCTTTGACCTTGTGTAGGTCATTTGATTTATCAACCAATTTTTTTCTCCTTTCACCCAATTTTGGATACACATGTCTACCTTAACCTAGAACAAGATTTTTAGTGTTGATTAAGTTAGTATAGACGCTACAGCCATTTCAGTGGACCATGCCTACCTCCATTTTGACCAAGTACCTTTTTCCACCAAACTTTGGAGCGCCGTTTCTTTGGAACTGTTTGAGCTAGTGTTGAGAAAAGTACCATTAGATTTATCTCACTGAGATCTATAATGTCTGCTATTTTTAAGACAATTTGCCTTTTAATATATATATTAAAATAACCTATTCCTTTATTTTTACCAATTGAGTTATAAGAACCGATTTTTGTCTAGCTGGGTGAAACCATAAAAAAAGAGGCATCAATATAACTTTATATTTAAAAAAGGCAGTTATTAGGTATTTACAATATATTTTATTTTTGTTTTCTTTCCCGCCTACCATCAGCTCCTTTTACAGAAACATAGTCTTTCAACCCTAGCATTTGTCTACTCACATCTGGCGAATGATAGAAGTCAATTACTTTGGCAGCAGTTTCACTATTCAGGCGTTTCCCCAAACTCGGATTAGGAGTTGAAAGCACTCCCTTCTCCCTCACCAAACTCTTTGCTTGCCTAGCCATGTAATCTGAGCACTCAAATTCTTCTCTGAGTTTTACTTGTGTCCATCTTTTTGGTAGGATAGTAAGAATTGTCAGTTTTTCACTTCGACTCGTCACTTGATTAAATTTCTCTTTTAGTTGTTGAAGAATCTCCAGTTCTGTATCATCTGAGTTACTGCATGAAATTGGTTGTTTAGTTGCAAGTTCAAGCTTTCTTTTCACAACTCCTTCTACTTTCCTCAACTTTCTCTTTGCGTAACCAGCGCTGTCAGAGAGTTTACATGGTTTTATTGGGGTCTCATCAAGTGTGGCCAATAAAGCATTGAATTTACTAAGCTCATACTGCATTTCAACTACATCTCCAACGGTTTCTAGCTCAGATGGGGCACTTGATGAGGTGGATGGTGATTTTTCAAGTGGTTCACATTCAGGCATTGGGGATGGACGATTTGCTAGTATATTTCGACAGGTTGCATATACTTTATAATTATTTGTTAGTTTCAATTCAGGATTTTGATCAATCAAATTTTTAGTCAATGCACGAATGCCTTTTTTCACTTTT
Organism: Bathynomus jamesi; assembly: GCA_023014485.1. Taxonomy (NCBI): domain Eukaryota; kingdom Metazoa; phylum Arthropoda; class Malacostraca; order Isopoda; family Cirolanidae; genus Bathynomus; species Bathynomus jamesi. Next base: position 56,179 of record JAJOZX010000951.1, read on the forward strand.
CCTTTGTTTTTTAAATGGGTCACAACAGAACTTGCCCATATTCAAACTGCTGAAATCCATGTTTATCTAAAAAGAAAAAACCATATGTAGCTTAAAAACCAGGGTTGGGTTCAATTACACAAAATGGAAATAATTACAATTTTTTTTATTTTTCTTCAAATTAATTACAGTTAGTATTTTACTTCACAATTTCAAGATCAATTGCAATTACAATTAATTTTGTCTGAATCAATTACAATTACACAAATATAACTATCTATTCTATTATCTAAATATATATCTAAATAAATATATTTTATAAAATATATATCTATATCTAAGTATAACTAAATAAACTATCAAAGGTTTATTTTCATTGGATGATGTATGACTGCCAGATCTAGGGGGTATAATTTTTAACAATTGACATTAATTGATCAATTACATCAGTTATAGCTCAAAAATCAATTACAATTACCTTCATTTTTATTTTATTTTGAATCAATTACAATTACAATTAATGGAAATTAGGATCAATTAATTAAAAATACAATTATAATTATTCATTGTATCCAACCCTGTTAAAAGCTATTTTTGCTTAGATGGCACAAATAAAATTTGTGACCTACTGATCTTGTTTCAGAGGTCTACAACAAGAAAAGATGTGCGGTTTGATTTACAGATTGGAATAAATACAGATGCCAAAAAAATCCTTGCTCCACGGTTTAAATAAGCTTATTTTCACATGGGTACATACTGTTGTACACAATGAATAAATACACAAAGTTAAGTAATTCTATTAAAACTCATCTAACTCTTAAAACTGAACTTATTCTATAGGGTAGTACCTATAGCCTAGCTTTACCTTTAAACAGGATAGCAGGTTCGAAGTTCTTCACACTTTTGAATGTCCTTATAAATTAATTAATTATGTAATTTAAATTACCTATATTACATAATTCATTATTATACAAAAAAAAAAAAAATTTATAATAGGGCCGGATACTTATTCGATCAAATAACTGGGTTAAGTTAGATTAGATAATTACCGATTTTTTTTAAATTAGCAGACATTATATATCTCAGTAAGAAAAATCTAATGGTATTTTTCTCAACATTCCAGCTCAAACACTTCCAAAGATACGGTGCTCCAAAGTTTGGTGGAAAAAGGTACTTGGTCAAAATGGAGGTGGGTATGGTCCACTGAAATGGCTGTAGCGTCTATACTAACTTAATCAACACTAAAAATCTTGTTTTAGGTTAAGGTAGACATATGTACCCAAAATTGGGTGAAAGGAGAAGAAAATCGGTTGTGAAATCAAATGACCTACAAGGTCAAAGGTCAAAAATAAGATCAACTTTTTTTTTTACCACTGAGGTAAAATATGAATAGAGACAAAGTTGTGGATCTGCTTTAAAGCTTTACAATAGTATTTAAATGGTCTCTGTAAGTGCATTAGGAGCCGAGATATTTCATGTTGAAATATGGTATGACCTTGGAAACTGACTTTTTTTTTACAAAATTCGAATGGCCATATCTCCGGAACCATATGACCTAGTGTTGAAACAAGCGTCATTCTGTGTTTCTCACAGAGATCTATAAGTGTGCCAATTTTCAAAAGATCGGTGATGGTCACGTTTTTTCGCCGTTGAACTGACATGGAATGACTCTTATACGTTAATATGAACCAGAGGTTCTAGTTAATGTGTATTTTAGTATCAAAACCAATTTTCATACGACAGATTATCTAATAGTTATCAGAGTGACAGTGGACTCATGCCTTTGCACGGTACTCTGTGTATGTATATATATATATATACATTCAACTGCAAAGAACACGCAGTATAAATAACGTAAAGAACGACGCTTGTATAGGAGATATTCCGCGCAAGACGAGAAAGAGAAAACAACAAATGAAAAAAATGAAGTACCACCTGGGAATCGAACCCGGGATCTTCCGATTGCCGGTCAGACGCGATAACCACTACACCATGGACTCCACTCTTCCAAATGCCGTAATTCCTCTACATACTCGCAGAAACCAATGCCCCAAGGGGGCACCTCCCGCTTGCCGTAACATTATATACATTCAACTGCAAAGAAACGCAGTATAAATACGTAAAGAACGACGCTGTGTATAGGAGATATTCCGCGCAAGACGAGAAAGAGAAAACAACAAATGAAAAAATGAAGTACCACCTGGAATCGAACCCGGGATCTTCCGATTGCCGGTCAGACGCGATAACCACTACACCATGGACTCCACTCTTCCAAATGCGTAATTCCTCTACATACTCGCAGAAACCAATGCCCCAAGGGGGCACCTCCCGCTTGCCGTAACATTATATACATTCAACTGCAAAGACACGCAGTATAAATAACGTAAAGAACGACGCTTGTATAGGAGATATCCGCGCAAGACGAGAAAGAGAAAACAACAAATGAAAAAATGAAGTACCACCTGGGAATCGAACCCGGGATCTTCCGATTGCGGTCAGACGCGATAACCACTACACCATGGACTCCACTCTTCCAAATGCCGTAATTCCTCTACATACTCGCAGAACCAATGCCCCAAGGGGGCACCTCCCGCTTGCCGTAACATTATATACATTCAACTGCAAAGAACACGCAGTATAAATAACGTAAAGAACGACGCTTGTATAGGAGATATCCGCGCAAGACGAGAAAGAGAAAACAACAAATGAAAAAAATGAAGTACCACCTGGGAATCGAACCCGGATCTTCCGATTGCCGGTCAGACGCGATAACCACTACACACATGGACTCCACTCTTCCAAATGCCGTAATTCCTCTACATACTCGCAGAAACCAATGCCCCAAGGGGGCACCTCCCGCTTGCCGTAACATTATATACATTCAACTGCAAAGAACACGCAGTATAAATAACGTAAAGAACGACGCTTGTATAGGAGATATTCCGCGCAAGACGAGAAAGAGAAAACAACAAATGAAAAAATGAAGTACCACCTGGGAATCGAACCCGGGATCTTCCGATTGCCGGTCAGGACGCGATAACCACTACACCATGGACTCCACTCTTCCAAATGCCGTAATTCCTCTACATACTCGCAGAAACCAATGCCCCAAGGGGGCACCTCCCGCTTGCCGTAACATTATATACATTCAACTGCAAAGAACACGCAGTATAAATAACGTAAAGAACGACGCTTGTATAGGAGATATTCCGCGCAAGACGAGAAAGAGAAAACAACAAATGAAAAAAAGAGTACCACTGCGTGTTCTTTGCAGTTGAATGTATATAATGTTACGGCAAGCGGGAGGTGCCCCCTTGGGCATTGGTTTCTGCAGATGTAGAGGAATTACGCATTTGGAAGAGTGGAGTCCATGGGTAGTGGTTATCGCGTCTGACCGGCAATCGGAAGATCCCGGGTTCGATTCCCAGGTGGTACTTCATTTTTTCATTTGTTGTTTTCTCTTTCTCGTCTTGCGCGGATATCTCCTATACAAGCGTCGTTCTTTACGTTATTTATACTGCGTGTTCTTTGCAGTTGAAGTATATAATGTTACGGCAAGCGGGAGGTGCCCCTTGGGGCATTGGTTTCTGCGAGTATGTAGAGGATTACGGCATTGGAAGAGTGGAGTCCATGGTGTAGTGGTTATCGCGTCTGACCGGCAATCGGAAGATCCCGGGTTCGATTCCCAGGTGGTACTTCATTTTTTCATTTGTTGTTTTCTCTTCTCGTCTTGCGCGGAATATCTCCTATACAAGCGTCGTTCTTTACGTTATTATAACTGCGTGTTCTTTGCAGTTGAATGTATATAATGTTACGGCAAGCGGGAGGTGCCCCCTTGGGGCATTGGTTTCTGCGAGTATGTAGAGGAATTACGGCATTTGGAAGAGTGGAGTCCATGGTGTAGTGGTTATCGCGTCTGACCGGCAATCGGAAGATCCCGGGTTCGATTCCCAGGTGGTACTTCATTTTTCATTTGTTGTTTTCTCTTTCTCGTCTTGCGCGGAATATCTCCTATACAAGCGTCGTTCTTTACGTTATTTATACTGCGTGTTCTTTGCAGTTGAATGTATATAATGTTACGGCAAGCGGGAGGTGCCCCCTTGGGGATTGGTTTCTGCGAGTATGTAGAGGAATTACGGCATTTGGAAGAGTGGAGTCCATGGTGTAGTGGTTATCGCGTCTGACCGGCAATCGGAAGATCCCGGGTTCGATTCCCAGGTGGTACTTCATTTTTTCATTTGTTGTTTTCTCTTTCTCGTCTTGCGGAATATCTCCTATACAAGCGTCGTTCTTTACGTTATTTATACTGCGTGTTCTTTGCAGTTGAATGTATATAATGTTACGGCAAGCGGGAGGTGCCCCCTTGGGGCATTGGTTTCTGCGAGTATGTAGAGGAATTACGGCATTTGGAAGAGTGGAGTCCATGTGTAGTGGTTTCGCGTCTGACCGGCAATCGGAAGATCCCGGGTTCGATTCCCAGGTGGTACTTCATTTTTTCATTTGTTGTTTTCTCTTTCTCGTCTTGCGCGGAATATCTCCTATACAAGCGTCGTTCTTTACGTTATTTATACTGCGTGTTCTTTGCAGTTGAATGTATATAATGTTACGGCAAGCGGGAGGTGCCCCCTTGGGGCATTGGTTTCTGCGAGTATGTAGAGGAATTACGGCATTTGGAAGAGTGGAGTCCATGGTGTAGTGGTTATCGCGTCTGACCGGCAATCGGAAGATCCCGGTTCGATTCCAGGTGGTACTTTCATTTTTTCATTTGTTGTTTTCTCTTCTTTCTCGTCTTGCGCGGAATATCTCCTATACAAGCGTCGTTCTTTACGTTATTTATACTGCGTGTTCTTTGCAGTTGAATGTATATAATGTTACGGCAAGCGGGAGGTGCCCCCTTGGGGCATTGTTTCTGCGAGTATGTAGAGGAATTACGGCATTTGGAAGAGTGGAGTCCATGGTGTAGTGGTTATCGCGTCTGACCGGCAATCGGAAGATCCCGGGTTCGATTCCCAGGTGGTACTTCATTTTTTCATTTGTTGTTTTCTCTTTCTCGTCTTGCGCGGAATATCTCCTATACAAGCGTCGTTCTTTACGTTATTTATACTGCGTGTTCTTTGCAGTTGAATGTATATAATGTTACGGCAAGCGGGAGGTGCCCCCTTGGGGCATTGGTTTCTGCGAGTATGTAGAGGAATTACGGCATTTGGAAGAGTGGAGTCCATGGTGTAGTGGTTATCGCGTCTGACCGGCAATCGGAAGATCCCGGGTTCGATTCCCAGGTGGTACTTCATTTTTTCATTTGTTGTTTTCTCTTTCTCGTCTTGCGCGGAATAATCTCCTATACAAGCGTCGTTCTTTACGTTATTTATACTGCGTGTTCTTTGCAGTTGAATGTATATAATGTTACGGCAAGCGGGAGGTGCCCCCTTGGGGCATTGGTTTCTGCGAGTATGTAGAGGAATTACGGCATTTGGAAGAGTGGAGTCCATGGTGTAGTGGTTATCGCGTCTGACCGGCAATCGGAAGATCCGGGTTCGATTCCCAGGTGGTACTTCATTTTTTCATTTGTTGTTTTCTCTTTCTCGTCTTGCGCGGAATATCTCCTATACAAGCGTCGTTCTTTACGTTATTTATACTGCGTGTTCTTTGCAGTTGAATGTATATAATGTTCGGCAAGCGGGAGGTGCCCCCTTGGGGCATTGGTTTCTGCGAGTATGTAGAGGAATTACGGCATTTGGAAGAGTGGAGTCCATGGTGTAGTGGTTATCGCGTCTGACCGGCAATCGGAAGATCCGGGTTCGATTCCCAGGTGGTACTTCATTTTTTCATTGTTGTTTTCTCTTTCTCGTCTTGCGCGGAATATCTCCTATACAAGCGTCGTTCTTTACGTTATTATACTGCGTGTTCTTTGCAGTTGAATGTATATAATGTTACGGCAAGCGGGAGGTGCCCCCTTGGGGCATTGGTTTTCTGCGAGTATGTAGAGGAATTACGGCATTTGGAAGAGTGGAGTCCATGGTGTAGTGGTTATCGCGTCTGACCGGCAATCGGAAGATCCCGGGTTCGATTCCCAGGTGGTACTTCATTTTTCATTTGTTGTTTTCTCTTTCTCGTCTTGCGCGGAATATCTCCTATACAAGCGTCGTTCTTTACGTTATTTATACTGCGTGTTCTTGCAGTTGAATGTATATAATGTTACGGCAAGCGGGAGGTGCCCCCTTGGGGCATTGGTTTCTGCGAGTATGTAGAGGAATTACGGCATTTGGAAGAGTGGAGTCCATGGTGTAGTGGTTATCGCGTCTGACCGGCAATCGGAAGATCCCGGGTTCGATTCCCAGGTGGTACTTCATTTTTTCATTTGTTGTTTTCTCTTTCTCGTCTTGCGCGGAATATCTCCTATACAAGCGTCGTTCTTTACGTTATTTATACTGCGTGTTCTTTGCAGTTGAATGTATATAATGTTACGGCAAGCGGGAGGTGCCCCCTTGGGGCATTGGTTTCTGCGAGTATGTAGAGGAATTACGGCATTTGGAAGAGTGGAGTCCATGGTGTAGTGGTTATCGCGTCTGACCGGCAATCGGAAGATCCCGGGTTCGATTCCCAGGTGGTACTTCATTTTTTCATTTGTTGTTTTCTCTTTCTCGTCTTGCGCGGAATATCTCCTATACAAGCGTCGTTCTTTACGTTATATATATATATATATATATATATATACAGTGGTGTAGTGCTGTGGGAACGCGTGGGAACGGCGTTTCCTTACTTTTTTTTGGTAGACGGAACGGCGTTCCCTCACTATTTCAAATAAATCCGAACTTACAAATCTCTAACGTCATGAAATTTTAATTCCCACCCCTAGAAGAAATATGTGAAAGAATCATTAACTGTTTCATTTCTTTTAGCTTCGACTGAGGCAATGCTAGCCTATAAAAATCTGGTGAAACAGTCACCACGGCGTACCAGTTGTTAACTTTTTTTTAGTTAATCATTCCAGTTGTTGGCTATTTTTATTGATCGTACTGGATGTCGTATATCTAATGACACTGGAAATACTGCATCTTCAACCTTGGAATATATCCTAATATCCAGTGCATATGACCTCAAAATATCCCTGAAATTGGTCAGATTTCAAAAGATTTCCCGGGGGGCTTACAGTGCCCCCGGACCCCCAGCTGTATGGGCTCGCCGCGCTCGCCATTGTCCCCTCCGCATCTGAGTAACACTTTCAAAATGCATTCCCCCACTTCTTTATTTAGCACTACACCACGGTATATATATATATATATATATATATATAGAGAGAGAGAGAGAGAGAGAGAGAGAGAGAGAGAATATAGCTATAACCAAATAGAAAAGGAAAAGAAGTTGAATTTTGTAATAGCATTTTCATTTATTGTTTCCAAATTTTAAAACTTTTTCTAAAACCTAATTACAGTTTGGTACGGTCCTTCGCATGGGAACATTTAAATATTCAGCATGAGTGACTCATTATAAATTTTAAAGCTCGTTGGCCCCGCATCTCAGTGTTACGTATGACACGTAAGTGTTTTCGAATCTGATCAGTGATATCTGCAGTCTAAAAGATCGAGTCAACCTTGAGTATCAGCCAAATCACGGGATCTTTTCACGTACAGTAACTTCTCTTTTATATAAGTCCATATTTATGTTTCAAGAAGCAAAAAATAATGTAGTGAAGGAGGTTATGTCTGATGGGTGCAATTAACGAATTGAAATGCATCATGCCTTTCCCATTATTCTGAACAGAATGAAGGATAATGTAGGCTATATAAATTTCGGTTATAGGAAAGAAGGGACATTTTACGTTCATGGCTAAGATAATTATTAAAATTAAAGATTAGAGAGATGGAAATGCGAGAGAAACCTATAAATATACGAGGGCCACTCAATATATTTCGCCCCACCTTTTTTTTTCTTTCCAAGTTTCCTTGTAAGTTCCAGAAATTTTGTGCACGAGTAGTTACATACCTTCTTTACAAGTTTTTATTTCTCCACATAGTCTCCATCCTTTTCTACCGGAATGGGACGTTTTGGCGCCGACGTTCTGGCGCCGACGTTTTGGCGCCGCTGTTTGGGTGCCACCGTTTGGGCGCCGTTTGACGATTGGTTAGGTTAAGTCGTGATATTTTTGTTAAAACTAACGAAAATATCACGACTTAACCTAACCAATCGTCAATGGGGCAGATAACGGAAAAGTACCCATATTATATATACACCTTATAATACACTGACTCCTTTGCTCGCACCGCCAAAAAAGTAACGAAGGGTCGCGCTTGCTACATTTATCAAACACATACAAATATCCATTATGTGAAAACTTCTGTTTCCCTTTCTTACTTGATATATTTTCAGACATTTATGCTATTAAGGGCAACAACACAACTTATCTGAAAAGACAGACAGCACTTCAGGTTAATAACCAAGTATTACTACTTAATATTTAATACTAATTAACGGCGGCGCCAAACCGGCTCCGCGCCCAAACGGTGGCGCCCAAACGGCGGCGCCAAAACGTCCAGCGCCAAAATGTCGGCGCCAAAACGTCCTAGATGGCTTTTCTACGGCTTTCCTTCACCTCGAAACAAGGGCCTTTATTCCTTGCTGGTAAAAGTCCGCTGAGTTCCGCTGCAGCCACCTCTTAACCTCCTCAACAACCTCATCGTCACTCATAACCTTTCTTCCACGAATAGCATCCTTCATTGGCCCAAACAAATGGAAGTCTGAAGGTGCCAGATCCGGGCTGTATGGAGGGTATGGTAACACAGTTAAGCGCATTTTTGTGATGGCCTCTCTTGTTTGCAAACTGTTGTGTGGTCTTGCGTTATCGTGCAAAAGAAGGACGTCTTCCAGTTTTCTCTCCGGTCGAACTCGCTTTATACGTCTCTGGAGTCTCTAAGGTAGCAATATATGCAATATATCCCAGAAGATGGTGGCCATAACCTTTCCTGCAGAGGAAGCCATTTTGAACTTTTTCTTGTGTGGGGAGTCTGCGTGATGCCACTCCATGGATTGGCGTTTTGTTTCAGGTTCAAAGTGGTGTACCAAAGTCTCATCCCCAGTCACAATTCGTGAAAGGAAGTCATCCCCTTCTGTCTCGTATCGAACCAATGACTCAGAAGCAATTTTTTTTTCTGGGCTTTGTGATCTTCCGTCAGTTCGTGAGGAACAAACCGTGAACACACTTTTGAGTATCCCAGTTGCTGAATTATCGTATTCACACTTCCTTCACTAATTCCTAACTCCAGTGATAGCTCCTTGTATGTGACGCGCCGATTTGATCGACTGATGCTGTTAGTACGTTGCACAGTGCGAGATGTCACAGCCGATGTCGGGCGAACGCTGCGTAGCTCATCATCAAGGCTGGCTCTCCCTCTCTCCGATGATCTCACATGTTTAGACCAGCGTCCAACTGTGCTTCGATCAACATCATCATCTCTGTAAACGTTTTGTAGACGTTTGTAAATATTTCCAAATGTTTCCTTCTCTGCGGTTAAGAATTCGATAACAGCTCTCTGTTTACGACGCACATCATTGTCAGATGCCATTTTCGAAACTACGTTAACCATCGGTTTTATACAAGTGCGTTTAAAAGCGGTTTTATACAAGGAGGGGAGGTTCAAACTGGAAAAATACGGTTATGTGAAGCGCAGAAAGTTCAAACTTAGGGCCCAAAAGACATTTCAGCCACATGGCCTATTATTTAGCTAAGAAAAAAGGGTGGGGCAAAATACATTGAGTGCCCCTATGTTTATTTACTTAAAAGTACGATACATTAATTAAGGCAATAGTAAGCCAAATTCTGCCATAAAGATCTGAAGAATGTAATGGAGACCTTTGCTACTGTATTAACACCTACATCCATGCTTAAGAATAGTAAGCTTAAAACTAAATTAGACATATATATATATATATATATGTTAACCCCTCCGTTTATGGCCTTGGGAGGTTCGAAGTTGACGGGGGTTTTGGTAAGGTGGCAGCAACAGATTTGTTACTCTGGAGTAACTAGTACCGTATAGGGAATCGCAGAAGTTTCTTTTATACTACTCTCCGATTTCTTCTTGTAGTGGATCGGAGGATTCTGTGGAGCTTACTAAATTCTCTGAAGGTTCCCCGATTCTTCTTGCAACGTATCGGGAAATTATTTTTCTCTATTTAAGACTAAGTTCTCTGAAGAGAGCAAGGCACGAAGGAGAAGACAAAGATATTCTCTTACTGTAGTTTACTGCTAAAATGTTACAGGTAATGCTCAGCCTCTAAGTTAGATCAGACAAATCAGAATGAATACTGGAGAAATTTTAAAAGTTTATATACTAATTTTTTTTAATGACATTATTATTTAATGCTGACCTGTTTTGTTTTTTTTATTCTCAATAGGCTGAATTATTTTCCAAAATATTTAAAAATACCGACCCCCCCCCATCAAGAAAGCCATATTTTCTTCAATGTTTCTCCGCGCTCTTAGGATCGCCAGTCCGGAATACATGGATGCTGAATTAGAAAAAATCAACAGTACTGGAAGTGATTTGTGTTACCCACCTGCTTTTTTGGAATCTTGTCTTAACAAGGCAAAATGAACTTTCTATCGTGTGAATAATAACTCTGCACTTTGTCGAAGAATATTTTAGTATTTCCATTTTTCCCACGCTTTTTAGGCATTGCTAATGTAATTAAACTTTTTGACAATATTGTGAAAAATATTATAGTAAAAAATAGCCGTACCAATAATTCAGGCATTATCTATAAAATTGGTTGCAAACAACGTGATTCCTTTTACATTGGACAGACGGGAAAGGATTTGCACACACGTGTAAAACAGCCTCAGTATTCCGTTAGAACGGAACAGTCATCCAGTGCCATTTTCGTCCATTTGTCAGAGTTATCCCACTGTATTGATTGGAATAATGCTTCAATTTTGTTTCACTCAAACAACATTGTTAATAAAAATATTCTTGAGTCTGCCATTATTCAACTTACAAATAATTTTAACATTAGCCAGGGATTTTTTTCGCTTGATCCTGTTGTTTTGAATTCGTTCAGAACGAATTTAGACAAGAGATGCAAAGTGCTAAAACTCTGGTAGTTTTCCATTATAAATTTGTATGCTCCTCCTATAATTTTTATTTTTCTATTTATTTTTGTTCATTTTTTGTGACCTATATATGGTCTCAAGCACCATTCTGTGTTCCCTTTTTCCTTCGTGGTTATTTTCATCATATATATATATATATATATATATCGTAAAGAACGACGCTTGTATAGGAGAATATTCCGCGCAAGATGAGAGAGAGAGAACGAAACAAATGAAAAAATGAGGTAACCACCCGGGAATCGAACCCGGGATCTTCCGATTGCCGGTCAGATATGATACCCATTACACCATGGGCCTCACTCATTCAAATGCCGTAATTCCTCTACATACGCGCAGAAACCAATGCCCCAAGGGGGCACCTCCCGCATGTCATACATTATATACATTTAAACTGCAAACACGCAGTATAATTAACGTAAAGAACGACGCTTGTATAGGAGAATATTCCGCGCAAGATGAGAGAGAGAGAACGAAACAAATGTATGTAGAGGAATTACAGCATTTGAATGAGTGAGGCCCATGGTGTAATGGTTATCATATCTGACCGGCAATCGGAAGATCCCGGGTTTGATTCCCGGGTGGTTACCTCATTTTTTCATTTGTTTCGTTCTCTCTCTCATCTTGCGCGGTATATTCTCCTATACAAGCGTCGTTCTTTACGTTAATTATACTGCGTGTTTGCAGTTTAAATGTATATATATATATATATATATATATATATATGTATCCTTCATTAATGATCTAATAACATGAGGTTTTATTGAACAAATGATCTTCATTAGCTCGTAACTTTCATTTCAAAGAATGCATAATTCATTCTTGACACATTATTCTCAGTTTTTAACGAAATTAACACGAGTATAAAGCTTTAAATGTCAAATCATAGTTTGAATTTTAAGACCCTAAAATCCAAACATTAACCCAAATTCTATTGCGTGAAAAGCGAAAATGAACAAAATTTAATAATTGGTTCGTTCTGCTGAAACATGAATTTAAAAAATCGAGGAGTTACAAATTTGTAGCAGACTATCATAAATGTAATCCTTCTGTAACGTTTCTGCGGCGAAAAATTAGTTTTTCAGTTTATTTTGCCGAGTTTCCATCACCAATAAAAATTTAAAACATTAAAATTTATTTATCACATAAAATTGCATCCGTAGCATCTTCTATTTCTTAAGTTCTATTCTAACCAATAACCTTTTAGGCTACTGGGAAGAATAACCTTACCAGTATAAACATATACTGGTAAAACCAGTTTACCACACTGTAAACGTCACGCAGTAAATTTTTCTCAGTATTGAATTTTTTTTGCTTACAAATTTAATAGGAGACTTCAATTACGATTTAGTGGTATTTTTTTAGATGATGGTGACCGAACTGATCTCCTTCTTTCTTACCCCTTTTCCGATACGACGTCGTATTTCGTACTTCTTCGCAACGTGGGCATCTACTTCGTTCACGGGTTCTTTATCGCGTCTCTCCCCCATCGGTCCTTCTTCAGGTCACTCCCTAAATCATATTTACCCGCACGGCGGCCTCAACGAAACTGTCTCTCTTTTACGACACGAAAACAAAGGCCGGGAACGGAGGTTTCACATACGCACTTTGCCAGCGCATTCTTTACTATGGCAACAAAACAACTCTTTGGTGAAGGGTCACAACCAACTAAAATTATTAGTTGAAAGAGAGTCGTAAGTGAATTCTAAAAATATTGACGAACATTCCCTAATTTTTTATGATTATTTGTCATCTATTTTCTTAGGCATTTCTTACCAATCTTTTAAAATTACTTTGTCAATAATAACTATTAACCCACAAAACTCTACGCTTCCCGTAACCATGGAAACGAGACTGCAAACAAATTTGATATTAACTATTTTCATTCTAGTAATTCTTTCATTGTATAACAAAAATACATTTTAGAATTTACTTTCGGCAGAGATTTTCTTTTTTTTAATTTTCACTTCTACGAAATAAAATAAATAATTTAAATAATGTACAACATAAATAAAATAGTGCAATTTTCATATATATATATATATTTTTTTTTTATCGTTTACGCGCGCACGCACGCGCGAGCATATATATATATATACGGTGAACCAAAAGTAGGTGGACAGTAGGTTGAATACGGTTTGTGTTATATTATATTATAACTATGGTGTTCATTATAACTATGGTGTTTGTGTTTTATTATATTAAATATTATAACTAAATTTATTTAAATTTTATTTTGTATTATAGTATACAAAAAAATTAAATATGTATTCTCAAAATAAACGTTATCATTTACTGTCCACCTACATTTGGTTCACCCTATATATATATATATAATATATATATATATATATATACATACTTACTTTTGTTGAGTTTGAACGACGATTTAGGATCGACCTGCGGTCGACCCCTCTATATATATATATATATATATATTATATATATATACAGGCCTGGATTTAGCTATAGGCGAACTAGGCGATCGCCTAGGGCCTCGCGCCAAAGGGGGCCTCGCTCAAGCCGTTTTGCGCGTTCTGTTCAAGTGATATTAATGATTTAGAACTCTATGAAGAACTTAAAGTACTTTGCAGGTTTATACCTGAGAAAACAGATCTCGGAAATGCCCTTGTTTATATAGTGCAAAAACAACTAAGTGAGATTTATCCTAATGTTTATGTTGCACTTCGAATAGTATTAACCATCCCAGTTACTGTTGCTGAGGCTGAAAGAAGTTTCTCGCGTCTCAAACTTATTAAAACATATTTGCGTTCCACCATGTCGCTTGCAATCATTAGCTATGTTATCAATAGAAAACGATATAACAAATTCATTAGTTATGTCTCAATTAATTGAAGAGTTTAGCTCGAAGAAAAGTAGAAAAGCATTGCTGTAATATTCAAGGAGCATCTGAACCAAATATTAAAGCATTAATATTTAGCCTGATAAGTCGATCGCTCACTATTATAAAAAATGAAATGTCAACATCTCTTATACATCACATATGAAAAACGTTTGTATACTTGGAAAGTCATTACCTATAATATTATATAAATCTTAGAAATCATTGTCTTATATTTTCGATACAAATCTTGATTCATATTATAATTTATACTTATTTGTATGGTTTATTTATATTTCTTATACAATTTCCATGCGTGATTATTTTGGTTTGGTTTAATTTTTAAGTGCTGGCATAGTTCTGTCTGTGCGGGATTCTAATATTGCTGGTATAGTACCGATAATTAAGTCCATATTTTCATATATATATATATATATATAGGCCTAGGGCCTCGCAATTTCTAGATCTGCCTAGGGCCTCGCAACTTCTAGATCCGGCCCTGTATATATATATATATATATATATATATATATATATATATATATATGTGTGTGTGTGTGCACGTGTGTGTGTTGTGTGTGTGTGTAAACAATAAAATATTTTTATTTATTGTATCTTGTTAAATACACATCATTTAAATTGTCTTATTTATTTTATGAATCTGATTTGAAGTTTATTGCATCAACAACACACACACACCACACACACACACATATATATATATATATATATATATATATATATACAAGCAGAGCCTTCGGCTCCCTGCCCTACGGGTAGGGGTTGTGCTTCGCAAACTCGCCTACAGCGAGAGCACGTTAAGGTTACCCCTGTGGGGTGAGGTCATCCTCCCCCTCCCCCAAACCCACTCCCCCTCTTTATGCAACTTGGGGGTTACCCCATAGCCAGATAAAACCGGTTTTGTGTTGTAACTTGATATCCCCACCTCATTCCAGATTGTGTAGAGGTAACCAGATAAAACCGGTTTTATGTTATAGCTTAATACAGCCTACACCCATGCCACACGTTGGTTCAGTATCGATTACAATGGAAAAGAGTAAAGACGTTCGCTTCAAACAACGTGCTGTAATTGAATTTTTGACCGCGGAATGTGTTGCTCCCATAGACATTCATCGGCGAATGCAAGCTGTGTACGGCAAACACTGTGTTGATGTGAGTACCGTTCGACGTTGGGCGAGGTAGTGTAAAGAACGAGAAGCAGGGCAAGAAGATTTGCGAGACAAACCGCGAAGTGGAAGGCCTGTAACGGCAACCGACTAGTCTCATCGGAACTACTTTAAAGAACTGATTCGTGGAAATCGTCGCATTAAACAAAATGAAATTGCTGCAATGCTCGATATCTCCAAAGAGCGAGTGGGACATATTATCAGTATTCTCGGTTACCGAAAGGTCTGCGCCAGATGGGTGCCTCGCATGCTCATTGCCGAGATGAAAACTGAGAGACTACGCATTTGCCAAGAAAATCTGCAGCGCTTCGAAAATGAAGATGAATTTCTGCACAGCAGTGTGACAGGAGATGAAACGTGGGTCCACCATTATGACCCTGAAAATAAACGGTAATTCATGGAATATCGGCACAAAAATTCACTGTAACCAAAAAAATTCAAAGTTCAAAAATCGGCTGGAAAAGTGATGATGACTGGTTTTTGGGATATCAATGGTGTTGTTCTCGAAGACTTTACGGAAAGAGGGACAGCAATTAACTCCGCACGTTATAGTGAAACTATGAAGAAGTTGAAAAAACAGATCAGGAGGGTTCGCACCCACAAAAACGCAGTTATTGTTCACCATGACAACGCACGGCTTCACACCAGTGTTCAAACGCGAGAAGCAATTGAGGATCTGCAATTCACCGTCTTGCCGCATCCACCACATAGCCCCGATTTAGCACCATGCGATTTTCACCTCTTTCCTAAACTTAAAGAACATCTCCGTGGAAATCGCTACGAGTCTGATGAAGAAGTTAAGGTCGTTGTGAAATTTTGATTTCGTAGTCAAAGGTCCGAGTTTTACCGGGATGGATTTCAAAAACTCATTTATCGTTAGCGTAAATGTATCGAAGTAGGGGGTGATTTTATAGAAAAGTAAATGTATCGTTTGAAGAATAAACTCTAAGGTACATATCTCCTTTTGTTTCGATTAAATCCTTCAACCCGTTTAAAATTTATTTGAGTGGAGGCATTACTTTTCAGCACACCCTCGTGTGTGTGTATATATATATATATATATATATATATACATTCAACTGCAAAGAACACGCAGTATAAATAACGTAAAGAACGTCGTTCTTTTACGTTATTTTACTGCGTGTTCTTTGCAGTTGAATGTATATAATGTTACGGCAAGCGGGAGGTGCCCCCCTTGGGCATTGGGTTTCTGCGAGTATGTAGAGGAATTACGGCATTTGGAAGAGTGGAGTCCATGGTGTAGTGGTTATCGCGTCTGACCGGCAATCGGAAGATCCCGGGTTCGATTCCCAGGTGTACTTCATTTTTTCATTGTTGTTTTCTCTTTCTCGTCTTGCGCGGAATATCTCCTATACAAGCGTCGTTCTTTACGATATTATATATATATATATTATTATATATTATATAATATATATATAATAGGCTACGGTTAACCAATTTGATGTTACCATTTATAGCATAAAGTTGGCACTATAATAATGATTGATAATGGTTAAATGATTGCTAATGATTGACTGTTAATGATAAGGCTGGAGTCACCAATTTATAGTCACCCCAGGTTACCAATTTATAGTGATCACGGATCACGATTTGATGTGGCTAAGAAAGTAGGCTTACTATGATTTATGAATGAAATGATATTAAATTAGGGTCAACAATTTGGGGGGCCTACTGCCCAAATAAACAATATTTAAATAGGAGAGAGAAATTCCCTTGTTGTTTTGTGTTTAATTAGGAAAATAAATCAATTATTTGTTCACAGCGATTAACAGTTCAATAAAGGCATTTATAATGATTAACAATGATATAACGGCATTTATATTATGCTAAAGATGACTGAGTATTAGCAATAAGAAACGGTTATACAGACTAATTGTTAAGTAATACACTAATTTAGATAGGCTAATGAGATATGCAAAAGGGAACACAGAATAAATAATGAAGGCCTATTGACAACTGAAATAATGCACGTACGGTTGGTACAGTAAATGGATTAGGCCGTCAAGAATGAAATGCATAAAAGAGCACATAAACAATAGGATGCACGATAAGTGAATTATACGAGTGATCACAATAACAGGGTGATACAAAACTACGATATTGGTACGACATTTGAAATAGGCCTACTGCGGTCTTGACGAGAGAGTTAGTTTCCAGTAGCTTGCGTACACTTAGATATAGCCTAAACCGCGATGCACAATTACACTGTGTAGGCTTTGTGTGGATTGCTTAAGACGAGGGTAAAGAAGCTTACCGCAAATGACGAATACTCTAGAGATTGAAGACCTTCTTCATGGATTGACCGTATTGTGTTTCGCCCGTCGAAGATGACCTTGAAGACGGTAGGGGGCCTGTTGAAATACTTGTTGAACGGACGCCGATCGAATTGTGGTGGAGGGTGAGTGAAGCGAAATAGGTTTGTGGCTTGTAGCTTAATAGGAGGTTTACGGACCTGGGCCTCGAAAAGTGCTTCTGTAGTCAAGTTCGCCTTGCCGGCGAGAGGATGAAAGTTGACATCCGGTAGAGAACTGGTAAGAGGCCAACGGAACACCTGCAGCAGTGATGTTCTTTCTTGCAGGAAGGAATTGTAGAGTCGCCTCAAGTGTTGCTTCGTTCTGTATAGTTGAAGTGTGACTTGGGACTGAGGTCGTGATGGCGCTACGTAGAGAGAGTAGATTCACGAGGAGGCAGTAACAACTAGCGGAGTGAGAGTTTGGTAGAGAACCTTACTTGATGATAGACTTCATGTAGGCTCGACCGGACCCTTGGAGGAACAGCAAGCCGCTCTCCAGCGAAGGCCGGAGAGCGGGTGGCTTGACGAGTGGTGCTACTGACGAAGGTGCTGAGAACGAGACGTGACGACCAAGACGAGAAAATGGCAAGCGAGAAGTGAGGATTGATTTGAGAAAGAAGCTGCGTTTTATAGGTCTTGGTGACGTCCTCTGGTGGTCGCTTCGGGAAATACCACAGAATCTGTGTTTCCTGTGTGGGCCAGTTTCATGCCCACGTGTATAGCCTTTGTTTTGATTCCATGATGTTTGAGAATGGTGGGGAAAAGAAAATTTCTTCGTCTGACCCGCTATATATATATAATATATATATATATATATGTTAGTGATGTAGCGGATGTCATTTTTTCCACATCCGCGGATGCGGATGCGGATGAGGATGTTTGATTTCAACATCCGCGGATGCGGATGCGGATGTCTACATTTTCGTTATTTTTTAGGATATATTCGAGATTTGTTGTGTTTAACGTATATAATAAGTTATTATATAGAGAGAGCTGTAGCTATAATGTAGTATAATTGATTAATTGTACAATAATTGCTGTACTTTTCTCTGAACATATAAAATAATATCAAGCATCTAACTAATATAGAAATCAATTAGTGAATTCGTCTGCAAATAAATTCGTTATATTTTGTTGAGTTTCAGCCACAATTAGAAACCATAATTGTGTTACCAGGATGCGGGACGTGAACCCAACTCAAATGCACCCCACTGACCTCTTTCCCCAACCTCCACCCTTATAGAAAGAGATCTTTAATTAGCTTGATAACTTTTTATATTAAGTTTAAAGTTTTATTAGGCATATTTATAAATGAGTAATTAAAATAAAGTAAACTAAGATGTTCATCGTTTAATGTTCAAACTTAATTATAGGAAGGTTATGCTTAAGGAACATTAATTTTTCTGCCTTTTCTGCTGCCAGTCTGTTTCTCTTTTCATCATATATTAATCCAGCACTGCTAAATAATCTCTCGCTTGGTACGTTTGTTGGAGGACAGGCTAAATGTTTCCTTGCAAGTTTACTCAAGTATGGATAGATATTCTGCGTATTTTTCCACCAACCAACAGGATTGTCACATGCAGCCAGGCGTTTTTCTTGGTGATAGCTCTCGATCATTTTTACTACATCTTTTGACATCGCGTAGGTCTCGTCATTGCTGCTTGACTCAAGAAACTGAGAGACAGATTCTGTGATAGATTTGCTTGTTGAAGGTGTTGGTTCTGTCACTGAAACTTTTATTCTTTTGGTGGGTGGCGAAGCGACAGATTCAAGAGATTGAAGCTCTTCAACTGCTTTGCCAAGTGATGATTTAACTCGTTCTAATGTACTAGGTGAAAATAACTTAGCTTTGTAACGTGGATCTAAGTAGGTTGCAAGAGAGTAACTTCATACAAGAACAGCCTCTCGTCTTGTCGCTTGCATCACTTTTGCGCACAATGAACTAGTTCTATTAATATAGTAGAATTTGATAATTTCCGCTTATTAATGACATTTTATCTCAACGGTCCACATCCGCACGACATCCGCAGTCCAAAGTGCGGATGCGGATGCGGATGCGGATGCGAGAAAATGTGCGGATGTTCCGCGGATGCGGATGCGGATGCGGATGTGACCTACATCACTAATATATGTTATTGATACACTAAGCTTCAAATTATATTAAAATTTTCTTTGCTGGAAAAAAAGTGAATTTACATCTTGCTCCTGATGAATCATACACCCAGACCTTATGCGTCTTGCGTGTCCATAAAACAGCCGAGTGTACGATCTGCCATTTATTTTTTTCACTGATGATGAACAGTGTTCGAAAGTTTGGCAATAAAATGACCTCGATACTCTCTGGCAGCACGACTGCGTTTTTTTTCAGTCCAAAAATTTTTTTTATACATCATATACAACTGTTATTTTAAAAATTACATTATATATATTTATATATATATATATATATATATGCATTTAACTGCAATGACCACGCAGTATATAAATGAATAGAAACGACGTAAGTTAAGGAGCGTCTCTGCACACGGGGAAGAGAAATAACGAATAAATGAAAAATTAGGCGAACCGCCCGGGAATCGAACCCAGGGCCTTCCAATTGCCGGTTGGATGCGCTACCATTACACTACGGACCTCGATCAATCATAAATCGAAATTCTCCTACATAGGGCAGAAACCAATGCCCTGAGAGGGCACCCTCGCAAATCGTGAATATGTGCATTTAACTGCAATGACCACGCAGTATATAAATGAATAGAAACGACGTAAGTTAAGGAGCGTCTCTGCACACGGAGAAGAGAAATAACGAATAAATGAAAAATGAGGCGAACCGCCCGGGAATCGAACCCAGGGCCTTCCAATTGCCGGTTGGATGCGCTACCATTACACTACGGACCTCGATCAATCATAAATCGAAATTCTCCTACATAGGGCAGAAACCAATGCCCTGAGAGGGCACCCTCGCAAATCGTGAATATGTGCATTTAACTGCAATGACCACGCAGTATATAAATGAATAGAAACGACGTAAGTTAAGGAGCGTCTCTGCACACGGGGAAGAGAAATAACGAATAAATGAAAAATGAGGCGAACCGCCCGGGAATCGAACCCAGGGCCTTCCAATTGCCGGTTGGATGCGCTACATTACACTACGGACCTCGATCAATCATAAATCGAAATTCTCCTACATAGGGCAGAAACCAATGCCCTGAGAGGGCACCCTCGCAAATCGTGAATATGTGCATTTAACTGCAATGACCACGCAGTATATAAATGAATAGAAACGACGTAAGTTAAGGAGCGTCTCTGCACACGGGGAAGAGAAATAACGAATAAATGAAAAATGAGGCGAACCGCCCGGGAATCGAACCCAGGGCCTTCGAATTGCCGGTTGGATGCGCTACCATTACACTACGGACCTCGATCAATCATAAATCGAAATTCTCCTACATAGGGCAGAAACCAATGCCCTGAGAGGGCACCCTCGCAAATCGTGAATATGTGCATTTAACTGCAATGACCACGCAGTATATAAATGAATAGAAACGACGTAAGTTAAGGAGCGTCTCTGCACACGGGGAAGAGAAATAACGAATAAATGAAAATGAGGCGAACCGCCCGGGAATCGAACCCAGGGCCTTCCAATTGCCGGTTGGATGCGCTACCATTACACTACGGACCTCGATCAATCATAAATCGAAATTCTCCTACATAGGGCAGAAACCAATGCCCTGAGAGGGCACCCTCGCAAATCGTGAATATGTGCATTTAACTGCAATGACCACGCAGTATATAAATGAATAGAAACGACGTAAGTTAAGGAGCGTCTCTGCACACGGAGAAGAGAAACGAATAAATGAAAAATGAGGCGAACCGCCCGGGAATCGAACCCAGGGCCTTCGAATTGCCGGTTGGATGCGCTACCATTACACTACGGACCTCGATCAATCATAATCGAAATTCTCCTACATAGGGCAGAAACCAATGCCCTGAGAGGGCACCCTCGCAAATCGTGAATATGTGCATTTAACTGCAATGACCACGCAGTATATAAATGAATAGAACGACGTAAGTTAGGAGCGTCTCTGCACACGGGGAAGAGAAATAACGAATAAATGATTGATCGAGGTCCGTAGTGTAATGGTAGCGCATCCAACCGCAATTGGAAGGCCCTGGGTTCGATTCCGGGCGGTTCGCCTCATTTTTCATTTATTCGTTATTTCTCTTCCCCGTGTGCAGAGACGCTCCTTAACTTACGTCGTTTCTATTCATATATATATATATAAAAATAATGTGTATATATATATATATATATATTTGGTTAAACAATCGACCTTAGTTTTTTATTTATTAATTTATTATAGTTTTCTCAATTTTCCATATGATAAATTTCTTGTCAGGGCACTTTCTTTTATAACTCATTTTCGGAGGTTTTCCTGCAGTTTCGCATACGTGTACTGACGGGATTGGTCAGTTTCGTACGTGTAGCTTGAGGATTCGTTCTTGCCCAATTCGCTGATTGTTCTTGCCCAATTCGCTGATTGTTTATTTTTGTTACCACGTTTGTTGCTTCCACTATCTGTTGTCTGGTCAGGTTTATTTTGTGTATGTTCCACATGTGATCTTTCGGACTTCCTTCTTGTAAGTGCATTAACAGCAGAACGAAATTAAAAAAATTTTGAAAATAAAAAGGGAGGCAAATACAGCGGAAAGCAATCAGGCAAGAAAGGAGGAGACGCCTAACGGCACTGTTCATAAAATTTTTTACCAAAACCAAATGAGGGGTCTCGCGTCTTAAGGTACCTAAGCGCCACCACAGGCGAAAACGTGTTTTTGATGGATATCACTATTTTCACCCTTCCTCTATCGCGTGGTTTGGGTTATAATGACCTTACGACACTAGAAGTATGGTTGAAAACGTTATGAAGCGAACTACTTTTTTCACCTCTATCGCCAGCCAAAAGTTCACTCAAAGTTCGGCATAATAAGAAAATCAAAAAATAAAAAAAAATATATAAAATATAAAATAGGAAAATCTATTCCAAAAACTCATCAACATCTTCATTAGCATACTTAGAACTCTAATTTAGCCAAAAATGAACGTTCTAGCTCAATTAATAACAGATACTATTGCCAGAATATTGCTGAACTTTGGAGGCGATTTCTGACGAATTTTAATTTTGTCGCTTAGGTACCTTAAGACGCGGGACCCCTCAGTGTCGCCTGCATATAAAACTGACGAAAGAGTAATAAGGAAAATAGTAAAGGAAAATGTCAGATGTAGAAATCAGAATAAAATATCGCTTGCCATCTACTACCGAAACATGAAGACTAAAAACTTATTCCTGAAAAATAACATCACTCAAAACACAGAAAATCTACAAAAATCTCACGTAGTTTACAAATTTCAGTGCCCGAACGAAGGTTGCAAACTTCGAAGAAACGTGAGATACGTGCGTGGGCTCAACAATAACAACACTGTCAAGAAGGCTAACAATGCACTTACAAGAAGGAAATCCGAAAGATCACATGTGGAACATACACAAAATAAACCTGACCAGACAACAGATAGTGGAAGCAACAAACGTGGTAACACAAATAAGGGATGAGAAAAGACTTCATATCATCGAAGCATTAATAATAAAAGAAACTTTCCCGAAAATAAACAATCAGCGAATTGGTCAAGAACGAATCCTCAAGTTACACGTACGAAACTGATCAATCCCGTCAGTACACCTACGCGAAACTGCGGGAAAACCTCCGAAAATGAGTTATAAAAGAGAGCGCCCTGACAAGCGAGTACTGAGAGATGTGAAGGCCGCCTTCGACAAAGTGTGGCACCAAGGATTACAATACCGCATCCTCGAACAGAACATGGAAGCAAACTTAGGAAAAATCCTTTGTAGCTTCCTCAAAGATCGAAAAGCTTATGTCCAACACAAGACCCACACTGGCAAGCTCTTCGACATCCAGGCGGGAGTGCCCCAGGGAGCGATACTTTCGCCCACTCTGTACAACCTTTACATCGCCCAAATGTCTCCGCCCCCGCCACACACCCGAGACGTCATCTACGCGGACGACATCACGCAAATAGTAACATCAAACCTCAGCAAAGAGCAACACGCCAACAGGCTGAAGAGACAAATTGAAAGAATCAATGAATTCAAGGAACGTTGGAAAATTCAGACAAACCAACAGAAATTCACAGTTATTAACATTGGCCGCAGGAACGTTCACGCACTAGAAATAAACAACCGAATCCAACCTTACAAGCATTCATTCATTCATTCCATTCCATACCACGCCCCACAGACATCACACAGTACAGAAAACACATACACACACACACCTAACCCACAAAGCACTGACACGACTCGGTCCGAATGCGGTCCTAGGTGCGAAGCCGCCACCCATTAACAGGTCAGAGATCAGCCTGAGCAGATCGGATCGAGTTAACTTAGCACGATTCCGATGTGGACATCACCCCAACTTACTAACATATAAACACAGACTAGACAACTCCATAGACGACACCTGCCACCTGTGCCACGACACACCACAAACAATTGAACACATTATGACAGACTGTACCGCTCTAGCACAACAACGAACACAACACAACATCACTAGTGCGCTGAACCTCTGGTCCACTCCGAAGAGGGTGATCGGTTACCTGCGTGCCGCCGGCTTGCTCGATCAGGGTGGGCTGATCGGCTAAACAACAACAACCTTACAAGCAACAAGGCACAGCTCTCGGCCTGACCATCAACAGCTTTGGCTATAAAAACCACACCACAGCAAGGTCAAACAAAGCGAAAGGAGAGCTCAGTAAACTCTACCGTTTCAGGGGACTCTCGGTAAAAAATAAGAAGATGCTGTACACGGCGCTCGTACGGTCAATCCTCGAATACCCGGCAATTCCACTGCACACAACGAGCGACACAAATCTGATGTTGCTACAAAAAATACAGAACGCTGGAACAAGATTCATCCTGGGGAAACGACTCAGCGACAGGATATCATCCCAGGCACTGCACCAACAAGCCAACTTACCAGCCCTCAATGTGCTTCTGCACAGAAGGGCGGAGAAAACTTGGAGGAAGGTACGAAACACCTCTCCACAGACCTATGAAGGACTCGATATTGGACCTCAGCGCGGGAGAGAGTACTTCTACTTCAAGAGAAGTCTACCCCGCAGCAGAAACCCCCCACCAACGGCACTTTTTGTACCGTATAGAAGATAAAAAAATATATATATATATATATATATATATATATATATATATATATATGTATGAAAAAATAAATAAATAAAATAAATAAAAAATAAAAAATAAAATAAAATAAAAATAAATAAAAAAACAATAAAAAATAAAAAAATAAAAAAATAAAAGAGGTAGAAAACCCAAACTATAAGCTAACAAGTCAAGCACCCTACAAAAGCTTGAACGCGCAAGGAAGGTGAAACACCTATCACCAGACCTTAAGGCTTAACCCCCCCCCCCCCACCCAAAAAAAAACCTGCGTATCCTTGGCGAGCCCGAGGACCTATCAACTCTTCATCTATATTTCCCATTTCCCCACTTTCTGATATCACTCCTACAACTCTAATTTCACCTCTTATAACGTCAACAACAACAACAACAGAAATTTTGCTGCAAAGAACTCAACTACTGGGAAAGACTACGCAAACTAAATCTGTATTCCCTGGAAAGAAGAAGAGGTATACCATAATCTACATATGGAAAATTATCGAAAAACTGGTACCAAACGTCAAGCAAAACCCAATTACCATCCAGAAACAACGCTGGAAAATAGGAAAGGCAGAATGTGTAGTGTTCCCAAATTAAAGGCCCGACAAGAGACCTCAACTCTGAAGGAAAATAGCTTGATTGTCAGGGGGCCACGAATTTTCAACCAGCTTCCAAAGGACCTCAGAAACATTACAGGGGTCAAAGTTGAAGTTTTCAAGAGAAGACTAGATGCCTGGCTCAGGACGGTACCAGATGAGCCCGGTGTACCTGGCTATGTACGATGGAGAGCGCAAGAGAGCAACTCGCTCCTCCACCAATCCAGGACTAGAGGCGGGGCCACCAGCTTCACCTTCGTGTGAAGAAAGACCGACGCACGGAAACCAAACAAGGTTAACAAGGTATATATGAAGTAAAACATACAGTACCGAGTAAACTATACTTATCGGATCCACAAGACCATAGCATCGACACTCTAAAAGACTAACTTATCCTAAGTTAACTTAACCTAACCCACCCTAATACAACCTAATCTGACCACAATATACTTGTCGATAAAATGTCAAGTTGATCGGATGTCGTAATGTTATCCCAATACAGAGGTGGTTTCGTCGCCGCCTATCGTGAGCTATGTCCCGTCTCTTACCACTGGAACATCAAGAAACCAAAAACTTTCCTCTCAACTGCATTTTTTGAGCGAAACTCGTTTTACTTTTTTATATTTTTTTCAGAAAATACGCTAGTTACCCTTCAGTAATTACAATAGGGAACAACATTTTTGTTTCTTGAAAACTATTTGGTGTTTATTATAGAACCTTTGATGCTGATTCCAAATATGGTTTCAGAATTTTTCTATCACCCATAGTTTTCGAGAAAATAATATTTCCATTTACTCAGAGTTTTCCCAAAATATTAGTTAAAATTAAGTGTACTAATTTAATTTTACTTTCTTTTTTTTCCAGGTTAACTATATTTAATAGTATTTTTTGCATTAAAAAAATATAGCTATTTAAACAAACAGATTTTTAATAAAAAGAAAAAAAATTTCAAGTTTTGCTCAAACTTTAAAATTTTTCATAGCAGAAAAAATTGGTTTTTCATTCCAAAAAGTTTTCCGCGATTTCAATAATTTTCCGCCAGCATGAATCGAAACTGTATTAATCCCAGATATACATTTGGCTACGTATGTGGAGAACTGACCATAATGGCACAAAGGAAGACGATGACCCCACTCGTGAAGAAGGCTTACGAACTTTAGTTTGGATGTAAGGTAGGCGACCAAGACAAATCCTGGGCACCTCATATCTCATGCATTTCCTGTGCCGTCACTCTTAGGGGTTGGATTAAAGGTACCCGCAAATCTATGCCATTTGCCATACCAATGATTTGGAGAGAGCCCAAGGATCACATAACGGATTGTTATTTTTGTATGACTAACGTTTCAGGATTCTCTGCCAAAAATAAACATAAAATTCAATACCCAAATCTTGCATCTGCCATGAGACCAGTACTACATGACGATGATAACCCAATTCCAACTCCCCCAAAGTCATGGACACTGGATGAAGAGTCTGAAGTTGAACCAATGGAAATTGATGACACTAAAGATACAGACTTTCAGCAACCTGAATCAAATAAACCACGTATGATAACGCAGGTTATGCTGAATGATCTCGTGAGAGATTTGGACCTTCCGAAAAAGAAAGCGGAATTATTGGGCTCCAGGTTACGTGAATGGAATTTGCTGGCAAAAGATACAAGCATATCGGCGTTCCGCACTCGCCAAAAAGATCTGATGCAGTATTTCTCCTCGTCAGGTGGTTTATGCTACTGTAATAATGTAAATGGACTGCTGTTAGCTCTCGGTCATGAGCACAAATCTGAAGATTGGCGTTTATTTATTGACTCTTCGAAGCTAAGCCTCAAGGTTGTACTACTTCACAATGGAAATAAATACCCTTCCATTCCTGTAGGGCACGCTGTCCACATGAAGGAATCTTACGAAAATATGAAACTCATCCTTCAGCAGATTAATTATGACCAGTTTCGTTGGTATATATGTGGGGATTTAAAAGTCGTCGCGCTTCTTCTGGGAATGCAGCTCGGTTATACGAAGTTCTGCTGCTTCCTTTGTGAATGGGACAGCAGAGCCAGAGATTCGCATTATTTTGTAAAGGATTGGCCACTTCATCAAAAATGTATCCCAGGACTGAAGAATGTGTCTCATGAACCCTTAGTTGACCCCAAGAAAATATACTTACCGCCACTTCACATCAAACTTGGCATCCTGAAAAATTTTGTCAAAACAATGAACAAGGAAGATGAGGCATTCAAATATTTGAAGAAAAAGTTTTCACGACTTAGCGATGCAAAGATAAAAGAAGGGATCTTTGATGGTCCCCAAATCAGAGAGCTCATGAAAGATCAAAAGTTTGATGATGCCTTGAGAGGAAAAGAAAAAGTGGCATGGGAGGCCATGAAGAATGTTGTCACAAATTTTCTAGGGAACATCAAAGCCTCTAACTATGAAAAAATAGTGCAGGACATGATTGAAGCATATAGGTTATTGGGATGTAATATGTCACTAAAAATCCATTTCTTGCACTCCCATTTAGATTTCTTCCCTGAAAACCTCGGCGACGTAAGCGATGAGCATGGAGAAAGGTTCCACCAAGATATAGCTACTATGGAGAAACTCTACCAAGGGAGGTGGGATCCGGCAATGTTAGCTGATTACTGCTGGACATTGATGCGAGAAGCTCCTAATGAAAACTACAAGAGAAAATCAGTGACAAAGAAGTTTTAAGAATATTTTAAATGCCAATCTGCCACTAATATAATTTTTATGAAGTATTTTTACTAACTTCTATACACTTTTTGAATAAATATTAAAATACAAATTTCTCAGTAACCTTGGGTGATAGAGAAATTCTACGGCTATATTCGGAATCAGCGGAAAACATCCTATAAGACCGACCTGTTCACGTCCAAGAAACAAAAAAAAAGTTAAAATTTGTTCCCCAGTGTTATTAGTGTCCAAAAAATACAAAAACCTGGTCTGTGTTGCTACTAGAAGTGGAAAGAGTACACCAGTACTCGAGTACGGGTTTTTGTTGTACTCGTACTCGAAGTAATATTAAATTGCCATAATCCTATTCATATTTGTACTCGATATAATCTGAAATCGCTGTAATCGTACTTGCACTCAAACTAATTTCAAATATGAGGATCTGTCCTAGATTCCCAGTGTACCATGAAAGCCACAGTTTACAACTTTAATTTCAATTTGGTTTATATTTTCAGATTTATTTTCTGTATTTTTATGCAATACTTTACATTTATAATGTTATTAATAACTAAGTGGCAATTTTTGTAGCGAAAACCTTAGTGAAGAACGTCTTGTGTTTTATTACCAAATAGGTACTGAATAGGTAGGTAAAGAAAAATTTTCAATATACTGCGATATATACGTGACAGTAAATACATTTTGTTCATTTCATGTCACATTTTTTTCCCTTTTCAATGCAATTTCATATGGTCTAACAAGCTTTGTTCATGCAAGCAGCCAAGCACCAGTTAAAGTTTGAAACCACACTCTTACACGCGTACTCGTACTCGAACACTAAAAAAAACCGTACTCGTGCACGTACTCAAGCATTAAAAAGGTATATGTGTACTCGTACTCGACCACTCAAAAAATACTGTACTCGTAATCGTCCAACTGCATAATTTTGGTACTCTTTTCACCTCTAGTTGCCACGTTTTACCGCAGTCTCCGTATTAACATCATTCTACGCTTATTGTATAGTTCTCTCTCTCTCCATATATATATGTATATTGTTATATTAGGCGGTTTTATTTTTTATTTTTAATGTATGATTTATACCTTTATTTTAGCCTGTTTTCCTTTAAACCACATTATACTGTATAAATTTAACCCAAGGTTATATATATCACTTGTTATATATTCTTATTTCTCTGTCAATCCGTGTAGGGGAATAATTGAAAAACCTTTTACAAAAATAATATATTCATCACAGAATTTCTAAATCAATTACAATGCAAAAATTAAATTTTGACAGTAATGAAAATTTGTCGAAGAATGACGCTTAATAATAAGACAATTAAGTAAAATGCACAAGCAATTTAAATATGACTGTTAGACAATTTTAATCTACAGGGTGTCCCATAAGTCCGGCCTCATAGGAGAAATTCATATTTTTCTATTTCTACAAACCATAATTCATATTTTTCTCTTTCTTCAGGCCATAATGTCTATGCTCGGGATGCCAATTTCCCGTCCACCATTCTGTTCAGTGACGAGGCTGTTTTTTATGGAAATGGTGAGATAAATCGACAGAACACCCGCTACTGGTCTCAAAACAACCCTCGCTGGTATACCTCTTCAAAGGAACAAGGTGCATCTCGGGTGATGGTATGGTGTGGCATTTGGAAGGATCGCATCATAGGCCCCCCCTCTTTTTCGATGAACATGTCACTGGAGGCACCTACCTACGTATGCTCAAGGAAGAAGCATTTCCCAATGTCTTGAACGAAGAAGGAAATTTCCCAACATGGTTCCAGCAAGACGGCGCTCCTGCACATTACAGCACCCAAGTAAGGGAATACCTGTACCAACAATTCCCTGGTCACTGGATAGGACGTCGAGGGCCTGTGGAATGGCCAGCTAGAAGCCCGGATCTCACGCCACTAGATTTTTATCTCTGGGGCCACTTGAAAGCGCTGGTATACAGAGAAAATTAGGAGTGTTGAACATTTGCGGCAGCGCATTATTGGGGCATGTAACACCATTACTCCTGACTGGGTATCACGTCTGAATTTGTGTATTGAAAACAATGGTGGACATATTGAGCACGTTCTGTAAATAAAAGCTTTTGTTTTGCCTTTTTTTATTATTTTATATGATGCCAGACTTATGGGACACCCTGTACAATTGGTAGTTATTTAACTTAATACAGCCGTAATGTAATACGCAAGACCATTAAAATGAATGGACCAATGACAATTTAAGTTACAATCATACACCTGTTTGGACTTCTATTAAAAGTAAGAGACATGATCAGGAGTCAAAGTAGGTTGAGAAATCTTAGTAGTTGGCAATGAGGAGTCACTCTTGGAACCCGAGGACGTATCTTCCTGACCAGGAGACACGAGCCCCGTAGGAAAATCTCGAACAGCTTTCTCTGTCTGGCTGATAACTTCACTCAAATCCATTAGGTCCCCATCAAGTGCAGTCGAGCTGTTTTGGTCATGCTGATTTTTACGCTTTTTGCTGGCAGAAGTACAGTTTTTCAACTTATCACCCATGCCTAACCCGCGCAGAGAAAAGTCGGTCCTAGGCCAAAAGCCTAAGCCAAACCACCAACCTCACAATAGAGAAACAGGCAAAGCCTGACAGTGAAGAGGTTCAACACACTACAACTAGTGCAAATGAGCAAAAGATAAAATAATAACCGAAAGCTAAAGAGCAATAAATAAACAAGGCAAACGTAATAATATTAATACAAAAGCGCAAAAGTCAATTCGCTAGAGCACAGCCAACACGTCCGATCACCACCAAAGATCACCGAAGAAAAGTCTTGAGAATTTGAGATGCACTGCCTCACCTCAGCGGGGTTGGTTGTTTCTCATTTGGCGCCTTTTTGCTTCGCGTTTAAAATTTTAATAAAGACATTAATCCCATCTTTTAACTAACATAATTTTATGCTACGTTATTCGGCAATAGGTAAAGATACTTTGATCTAAATTTCATTCTCGTTCACTGCTTTAATACAACTTGATTTATATATGACAACTTCTTTTTTATTGCCTTATAATCCCTGTTCCCGCGTGAGGCTACCAGGCGTAAGATTTACTTACATACCCAAATAAGATTCTCTTTTTCATTCATCTCATTTTTAAGCATTATTAACCTTTCAGAAGGTGTAATTTTAACATGCCATTAAACTTGTTAATAATGTAACAATCTAATTCTAACGTTTCCGTTTTATGCAAAAGTATGATTTTGATTCGGCGTTCCATTGTATGAATGCCTCCACGACAAAGTCGAATCTTCATGGCTACGATTGTATTTTAATGTAATTTTTACATTAGTTATTTTCCTAGTTTTTGGGTAACCTATATATGGTATTTTTATCCGAACTTATTCAGAATTAAATAGACAATTAAATTCACGTCTTTTTCCCTAAATTACATGAGAGTTTAACAGGCAAATGTTTTTAATCTCATGCATTCAAGAATTTATAAAACGTGGTTTCAGAAACGAACCAGACGGAACCGCCATTTTGATTCCTTCACTTTCTTTTCGTGAACAATTTTGTTTGTTGGTTAATTTATAACCAGTAATTAATTAACCTTATGGACCTTTTCCGTTCTATGGGCACCACTGAAATGAGAAAAATTAATATTTTTTAACTTATTTTAACTTTTTATTAATAATTAATCAGTACATTTTGAATAGGAGAAATTTAATTTAGTTAATTTAACAGCTATGAACATAAATAAAAACAAAAAATATTTGTCTATTCTTCAAAAATTTTATGACAATTTGCGTTGAAAATTGGTCATAGACTATAGGCCATCTTATTCCTAGTTCGCGCAAAGACCTAGGCTATATACTGTATATATATATATATATATATATATATATTATATATATATATGCCCAGTTAGGTTAACTGAATGCCCGGTTAGGTCAATTGAATGCCCGATTAGATTAATTGAATGCCCTGTTAGGTTAATTCAAATCACTCTCACTTGCCATCTTCACGTTTTTGTCGTTACGTCTCTCTCTCAGCTCCTTCGTCAGTAACACCACTCGTCACGCCACCCGCTGTCCGGCCTTCGCCGGAGAGCGGCCACTGTTTCTTTAAGGCTCCGGTCGAGCATACACGAAATCTATCATCAAGTAAGGCCCTCTACAATTTCATCCTGCAAGAAGCAACATCACTGCTGCAGGAGTTTCCGTTGGCCCCCTTTTCAACAAGTCTCTACCGGCCCTCAACACTCATCCTCTCGCTGGTAAGGCCAGTTCGCCTGCAGAAGCATTCCTTCGAAGCTTAGGTCCGTAAACCTTCTCGTAGGCTACAAGCCTAAGCCATAGTTCACTAAACTCGCACTCACTTTGCTCGTTACTCCTCGTGAATCTCCTCTTTCAAGTAGCATCGTTCGACCTCAGCCGGCCTCAGTCCCTCGAGCAACATCTCAACAATACATGAAGCGGATCAACACTTGAGGCGACCTACAATTTCATCACTCTACCGGCGTCATCCTTCTGGCCCTCGCTTCACTCATCCTTCACCACAATTCGATCGGCGCCCGTTCAAGAAGTATCTCAACAGGCCCTTAGCACATCCTCCTGCCGGTAGGCCAACAGCCTTCAGAGTTATCTCACGGTGAAACTCAATACGGTCAAACTTCATGTAGGCCCTCAACACGTCTTCAGAGTTATCTACGGCGAAACGCAATACGGTCAGACTTCACGTAGGTTTCATCAGTCTCCAGAGTTATCCACGTCGAAATCGCAGGTCGGTAAGCCACTTGTCGGCCCTCACTCAGCTTACAGTGTTTTGTTATGTCGTGCTAGATTATCCAGGATTCAAAGCTGAAAAGTTCACAAAGTCTTAAGAGTTATCCACGTCAAAACGCAGGACGGTAAACCTTCACGTAGGTTTCTTCAGTCTCCAGAGTTATCCACGTTGAAATCGCAGGTCGGTAAGCCTCTTGTCGGCACTCACTCGGTCTACAGTGATAGACCATCCAGGATTCAAAGCTGAAAAGTCTACAAACTCAGCCTAATCGCGTAGGCCCTAAAAAGTGTTTTCAATACCGTTCAAACTAACTCTCCCGTTAAGACCGCAGTAGGCCTATTCAAGTGTTGTACCAATACCGTAGTTCTGTATCACCTTGCTCACCTTGTATCACCTTGTTCATTCATATAACTTACTTATTTTGCATCCGATTGTGTATGTGCTCTTTTATGCATTTCATTTTTACCGACCCAATCCATTTACTGTGTCATATTGTACTTTTATTATTTCAGTTATTATTGGCTCAATTATTTATTCTCTGTTCACCTCTGCCTATCTCATTAGCGTCCCTGAATTAGTGTACTTACTTAACAATTAGACTGTATAACCATTTCTTATTGCTATTAATGAGTCATCTTTAACATAGCATAAATACCGTTATAGAATTGTTAATCACTATAAATACCGTTATCGAATTGTTAATCACTGTGAACACATAATTTATTTAGTTTCTTAATTAAACACAAAACAACAAATTAACTTTTCTCTCCTTATTAAATAGTGTTTGTTTGGGCTGTCGGCCCAAGCTGGTGACCCCTAATTATTCATTTCACTTTAATTCATAAATTATAGTAAGCCTACTTTCTTAGCCACATCAAATTGGTGATCCCTAGGTCAATATATATATATAGATATATATATATATATATAATATATATATGATGAAAATAACCACGAAAGGAAAAGGAAACACAGAATGGTGCTCAAGCGCTTTCGTCTAACGACATCCTCAGGAATACTGAAATAAATAACAAGTTCGAGGCTATAGATGTCACAAAAAAAATAATAAAACTAAAATAGAAAAATAAAAATTGTAGGATGAGCATACAAATTTATAAGGAAAAACTACCAGAGTTTTAGCACTTTGCTAATGTTAAAATTATTTGTAAGTTGAATAATGGCAGACTCAAGAATATTTCTATTAACAATGTTGCTTGAGTGAAACAAAATTGAAGCATTACTCCAATCAATACAGGGGGATAACTCTGACAAATGGGCGAAAAGGGCACTGCACGACTGTCCCGTTCTAACGGAATATTGATGCTGTTTTACACGTGTGTAAGGAATCACATTGTTTTCAACCAATTTTATAGATAATGCCTGAATTATTGGTGCGGCTATTTTTTACTATGATATTTTTCACGATATTGTCATATGAAAATATTACATTAATATTCAAAAGTTTATTAAAAACCTGGGAAAAATGGAAGTACTAAAATATTCTTCGACAAAGTGCAGGGTTATTATTCACACGATAGAAAGTTCGTTTTGCCTTGTTAAGACAAGATTCCAAAAAAGCAGGTGGGTAACATAAATCATTTCCAGTACTGTTGATTTTTTCTAATTCGGCATCCATGTATTCCGGACTGGCGATCCTAAGAGCGCGGAGAAACATTGAAGAAAATATGGCTTTCTTGATGGGGGTGTCATGTCCGGAGTAAAAGTGTACGTAGGACAAATTGTTTGTTTTTTCTGATAAATACTAAACTTAAAACCTTTACAAATTTGTTATAGTCTTGCTTGTTTTGAAAAACAGTGTAATCTTCCTCAGTCTTTGGTTAACATAGTTAAAGGCCTTGTTTATAGTGCTGCGAATAGTACTTTCGAAGGAAACTTTCCTAAACGTTTTCGCAATAGCCTCTTACAATTAAAAAAAAAGATGGTGAGCTCCATATTACTAAAGCAGACAAGGCTAACACCATAGTTATTATAGACAAAGTGGAATACATTAGAAAGATGAACAAGCTTCTACAGGACCCTGCCACATACAGAAAGCTTAGGAACAACCCGCAGGATGACGTCATCAAATCATTTAATAGTGGCTTGAAACTCATTCTCAAAGATCATAAGGACTTAAATTCCGCTTTTCACGTCCACTTCGCCTTCTCTTCCCTACCTTTACGGTCTTATTGAAACCCACAAACCTGACAACCCTATGCGCCCTATTATTAGCTCTGTGGGTTCTATTACCTATAAACTCTCCAAATGGCTTGTCAAAGTCTTGTCCCCCCATTCTCGGAACTATCTCTGATTCACACGTAAAAAATTTTATGGATCTTACTGAAAAACTGAATAATATACACACTGAAACCAACGATAGATTGATCAGTTTTGACGTTTGTTCATTGTTTGTGAAAAGTGCCGATTGACGATATGCTTGACTTTCTCTCCCGAGAATTACATAAGTATGACCTGCCACTACCTGCACACATCGTTTTCGAATTCATTAAACTTTGCATCAAAGACTGTAAATTCACTTTCAATAGAGAGTATTATCAATAGGTTTTTGGGATGGTCATGGGTAATCCCTTGTCGCCCCTCCTCCAATATTTATATGGAGTTTTTCGAAATTACTTACATTCCGAGAATCCTGGGGGTTGGCATCCCATGGTTGCGGTAGGTCGACGATATTTTGTGTATCTGGCCCATGAAGCGTGACCTGGATGACTTCCTCCTTCAGTTAAATAATCAAGTCCACTCCATTAAGTTTACTTTAAAAGTGGAACAAAACGACTCAATCCCCATTTTTGGATGTGCGTGAGTATTATGGGCGCAAAATGGACGAGCGCAAGAATGTTGCAATGCAAGTGCAAATGTTGACAATGTTGCAAGATGTCGCAAAAGGGTTATGCAACAATGGGAGTAGGGTTATGCAATGAAGGGGAAGGGGGTTATGCAATGAAGGGAGAGGAGGAATGTTGCAAGAGCAGCAGCTCTAGACCATTCTCACCTTGTTCAGTCCTACACTCGGTAAACCCATCAAGCAGAGCGGTGTATGCGTATTCAAGAATCGTACCAAAATAAAGCATATCGGTAACACGCGCGTCTAATATAGTCTTCAGCTTGCGGAATCCGACGATTTCAAACATTCTGTCGAGGATGAAACGGTTTCGCATAGGGACAAGAGCGTTATTATCAGAAGCATTCTTCCACATAGCCGTATATCAATGCATGGCCGATCGTTATTTATACACAACGTACAAACAACGGCATATGAGGGGGTGTCACTTATCTGCTCTCTTCTTGTACCTACACCTGCAG
Source organism: Bathynomus jamesi (assembly GCA_023014485.1). NCBI lineage: Eukaryota > Metazoa > Arthropoda > Malacostraca > Isopoda > Cirolanidae > Bathynomus > Bathynomus jamesi. The sequence goes on from JAJOZX010000951.1 coordinate 92,224, forward strand.
GAATTTTATAACGATCCTCACTCCACTTCTCAACTATCACGAAGATTCTATTCATTTCCTCAACACTTAAATAAACAACATTCCGTTTGTTTGTTTGTCTACAAGTCGTTTCCAGTACATAGTTAATGGCATCGGATTTACGCCTGAACACGCGCAACGACTTCGTCACGGACACATCGTACACGGCGTTGAGAATGTTGCCCAAAGGAAGTTCCATCGTATTTGAGGAGTGCACGTCCAGTCGGTTCAAGCTCTGAGGTGACTATGAGCGACATGCAACGGATCGGCTCGACGGGAGGAGTGAGTCACACCATAAGCTAATGAAACGTGTACGGCGCTGTTCCAACATGAATAACTGTATCCCATTATATTGGGTAGGTGTTTTGAGAAATTTTCCGATACATGAAGTAATACCGGTTTTGATGTTTTATCACTCCCACTCCCCAGAATACGCACCAGACATTTTTGCATATGGGGATTTTCACGAACTAAACACATTTTATTCACACTCCGGCGCACTATTTGAGAGAAAGATATGACCATATTTTTCCTTTTTGCTTAGCATGCGATACTCATCTCTAAATTCTGTTAAATACTCTCGCAGACCTTTAGCCACAACATGCAAGAGAATACTTGTATCCCATTATATTGGGTAGATGTTTTGAGAAATTTTCCGCTACATGGAGCAATATCTGTTTTATTGTTTTATCACTCACCAGACGTTCATTTCCACAAACTAAACATCTTCACAATCCGGCGCACTATTTGAGAGAAACATATGCCCATATTTTTCCTTTTTGTTTAACAATCGATACTCGTCTCTAAAGTCTGTTAAAAACTCACGCAAGCCATTAGCCACAACCTCACTACAAACCTCGTCATGATATATATTAATTTAGTGGTAAAAATACTTAAGATTCTCCATGATGACAAGATTTACATCCTCAGTTGCAGGGTACGAGTACTCGGTATGATGCAACATGATATAATATCGCTTGTCATACCACTCATCAACAAGACTCACTATCCATATCCGTTGCTTCTCTTCTGCACGTGTTGTTTCTTCTACTTCACGGTATATGTAAGCTTTTATAAAGTTTAGTCCTACAACATAGTTCAATACACCACTTGTACCACGAAATTCTACAATGCTCTCGCCAGAATAGCCGTAGAGTATTTGTACCTCTTGCTCCTTCGCACGATTCAATGTAGCCTTAAAAGCATCAAAGGAGGTTGGAATAGGGAGTTTTACAGTATCCACCACATCTTGGCACTTTGCCGAATACCACTTCATAAACGTCGAACACGCAATATTAAAGGTAGCCATTACTATTTTCTGACTACGCGGGAGAATACACGTCTGAGATCCAGGGCTTACTGCGATCAACTGAGCACGCAGGGAAGAGATATGCTCAGGTAGTAGCAGGAGTCACGTGATCAATCTTACAGTGGGCGGAACTTAGAACTTTCTCCTGTACACACGCTGGGCGGAGCTTAGAATTTTCTTCTGTGTACACACACACACACACACACACACACACACACACACACACAAACGAGAAAGTGAAACGCTAATTGAAACACGATTTATTTACTAAATGAAATATTCAAGGTGTGTATATATATTTACAAATACGTGTAATAAATAAGTTAGCAATAGACATATCAAAGATTATGGTATCCAAAGCGTACGGTATCATAGGTTCCAAGCACCTGGTAACGTTTCCTATAGGTGTTACGGCACACCTTTGTACCTCTAAGTTCCTTCACGCCCCCAGCTTCTGCGCCCGAAAATTGTGGGTACCTACAGTTAGTTGGGGCGGCCGGTCGCCCTCATCATCATCATCCAAGCACACTAGATCCTTCAACGAATCAAAGTTAACGACCCGCCGATTCGCCTGGTTGAGCGTGATACCCTTAGCCTTCACGATATATTTCATATCCTCCCCCACCCTCACCCGTACCCCATAAGGTTTTGGCCCTGTTGAGACAAGAGTCGGTGTATGCGATGTCTCCATACTCATCCTCGATCTTATCAGTCAACTCACCGAGGAATTCACCAATAGGAGGCATGTATTCACCCTCCCTCTCTGTGAATATCACACTATCTGTATCGGCGTACAAAACCCTCCGCCCAAGAGAATGCAATAGGCCCCAAAGTTTGATGCGTGCATAGGCCGTTGTGAAGCTGGCTACAGGTATGTTTGTAACCCGTGAGGTATCTGTGGCCAATTCGGTATAGTTGTACTTTATTATGCAAGTATTACCTACATTCACGATCTCCATGACCTCTTTATCGGGAGCGTTGGCATAATCCCAGACTTCACTATAACTTTGTGCCAAATGAACATTCCTTTTGCCAGTATTCTGTGCAAATTTTCCCCCAAAGACTGTTTAGACACAACTTTGCGCTAAAGCGCTTGCCTGGGTTCTTTACAATTTGGGGACGGTCAAGCTTTATACCTTCACGGTCACGGTAACGTTGAATATAGGCCGATTTTTCATCTTCGGTATCAACTCCTCGCGGATACCCTGATGCTTCGACCTTATCTCTCAAAAAAGCGTTTATATATGGCGTGAAAAGGTTTGGTAGCTTCTGAAACCTCCACAACACATGTATCTTCAATATTCTGTAGCCACGGCGAACAGCTAGATCCAGCTCTGGACTTGTATATACACCTCTGATCTTACGCTGGTTGGCTGTATGATTACATTCCCCATTGTTCTCCTCTGCGCACTTCACGCACAAGGGAAACATGAGCTTGTGATCGATAACGACGAGTAAGATCGGCATCCATAAATCGCGTGGGGTTAGCACATCTACGAAAGAAAGGCCGAAATAGTACCCATTCAAATTTGTTGAGAACACCTCGATGGTGGGCAGATCAGGTCCCACCAGTTTCTCAGGTGCACCACGGGGTACGGACTGTTCTTCATCACGTAGGGATATAAAGAACAGAAGTCGTAGTAATGGAGTTTCACGCCCTCCGTAGGCGGAAAGTATAGCTTGAAGGGATTTGTACGCCCTCCGAACAAGCTATCACCGCATTTGAGAGGATCCAGCACCATTGAACGTTTGATCGTGTTTATTTCTTCACGGTACTGTCCATCTGTTTCCATCCGTGCATCATACTCATGCTCCCACAAGACTTTGTGAGTGAACTGGGAGCCTATAAGTTGATCGCGGGTGCGGGTCCACGCAAGACTGTCGGCAGGAGATCTACCGTGGATATCTCCTACGATTCCACACTCAGGACGGGGGCATCCGTGCCACCAGCAACCGTTAAAGGAGTACACAGTCTTCTCACCAGTGGCACGGTTTTCACTTAGACCATCAACCCAAAAACACGACCTTAATGGGTACTTCACCCGTGTTGCGGCATGCTTTATGTATACACCTGTTGCTGCTGTAGGTGTATGAGCCAGTAAATAGCCTTGTGCCCATAACTGCGGGGATTGTTTCTGTGGATAACGGCTAAGGTGTCTTTAGGCATGAAGTTATTCTTGAACACCGTAAAACATAATGAGGCGATGGTGGTTGCGACTTGCAACGGATCGCATTTGAAACGGCCTATGTACATCCTTCTAAAGGCCTGGAAACATACTCTAAGCACGCGCACATCATTCACGCAATAACGCTCACATTCATCAGCTATATTATAAGGATTACATTCATTAAAACTGTTGTAGTATCGGTCAAAATCTTCACGTTCATCTGTACTCATACATTCATAGTTAAAGTAATGTTTGGGTGGAGGTAGTCCTACGTAATTTAAAGTTTCGCTAGTGAGGAACGTGTAAGGGAAATATCCTTTTGAAACTTCAGCGGCTACGCCCATCACCTTGGGTAGCTTTGCTAATTTACAAGGTGTGAATAATAAAGTGTCTTTAAACTGTACATTACCTCTTATTTGCATCTGTATTAGTTTGTTGCCTCTTTTCAAGGGATCACCTGTAAATATCTCAGATGACTCGTGCTCAAGCAACTCCTTATAAAGGAACTGTGTGTCAAATTTTGCCCCGTTATGGGCGAGAATATACAGTCATTTTTTTTAACTTGTCCGCTAACCTGACAATATAGGACTCAAAGAGTTTCACGCGGCTATCGTAGGCATTCGTTTTAAAAACGTTTGTCCGTTTACCACATTTGTGACACTCATCACACTCGATCTCCATACACTCATCACAGATAGTCTGGCTTACTAGTAAATGTGGAATAACATCTTTGGTTTCAGCATTCGTATATGTTTCTCTTTCGTAGAACACAGTTATACAAGGGCTATTTTTAGGCTTGGCGTCTTTCATATAACATATATGCTTTACTCCAACCGCCTTATATTTCTCATGGCATATACAGGGTTGGCCGTAAGTTTCCATACATAGGAAAAATAAACATTTTTTTATGGACAACCATTTTTATTTATATAATATGCTCTACATGGTTGCCATTGTTTTGAAAACACATTTCAATACGTGTTCCCCACTGTTGATGAACACGCATTAGCACAGTTGACGTTATGCTTGTAATGGCGTTGGTGATACGTTCCTTTAGATGATTTATGTCTCGTATCTTTTCCTGATACACCATGGCCTTCAAGTGCCCCCAAAGATAGAAATCAAGGGGGGTGAGATCTGGGGATCTGGGAGGCCACTCCACAGGACCACGCCGACCAATCCAAGCATTCCAAATACCGACGCACGTGAAGACCATAATGAGGTGGAGCTCCATCTTGCTGGAAGTAAACTGGGAAGTTACCTTCCTCGTTTAGCAGGGATGGGAAAATCTCTTCTTGCAACATGTTAAGATACCTTTCGGCATTAAGACTTCCACTGACAAAAATTGGTCCAATAATTCTGTCACCCCATATCCCGGCCCACACCATCACTTTACCGACACCTTGCATCTTCGTCGGACTCAGCCAGTTAGGGTTAGCATTACTCCAGTAACGTATGTTTTGCCGATTAACCTCTCCATTGACGTAAAAATTTGCTTCATCAGTAAACAGGATCTTAGTTGAAAAGTTTGCATCCTCGTTCACTTTGGTTAATGCCCATTCACAGAATTCCATCCGTCTATCCGGGTCGTCTTCACTCAAATGCTGTGCCATATGCAATTTGTATGGATGCCATTTGTTTGCTTTCAAAATGCGCCTGATACTCGATCTGCTGACACCACTTTCTGCAGACAACCGTCGTGTACTTTTTCTGGGACTCCGTGTAAGCGCTGTAAGTATCGTAGCTGTTGTGTCTTCATCGGTGGCTGTACGTCTTGGACCACTTCGCGGTTGATCTGCAACATTTCCAGTTTTCTGAAACTTGTTAATAAGTTTTGCCACAGTGTCGTGTGTGATGTTCGTTCCATGTTGTCTGTTAAAATTCATTGCAACCATGCGACTGCTTCCCGACCCAGCCATCAGTATGATTTCAATTCGTTGCTCTTTCGTCAAACGCATATTCTTAGGGTATCTGAAACATAAAAACAAACGTTTAATTTTTCCTATGTATGGAAACTTACGGCCCACCCTGTAGAACAGTGAATTTCATCACATTTATGCTTGAAATTCACCCAATTATCCATCATATGAAACATACCACAGTCACAGATTCTCATTTTCCTACACGTGTCAATTGATTTATGGAGCTCAAAACAGTTATTATTGAAAAATGTGCGTCTACACACATCACAATCCCTCTTCTCAGCTTCAACTACACGGCTTTCACATTTGGAGCTTTTACACTGCTCACATACCATGTGGCATTCTTTACAATGTTTTACTATATCATCCGCAAACTCGATACATCCCTTACACAAATCATGATGTCGCCCATATTTTCGACTTTTATCATAACTCGCTTAAAGGTTCCTCATATTACGGATGGGTAGATATGTTGTTCCTGACAGCCCTAAAATAAGTAGTGGTCTCGTACGATCTCTGACACTGCTTTTAAAAGCATACACAGTCCTACGACGATCATCCATTCCAAATACAACTATACGAGCATTCAACCTGTTCTACCCTTCTTAACTCTTCAGGACCCATATTACAGTCAAATTCAAGTTTACAGTCTACAGCTAGTTTACGGGCACGCTCCACTACCGTAGGCAACCAAATGTTTTTGATCCGTGTATTTAGTACCGTAAACATACGGGCCAAAACTACTATAAAGCTGCAACCACGATCGGCGTTTATATGCCGTCTATAAATAGCCTGAGAATTGAAGTTAAGAGTATAAGGTGTGGCACTATGACCTGCAACACGGAATACACGGTCAATATTTACCGTGAAGTTAGCCATATTGAAGGCTATACTACTTTGAGAGGCCTGCATTATACGGCCTAATATATATTCTATATCTTCAGCTGCCAAGCGTCTGAACGGTATTACTACCCAAAAATCATCTACATCTCCGTCATCTGACCCGAATCCGAAGGACAGCTTCGTCCTGACTTCACGGTCGTCGCGGTTCTGAAGGGCAAACTCTACAATACGTTCAACTATGCGCCGTAGTCCGTGTTCAACACCATTGCTATACATGGATCTAGGACCAACCCTGACTATATACCGATTTCTAGTCAAGGCTGGGGTGGTGGTAGCGGTGCGCACCAACTCGATTATTATGCCATCCTCAAAAGAACGAGAAGCTGCTGTGGAGGATGTACCCAGAATTGAACAGGAATAAGGGGGTATATTTGAGGAAGGTACTATTGTGGGGGTTGTGTCGTAAGACGTAGAAGGTTGGGGCTCTATTACTGGTGGTCTAACAACCGGCGCAATCCTGGCGCGCCTTATACCTGACGTGGTGGGCCCTTCATCATGCCTCCGCTTTGAACTGGCGCGTGCTACAGGTATCGCTGGTGAGGATTCGTCAGCGGGGATAGATTCTGTGATCACAACTACACTGTCGTCGGGGTCATCTGTAATATCGATGATGGGGTGCTATACCTCATCGTCATTCACGGTTTTGTGAGCGAAGAGAAAAGCAAGACTGTAGAATATAAGGGTCATCACTTAAATATTTATTATATTTTGTAAATGACCCACTTAGGAGTGTGACGTGTTAGAAATGGATTCTGTAGAAAAATTCAGGTTCACGAGCCCATCCACATGTATTATATCTGGACCTACAGGATGTGGTAAAACTGTGTTTATGATTAAAACCATTAAAGAAAAGGGAGAGATGTTCTCAAAATTTGTCCATAAAGTTATATGGTGCTATTCGACGTATCAGTCAGTGTTCAACGAGTACCAAGATGATATTTTGTTCCAAAGGTGTATATGACGTTAATTCGTTAAAGGGAAATGAACATACAATCATTGTAATTGACGATCTCATGTTGGAGATGGATAAAACGTTTGCCAAGACATTTACAGTATTCTCCCACCATCTTAACATAAGCGTGTTCTTCATCAATCAGAATCTATTTTTCAAAAATAGATACATGCGCGATGTGTCGTTAAATACACAATATCTAATCTTATTCGCGCAATGTAGAGGTGTATCACGAATTGGGGTATTAGCCAATCAAATATTCCCGAATCAGCATAAGGAGTTTTTGGAAGTTTATAAAGAAGCTACAAGCCCGCGTTATGGATATTTGCTTTGCGACCTTCATCCGCGAAGCACGTTTAGGGTGCTTCTAAGAACGAATATATTTCCAAACGAGCCTGAAACGGTGTATATTCAAGAATGACAAAGAGGCTAAAGAAATACCATGAATTAATAAAAATCTATCATCGACTGCCCCGGGCAATGCGGCGGATGTTTGCTAAAAATATCGACTCCGACTTTTTAAAATGCATCTGTGAAATCTGTCTTAACGTTATAAATTGCAATGTATCAATGAAACCACATCAGAAGGCTCGCCTACGCCGTTACAAGAACATAATACGTGCACTCGCTCGCAAAAGTCAAACTGTAGGGAAGCGAAAACGAATTGTTGTACAAAGAGGAGGGTCATTCCTCCCCATCTTATTTTCAGTTTTGGGTCCTTTACTGACTAGATTAATATAATGAAGAAAGTGGTAGTGATTCCACACGAGGTGTATGCTTCACTGCAAAGTTCAAAGAATCCAGACACGGATCTAGATCCCCGTTAAAACAGGCTTAAAAGAATGGAAAGCGAATTGCTAGCCCTATTAAACAGTGAAAAACACCTGAGGAGAAAAGAATCTTATACCAAGAAGCTCTGCATAAATTTCTTCACGAGTACGAAAATTATAAGAACCCGACAGAGATTCCCGTGGTTATTAGGCACAGCACGGGGAACGATGGACATGGTGACATAGGACCTGTGTCCGACGATAGAGCTGACCAACCAAAGATTAATGGGTCAGCCACACAACATATCGAGCATGTATTAAAAAGCACCCTCTCACATACATTGAGGAATAAAGGTTTAAGTCTTTATAATCTATTGAATGAGGACCCCTCCATACAGTCGACCGATACAGGTGAGATCATTGTGGAAGGAGCAAAGGTACAGAGGTCGAATATCGTAGACATCGTCCATGATCTGGTGAGAAAGTGGGATAGGCCCTCACCATCAGGATGGAAGCATATTAAAGCAAGACTACAACAAATAAATGTCCCCAAAACAATGACAGGAAATCTGAACAGGTTAAAAGACTTGGAACATGCGTCGCACGTGACACAACTAAAGACGCCATCACCCCCGGCGGTAACACCTCTGAAGAGGAGAAAGAAGAGGTTAAACAACGGTCAACCCTACCGACGTGCCTCTAAAGTACACAAATGGCCAGGGCCGTTTCCTGGCATAAGCAGACTAAGCGGCCGCTTAGGGCCCCGCTGCTACTAGGGGGCCCCTAGACAGGCTCCCAGGTCATAGCTCAGTGGGTAAGAATAGGAATATAGCTAAAGTTATTAATATTATTGTTATTATTATTATCCTTATTATTATTATTATTATTATCATGATTATTATTATTATTATCATCATCATTGTTATCATGATTATTATTATTTGGCAGATTAGTTGTGGTTAACTAGATGTGACTTCGTGCATCTTGGAAAATGAAACGACATTATCCATCAGGAGCTGAAAAACGGAAAAAGAAGAAAATAGAGGAGGAGAAGCTTTCCAGTAGCACAGGTGAGATGTGCCACTTGTATATTCTTATGATTACAGTTCAGGCAACTAGGTTAGGTAGACCATCAAGCTAGGCAAGTGCTCAGGAGTCGTGTAGAGTAAGCTAGTCTCTGTAATATTTATAATATTTCGAAATGTGAAATTTAATGGATCACATCACCTCAAATTCTGTTCACACAGATCCATTATTATCAAACAAGATAAGAAAGAGTATTTTCGCAAAAATTAACAGAATATGCAATGTTATGTTCTTCTCAGGAGCACTACTGAAATATTTGGAACAGCCATCCTCAGCAAAGCCTGATGAGCATCATGAGCCAACAGCAGGACCATCCTCTATGCAACCTCAAACACCAGTAGAAGTAGAGCCTGATGAACCAACAAGTGGCCCATCTTCTGTTCAGCTTCAAATACTACACATAGGCATTTCTACTGAGCAACAAGAACCAAGATCTGCTCCACTGCTTGATCTGTATGACTGGCCAGTTGTCCTGTCAGATGCCTTGAAGACAGATCTGGTGTCTCGAGGACCATTTCAAATCAGTCCAGATTTCACATTCCCTAAAAGAGAGGACGGTAGAAGCGTTCATCACCATTACATGTACAGAACATTAATTAATGGGGGAAAAATAAAGCGAAGCTGGCTGGTGTACTCTAGAAGGAATGATGCTCTTTACTGCTTCTGCTGCAAGCTGTTTTCAAGGAAGTCGTACAAACTAATTACGGATGGACTTTCAGACTGGATAAACGTTGGTTCGCTTCTGAAAGGCCATGAAAATAGTTCAGAACATGCAGATAACATGGCAACATGGAAGGATCTGGTAACTGCGGCTAAAAACGGGAGGACCATTGACCAAACTAAAATGTCATTAATGGAGGTAGAGCGAAGACGCTGGCGAGATGTTCTCACACGTCTTGTAAGTATAATCCAATCACTGGCAGAGAGAAACCTTGCTTTCAGGGAGTCTTCCTCTACTGTACAATCAAGACAATGGCAACTTCTTGAAGGAGGTTGAGCTGCTTGCCAAATTTGATCCAGTGATTGAAACAACACATCAGCAGAGTCGAAAGTGGACAATATAGTCATTCAAGTTACCTAGGAAACATCATTCAAAATGAGCTCATTGGGTCCATTAGTGGGAAGATCTTGGATGCCATTGTTGCAGAAATAAAACAAGCTAAATATTACTCTCATTTTAGACTGCACTCCAGACATAAGCCACCAAGAACAGATGTCGATTATTATCAGAACTGATAAAATGGGTGAAGTACCAGAAATAAAAGAATACTTCTTGGGCTTTCTTGAGGCTTCAGAAAGTACAGGCATGGGTTTATCATTCCTGATTCTGAAGAGACTAGATGAACTGAATATTCACTTTGATGACTGCAGAAGACAGTCATATGACAACGGAGCGAAAATGAAGGGCAAGAACAAAGGTGTTCAGGCAAGGTTATTAGAAGAACTGTCGTGCACTATATGTTCCATGTGGGGCTCACACTCTGAATCCTGTAGTGTCTGATGCAGCTAAAGCTTCCACAGATGCCATCAGCTTCTTTGGCAACGTACAAAAATTGTACAACCTTTTTGCAGCAGCTACACAGAGATGGACAATCCTAAAGAAGCACGTGAACATAACACTCAAGTCTTGGAGTGAAACCAGGTAGGAGAGCCGGCTTAAGAGCATTGAGGCTGTGCGATACCAGAGCCACAACATCAGAGACGCCCTGTTGGAAGTCAGAAACTCCTAAACTTCACCACAATGAACAAGGAAGACTTGTCCTGCAAGTGTGAAAAGCTCTCGAAGATACTGAGCTCTGGAGCTGACTCTGACATTGATGGAAGAGAACTGGCCCTCGAAATTAAGAACTTGCCGACTTTACCTTCACACAACATGATTGCATTGGAGCTTCTCTCCTTCATTCATCAGAAGCAACTGCAGGAACTATACCCCAATCTCTGGGTTGCACTAAGAATTGCCTGCACTCTACCTCTGACAGTAGCGTCAGCCGAGAGGAGCTTCTCTAAGATGAAGCTAATCAAGAACTACCTCAGATCATCAATGGGGCAGGATCGCCTCAGTGGCCTTGGCATCATAAGCATCAACCAGAACGTTGGCAGGGAGATTTCATATGATGTTATTGATGATTTCGCCCAGAAAAAATCTAGGAGGCAAAAATTTTGAAGATACAAACTGTTCTGTATAACTGTTAGCTATTACACGATTGTATCGTAGAGTCAGTAATTGTTTGGTAGTTGATAATTGCATTATTTTTTTATACATAGTTCTGTGTCATTTATTCTAAATAATGTATAAGCTAAATTTCAGGAATTTCATGAAGAGTATTTTTTCTGTTTGTCTTCTGAAAGTACATATTTGTTGTTTTGGACATAAATGTTTCATTAAAATTGTTTCATAATTCTTTTTTATTAACACAGCCATTTTTTGTATGTGTGTGCTGAGGTGATGTAGTAAGGCGTGAGTTGGTGGATGGAGGGGTGGGGCCTCAAATGGGTATACTGCTTAGGGCCCCCTAATGGCTAGAAACGGCCCTGCAAATGGCTAACATATTAAGAAGACGTTATCATGACATTTCTAACCCAGCCTCCTACGAAGGTGTAGATAGACTGTACAGAACAGAAGTGTTTACGGAGTAGGAAAAAAAATGTTGAGAGATTTTTGCGGGAGCAGGACGTTTATACACCTCATAAGCCTGTGAGAAAAAGGTTTAAAACAGCCAAGACAACAGCTGCTTCGATTGACTCTATTTGGCAAGCAGATTTAACAGACATGCAAAGATATTCTGTGTATAACGATGGTTACCGCTACATTCTATTCATAATAGATGTATTCTCTAGATATCTGTGGCTAGTTCATCTGAAAAATAAATCACCTGAAACAGTTGTTAAAGCCACCAAAACGCTGATATTAAAAGAAAACAGGGTTCCTGGCTATTTTTGTATGGATATGGGGAAGGAATTTATAGGCCGTGCTTTTCAGAACATGTTGACAGAGTTTAATATCAGCTATTACACTACCAATTCTATACATAAGGCTTCTTTAGCTGGAAGAGTTCAACGTATCATAAAGGAACGCATGCACCGCTATTTCACACATAAAAACACATACAGATTTCTACACAACCGCTCACACCATCGCACGATTGGGACAACACCTAACGAGGTTTTAGAAAGAGGTACGCGCCCAGAGGTGAGAAGAGATGGAACACCACCACCACCACACTCTGCGCGTTTCAAAATCAATGATTATGTAAGGCTGTCGCGTTTGGGAAATAAATTCGCGAAGGGATTTGAGCAAGGATGGACACGTGAGATTTTTAAAGTTAGCTATGAGACCTAAAGGTGAGATAATGATGTATTACGTTGAAGATTTGAATGGGGAAGAAATCGCAGGAGGCTTTTACCGCGAGGAGTTGCAGAAAGTGGCATTTTATTTAGGAAAAAATGTGCTTAAAATTGAGAAAATTATAGGAAGCAAAGGTTCAGGAAAGAGAAAAATGTACCAGGTGAAATGGCTAGGGTACCCAGAAAACTTCAACACCTATATAAAAGCTGATGCAATAATGAAGCTTAAATAGTACGCAACATGGCTCCTAACCATTTATACGCCACACTCCCGTCCTCCTCGTCCCTGTCTGTACACCCTAACAACACACTAGCCAACTCTGTAACAGATCTCCATGGACCCATTGAATTGGGTCATGATTCGTATGAGGTGGGGATATGTGAAATTCAGCTGGACACCCTCTTTTTAAATATTGATTTTAAAGATACCGTTTTTACGATTCTTAGAGACATTGATGAGTGTAATGATCATTACCTTTGCGGTCGGCTCAGCGATAATCTTCCTTTCCTCGAATAAAAAGAGAAGTTGTTTTAACGCGTGCCTTCCTTGTCTTTCGAATTATAGGTAAAATGAATATTGTTCTTATAGAATATTTAAAATGTTTATTGTCAATTTAGTATACTGTAAAGAATCAATTAATATTAAATGAACGAAAAAAATGTACGAAATTGTGAAGACAAAAGTAAATAGACATTTTCGGTTTGGCTTTAGAGTAAATCACTGTACTGACATGTGCTTTTATATGCTAAAGGCAACCGTTCTAAAGTACACGATGTCAAGTAGCATTGTTTTTGAATCATTTCGCTGAAAATTTTCGCTGAAATTTATTTATAAAAAATATAGAAGGTGTATAGAAAGAATTGCCAAAAGCAAATAGACACAGTATACTTTCTAAGGTTTTAGAATAAATGAAAGTGTTTCATGTCTTTCGAGTTATAGGTGAAATGAATATTATTCTTGTAAAGAATGAATTAATATTATGAATTAATATTATGAACGAATTTTTCATTCATTTCGGACAATAATCTATGTTTTTCACTCCACCTTAGACCTACAGTATACACAATAGGCACACGGGGAGGGGTTATGTTTGAATGTCATCTAATTTTTAACAGTGATTTCGAAATAAAGTCAATAATGTGGTGTGTGTGTGTGTGTGTTGTCTTCAGTTTTTCGAGCATTAATCTCTCTCTCTCTCTCTCTCTCTCTCTCTCTCTCTCTCTCTCTCTCTCTGTATAAATAGAAATTAGATTCAGTTAGATATATGGAAAGGATTGTCAAAAATAAATAGACACAGTATACATTCTAAGGCAGAGTTTTCCAAACTGTGTGTCGCCAATACCTTCCAGGTGTGTCGCCAAATTTAGTTAATTATTTTCAATTTTTTTGTATTTTGAAAATTTTGATTTTTGTATCAACAAAATCGGCTACAAGATAAACCACCTACTGAAAAATTATCTGATATTTGATATTTGATAACAAAAATTAATTAGTGTATCGCCAACGTGAAAAGTTTGGAAAGCTCTGTTCTAAGGTGTTAGAATAAATGAAAGCGAATTATAGGTAAATTGAATATTATTCTTAGAGAATATGTTATTGGAATGATTTCTTTTGCTAAACCAATTGTCTAGTGTATTTCTTTTATTATTAATATTAAGTTGAACAACGTTTAAATAATTAGTTCTCTTGCTGAGCAACTTTAAGGAGAAAGTCGGTCTTGCCTTTAATAAATAAATAAATAAGTGGAAACTCAATAAGTTAAAATAAATGGCGCAACCTGGCAACTCAACCTAATAAGGTATACCTGAACAATTAAAAACACTATTTGGCAACTCATGTAAATAAAATTAAATGGTGGTATCTAGCAACTCACCCTAATAAGGTATACCTGAACAATTAAAATAAATGGTGGTATCTGGTAACCCCCTCCATATATAAATAAGTGATATCTGGCAACTCACGATCCTCTATATAACAGCTGCTTGGTCCCTGGATGTTCATAATGCGTTTGGCTCCAGCCAGGCGAACACCTCCTTCCTTCTTAGGTTAAGGCTTAGGTTAGGTTTCCCTTTGGGGGGTGAGGACATCCCACCTTCTTTCCCAAAGACCTCCTCCTCCTCCTTTCTCTTCCTCTCTTAGGTTAAGACTACCCCTTTGGGGGGAGGTCATCCTCCCTTCTCCCCCCGAAGCTCCCTCCCCTCTCCCCCTTGGGACATTTGATTCCGCTCGTATGTAGGAGAATTACGACTTCTGACTGATCGGAGACTTTGGTGTAGTGGTTAGCATGTCCGACCGACAATTGGATGATCCCGGGTTCGATTCCTGGGAGGTACCCTATTTTCCATTTGTTCGTTCTTTCTCCTCGTCTTGTGCGGACGCTCTTCTACACAAGCATCGTTCTTTACATTAATTATACTGTGTTGTTTGCAGTTAAAATGTATATATGTACGGCATGAGAAGGTGCCCCCTCAGGGCATTTGATTTCGCTCGTATGTAGGAGAATTACGACTTCTGACTGATCGGGAAATTTGGTGTAGTGGTTAGCATGTCCGACCGGCAATTGGATGATCCCGGGTTCGATTCCTGGAAGGTACCCTATTTTTTCATTTGTTCGTTCTTTCTCCTCGTTTTGTGCGGACGCTCTTCTCCACAAGCGTCGTTCTTTACATTAATTATACTGTGTATTGTTTGTAGTTAAAATGTGTGTGTGTATGTACACACACATATATATATATATATATATATATATATAATATATATATATATATACACTAGAGGCACACAATACATTTTTCCCCCCTTTTTTCTTAGCTAAATAATAGGCCATGGGCTGAAATGTCTTTTGGGTCGTAAGTTTGAACTTTCTGCGCTTCACGTAACCATAACCAAATTTTTCTAGTTTGAATCTCCCCTCCTTGTATAAAACCGCTTTTAAACACCCTTGTATAAAACTGATGGTTAAAGCAGTTTCGAAAATGGCGTCTGACATTGATCTGCGTCGTAAAGAGAGAGCTGTTATCGAATTCTTAACCGCAGAGAAGGAAACATTTGGAAATATTCACAAACGTCTACAAAACGTTTACGGAGATGATGTTGTTGATCGAAGCACAGTTGGACGCTGGTCTAAACGTGTGAGATGATCGGAGAGAGGGAGAGCCAGCCTCGATGATGAGCCACGCAGCGGTCGCCCGGCATCGGCTGTGACATCTCACACTGTGCAACGTGCTAACAGCATTATTCGATCAAATCGGCACGTCACATACAAGGAGCTATCACTGGAGTTAGGAATTAGTGAAGGAAGTGTGAATACTATAATTCAGCAACTGGGATACTCAAAAGTGTGTTCACGGTTTGTTCCTCGCGAAGTGACTGAAGATCACAAAGCCCAAAGAAAAGAAATTGTTTCTGAGTTGTTAGTTCGATACGAGACAGGAGGGGATGACTTCCTTTCACGAATTGTGACTGGGGATGAGACTTTGGTACACCACTTTGAACCTGAAACAAAACGCCAATCCATGGAGTAGCATCACGCAGACTCCCCACGCAAGAAAAAGTCCAAAATGGCTCCCTCTGCATGAGGGGTTATGGCCACCATCTTCTGGGACATGAAAGGGGTGATTCTGGTGGACATTATGAAGAAAGGACAAACGATCAATTCGGAGGCATATATTGCTACCCTTCAGAGACTCCACAGACGTATAAAGCGAGTTTGACCGGAGAGAAAACTGGAAGACATCCTTCTTTTGCACGATAACGCAAGACCACACAACAGTTTGCAAACAAGAGAGGTCATCACAAAAATGCGCTTGACTGTATTACCCAACCCTCCGTACAGCCCGGATTTGGCACCTTCAGACTTCCATTTGTTTGGGCCAATGAAGGATGCTATTCGTGGAAGAAAGTTTCGGAGTGACGATGAGGTTGTTGAGGAGGTTAAGAGGTTGCTGCCAGCGGAACCCAGCGGACTTTTACCAGCAAGGAATAAAGGCCCTTGTTTCGAGGTGGAGGAAAGCCGTAGAAAATATACAAAAGGTCGTTGTGTATCCTAATGACATATCCTTGTCTCGTTGAGATAATATGGAAAGTAATTGAAAATAATAAAAAGTAGGTTTTACTTAACCTTTGACTGGTTGGCCTTTGGAAGAACATAAAACCTGAATCCGTTTGGGTGCATGACACCTCCTACTTCGCGACAGAAGTGGGATATAAACAAATACAGTAAATAAATAAAAAGAGCTGTCGAAGACTTCTTAGTGCAGTTTATACCGAAGAAGTTTCGGAACATTTGCTTTTGAATGAGATTGTGGCAAAAATTATGGAAGGCGGGTATAAAGTTTTCCTTAAAGTGACGTTTGTAGTTGTCATTTATTTCGTGTTCATTCTTAAGTTACCCTCTCATTAAACACTAGCGCCCTATCTCAGTAGGTAACGCCGTTTCCTTTTGAGCGATGTGAAGACTGAGGCAGGAGTTCGACTCCCGATGGTGCTGGTTCATACAAATAATAACAATGGTCGACAAAATCGAACTTTATTCTCTTATCAAAGATGTATACACACTTTTCTAGACCAGTTTTGTACCCTGATTCCAAATCTGTTTTCGGGTTTCCTCTAGCACATCTAGTTATCGAAATATGACTGGTGTTAATTTCAGCACAATTTATCGTAAAAATACAACTTTATTTATAAAAAGAAATGTACACCAACCTATAAACGTTGCGAGTACGATTTTCCTTTGTAAACCTTGTCCGGATCGTCGCGGTACAATATCCAGCAGTAGTCTGCCAGCATATTTTCTTTCCAGAAACCTCGGTAGCGATTTTCCATTGACTGGATGTTCTGATGGAAACCTTCCCCCTGTTCCTCACTCACCGCGCCAAGGTTTTCGGGAAAGAAATCTAGATGCGAATGTAAAAAATGTATTTTCAAGGACATGCGGCAGCCCATTTCTTGATATGCATCGAGCAGTTTCTGAACTCCATCTTTGTATGCGGGAAACTTGTGGTTACCCAAGAAGTTTCCACAAATCCATTTGAAAGCCTGCCATGCTTTAAGTTCTAAGGCATTGAGGCTTTCTTCAAAGCCTTCATCCTGCAGAACCTCCCTGATTTGGGACCCCACAAAGATTCCCTTCTTCAATTTCGCGGCACTGATATTTGCAAATTTCTCAACAGTGTTGAAACCCTCTCGAATTCGCCTTACCCATCGCTTTCACAAAATTTTCCATTAAGCCGAGCTTAAAGTGGAGAGATGGCAGGAAAATCTTCTTTGGAGCAACTAAAGGAACACACCGGACACTGCCCGTTCCTGGCTCGTATGTGCTTCTTTGATGCCAGCCACGTCTGATGTAATGATCCGCGGTAGCACGGCTGTCCCATAGGCATAGGAAACAACAGTATTTCGTGAACCCTCCTTGCATGCCCATTAACATACCAATGACTTTGAGATCACCACGGATATTCCATTGATGAGTGCTCTATTGAATTGCTTCGAGTAGTATATTCATGTTATCGTACGTCTCCTTTAGATGAACGGAGTGGGCCATCGATATGGACGGCTTTAAGTTCCCGTTATGCAGGAGAACCGCTTTCAAGCTCCGCTGTGAGGAATCAATGAGGAGGCGTCACTCAGATAGTGTATGTACCTGTGACAAGTTCTCGAAAAGTCCATTGATATCACAGCAATAGCAGAGCGGACCGTCTACTGTAAAGAATGTCGCCAAATCATGGTTTCGTTTTCAATAGTGACACACTCGGACGTTCTTCTCAAGTAAGTGTTTCTGCTTGAGTCTCGAGGAGAGAAGTTCTGATTTCTCTTTGGAGAGGGCTAGGTCTCTAATGTGGTCGTTTTGGGTAAGCCTCTCCAGCTCCGATTGCTCTTCGTCAGGTGTGTAGTCAAGATCGGCAGAAGGTCCCGCATCTCCGCCAATCGCACCTTCGTCGGATTCCCTTTCGTCTTCTAAAGACTCGAGTCCATACTGTAGAGGTACCGGAATCGGCATCGTGTCATCGTGATGGATCAGCCTGATCGCGGAGTCTACGTTCGGATAAACGATGTTATGCTTGTTCTTCACGGAGAATCCAGTTATGTTAACATTGCAAAAGTAACAATCGCCATGATGGTCTCTCGGCTCCCTCCATATCATGGGTATAGCGAACGGCATCGACTTTTTTCTTTGGTTCATCCAGTCACGTAATCGAACAAGCGGTACAGATAACATGTGCCGCCCACGCCTAATCTTGGTCACCAAGTGGACAGCCGAAGTATAACCGGTAAGTTTTCCGAAGACCCATCGTGATTGTACACCGTTGTGATTTAGTCGCGAACGAGCCGCACACGTAACAAAATTGTCAGGGTGACTTTTACACTTTCGAGGCATGATGATCGATGAGTGGGTTGATGTAAATCACCTAAAAAAATAAAATGTGTAAATGGGTGACACAAAACAAAACAAAAAATACAACACACAACTAGACATGGGACTGTTACGCCAAAGAATAAAAGGGTGTACATGTGCAACATTTGCAAATTTGTGGCTAGCAACTGCTCTCACCTAAAATACCACAAGACAACCTGCGAAAGCCTAAGTTGAAACGCAAAATGCCATACATGAGGGTACAGAAACGGTAAAGCAAAAACCTACACCTAAGCTGCAACGACAAAATACTCCGCTACATGTATAAAGGATGCATATTATATATTGTGTATATATAGTATTATATGATATTTATATATATAGTTATACGCATATTATATATATTATTATATTATATAAAGGACATATTATATATTGTATGTAGAGTATTATATATTATATTATATATAGTTATAATATGCATATTATATATATTATAAAAATATAGTGTTATATTATATATATTATATTTATTATATATATTATGATCGGTCTCATCTCGAAAACTAGACGTGCTAGAGGAAAACCGAAAACAGATTTGGAATCAGCGTTCCAACAGCTATCTAGCCCACTCAATTATATTTGATGAAAAATACTTGTTGGCCAGTGTAATCTGAGAGTTAGCACAATGAGCCACATCAGTCTGACCTCATCGTTACAACAATCCTATCTCTCCTCAATCATTATTGTCGCGCGGATCTTTCCTTTCGCAAGGTATTTGCAGGGATGATCACTAAGGACTCAGAGAATTCTTGATGGTTCCAATCATTCGGTTGTTGCAGGTTGCGTTGAGTCCGTAAGTTGCAAATGGCGTAACCTTCTTTCTTCTGCGTGTAGTCCGGGGAGGAACAAAAAAACACCGGGAATTTCTTAACTTTTACTTAAATTAAGTGCATTGAAGAGATGATTACAAGAAACAAAGTAACTGCTTTAGAATGGAAAAATTTGTCACAGTAAAAAAATAGAAAATGTAATACTTTGGTAATACCAAGTGAACGCTATTTTTTTCACTCTCTCTTTTAGTACACGGAGAAGGGTTATAGTATGTTATGGTTCATACAAATTATATAGAGTACGGAGTAAGGCACATTCAATAACATTGATCGGAGTTAATTGACAATTATTTCTTGATAAAATATCACAAGTTACTGAAGGCACATTCTAGCTATTACTGCTAAGGGTCACTTGGAAAATATAATATTTATTCAGGCGAGGCAATGTCATTCCAGTTCACAAAGTTTCATGGACAGTTGCTTAAGGGGCGGATAGCAATAACAGTGCCACCTGCTGGAGTGGCCTTGTTCGAAGGGCACAGAATCGTAAGAACGGATCACGGGTGCCCGAGGGCGACCTTGGGCTGAGGCCCACAGATTTGCAAGAACTAAGAACAAGGGTTTGTTCGAGGCTAAGTAACCTTGGTAGGCGGGAATTTTAGAGTTCAGGAATACCCCTTTTTGGGCGGTCCTCTTCGTTATCAGCCTATGACATAACGGTCCGCCGAAGAGGATGGGGCACTGTAACAACCAGAATTTTTAATTGGTAAAACTTGCATGAAAAATAGCCAATCGAAGAACAACACCTTTGCCCCAAGATCTTGACGTTTGAAAAGAACCAGATGCAGTAACTGAAACTCGAGAAAAACAAACAGGGAAAACTCGTCCAAAAAATAGATGGGTGATAGAGGTGAAGTGAAATGAAGTGAAAATTTATATTATAAAATATGTGTTTGTTTCGAACTGTAAAGATTACGATGTCAGCCATGTATTTGGAAGGTAACCATTTATGGGATGAGGTTAACCGCCTGGCACTAAAATCGGCAAACGCTCAGAGATGTAAAAAAATGTTAAGTGGATTTCTATTGATTTTATTTTTATTTTTAATGAGGTTATTTTAAGGAAAAATATATTCGTTATGACGAACTGATTAGGCAAATGAAATTTTATGACCATTGTGACATTATTATTAATAAATTGAAGTAGCGCTTTCGTTCATTTTCACGCGGTCGTTCCAATCCATGGATATTCATCGAATATCAGTTGGATAGTGTGAAAGATATACTTTCCAACAAGATGGAAACCCTGCTCACAAAGCACGCCAAACTGTCACATTCCTTGAGAACGAAACACTGGATTTTATCGAACCCAATATGTAGCCGGCTAGTAGCCTCGTTCTTTCACCACTAGATTATGGTGTTTGGGAAGCCCTGAAGTCCAAAGTTTACATCCCTGGTACCAATATAAGAGACATGATGAACTACGCGAAAGAATTCTGCTCGGCTCGGAGAAGGTGTCTCAACGATATGTAAACAGGTGTATTGATCAGTGGCGTCCACGTTTTGAGGCCTGCGTTGAGCAGGAAGGGGGACACATCGAGCATCTTCTCAAATAAGACGAACAACATGCTAAGGTAAGCATCTACGAAGTTTGGGAGCTCTAGTCCCCTTACATTTTTTAATATGAAAGTTTACTTCTTGGGGGTCGCTTTTTCTTTACCTACCCTATATATATATATATAATATATATATATATATATATATATATCGTTTCTATTCATATATATATATATATAATTAGGGTGGTTCAAAATTTGGGCTAAAATTTCAAAATAGTTGGAAATGCTTTCCACATGGCTGCTCTTATTCCTTTAGATGTGAAGTGCTTTTGTGCAAAATATCTTTCGATTCAGTACATAATAAGAGGTCGCTATGATTTTCACATTTTCAATTAATTAATTAGCTGATCATTTTCTACCCGCTTCATTTTTAGAGGACGCGTCACGCTACATTGACTCCGCCCACCTTTCAGAGGATGATGCAATTGTTCGATTTCTTGTATAATGCTGTTTGTGAATCAGACAAATCATTTACTCATGCATCATTTCAAGTTTAAACTTGTTGGAGGACGGTTTTAAGTTCGTTCAAACTTCAATAGCTTAGGAATAGTATCTCATGTAAGTATTAATTCGTATATATTAATTCATATATATAATTATTAATTCATATATATTAAGTATTAATTCATATGTATTATATGTATTCAGTATATATATATATATATATATATATATATATATATATATACAGCGTGTCCCAAAGAAATGTATACCCACTTTGTTCGATAATACCAGCTATGAGGATAATAAATATATTACTTTTATATGTTTTTTAATAAAGAATTTTCTCCTGAATCTAAATATGTAATTATTGTTATTAAAAATTGAAAAACAAAAAAGTTACAGATGTTTAAATTATAATTATTATTTTCGAGACTTCATGTGCGATATTTTCTAATATTTTAACCGACTGTTTTGAGATACTTATGTTTAGTTTTGATATTGAAGCATAAATGTTGTAATTATTAGTTAATTCAAAAAATTTACAAATTCCATGGTTAAATGACACTTTATCTAAGATGTTCAAATTGTCGTTAGAAAAGAACAAACGTCGCAGATAAGGTTAGAGCAAAACTGTAGTCTTGCCTAATTAGAACTCAACGAAATGGCTAGGCTAAGCTAGGCACTAAACATAAGTATCTCAAAACAGTCGGTTAAAAGGCAGGCCAGGCCATAAAAAAAAATATTAGAAAATATCGCACATGAAGTCTCGAAAATAATAATTCTAATTTAAACATCTGTAACTTTTTTGTTCTTCAATTTTTAATAAAAATAATTACATATTTAGATTCAGGAGAAAATTCTTTATTAAAAAACATATAAACAGTAATATATTTATTATCCTCATAGCTGGTATTATCGAACAAAGTGGGTATACATTTCTTTGGGACACGCTGTGTATATATATATATATATATAATTATGTTCTTTATATGCAAATTTATAACCGGTAAGGATGTTGCTATTAAATTAAATCATTAAAATTGTAAGGTATATATCTTATGTCTCTTGAAGTTTATTATTTACTTATTCTTAAATATATTTTTACAAATTTGACTATCTTCCTACCCATGAAACCATTGACCACTGTAACCAATTTTTTTACTTTATTTATTTTGACTTTGCAATTTTTTACTTTAACACTTACATAATCGTGCTTTGGTGCTAAACGGTTAATGCATTATTTTCTTTCATTCTTCAGGTTATGGCTAGAAGTACTCGCTCATCTGCAGAAACGTGGGTTCTAGGAAAGCCCAGCAACGAGTTATCAACTGCAAGGCTACCCACATGTGGTGCTGTGCTTCGTTTGGTTCAGTTTCACCACCATAAACAGTCCAAGACCTTGAAAGAGAGTTACAACTTGGTCCGCAAAGAGGCCCTGCAAGTATGGCAGAAAGCAAGGATTCCTACACAGCGAGTCGATTCCTGCGTTAGGAATCAAAGCTGTACGAAGAGTTCCTTGCGTTGAAGAAAAACCGCAAGACGCAGCCACAAAGCTGCAGAGTGAAAGAGAACATGTTCCAAGAGACCCTCTCAGAGCTTTTCGACGTTGCCTCGATGGACGCCTTGAAAGTGATAGACAATGAAGAAGACCGCCAATTCCTGATGATGCAACGAGAAGACGTCTTTTCCTGCAGTATGGCAGGCCCTGACAAGATTAATTTTGCCACGGAATACCGCAAGAGATGTCAACAGGAGAAAGATGCTCACAAAGCTCTAAGGTACAAAGAAAGAGAGGCTGCATTCCAGGCTGGAGCTGCTGTTCTTCCATCATCCAGCACATCCACTTCATCTTCTGAAGAATTCAACGCTGAAGACGATGATTATCGTCCGTCGACTTCGACCGGAAGAGCAATTGTACACTCTCATCCTCCGAAACGAAACAATATCTTCACATCACCAGATGTGGTTGCTGCTCTTGATCGCGTCAACCTTCCCGATCGAGGAGCAGACTTCGTTGCTGGATCAATCGCTCAAGCCCTGGGCTATGATATTTCTACAATGACTCTTTCACGCAGCTCCATCCGTCATTCAAGAAGGCAAGCAAGGCAGGCAGCAGCCAAAGAGGATCAAGCTTCGTTTTCTGTCGAAGAACCCCTTCTTCTTCATTGGGATGAAAAACTATTTCCCGACATCCGCGGCGCAAAGGAAACAGCCGAACGAACTGCGGTAATCGTTACGGGAAATGGGATGGAAAAACTCAAAGCCGTGTCAAAAATACAACGAGCTACAGGAGAAGAACAGGCCAAGGCTTGCATTTCGAGGATTGATGACTGGAATCTTCGCGGTGAGATCCAAGGTCACGTATTTGACACAACTGCGTCTAATACTGGTCTTCACAGGGGAGCCTGTACCATGACTAAAAAAGCAGTAGGGAGGGAACTTGTCTGGATCGCTTGTCGACATCATATCCTTGAAGTCGTCTTGTCAAACACCTGCAACGCACTTCTTGGACCCACAGGTGGCCCGGAAATGACTCTCTTTAAGCGTTTTCAGAAAAAATGGCCATCACTTCAGAAGGATTCCTTCATGAAGGATTCAAATAACCTATTCAGAGATCCAAAGATGTTCCAGCTTCGAGAGGAAATGATCCAGTACTTCACAAAGGCACTGGAGTCTAAACAATCGCGTGATGACTACGAGGAATTGCTACGACTCTGCCTCACCTTCCTCGGGTGCCGTGATGAGAAAGAAGTCAAGGCCCGCGCTCCAGGACCAACTCACTATGCAAGCTGGATGTCCAAGGCCATTTACGTCTTCAAAATTTATCTGTTCAAGCATCAACTACAGCTGACAGCACGTGAGACGGAGAATATCACCGAGCTCTCTCTGTTTATCGCCTTGGTCTCCGCACGTTTTTCAAACGAGGCCCCCCGTTTCAACGATATTCTGCTTCTTAAAATCTTGCAAAAGTACCCAAATCAGACCATTTCCAAAGCAGCATCCACAGCTCTTCAACGGCACCTGTGGTATCTTGGAAAGCATCTCATCGGCCTTGCATTCTTCGATCCTAGAGTCAATGCCGAGACCAAACGGAAGATGGTCGTAAACCTCCAACGTAACGAGAATACCACTGTTACTCGTCGATTGAAGCTTAAAGGAAACATTGAAGATTTGAATTTGTATGAAATGGTCACCAAAGGGACCCTGGGAATCTTCAATCTATTAAAGAAAGAAGGAAGGAAGGCAGCGGAGAATATCTTCCTGAGGACCGATCCCAATTCCTGGACGGAGGATGATTGCTTTCAAGAGTTTCGACGCATAGCGATCAACCTAAAAGTTGTCAATGATTCGGCGGAGAGGGGTATCGCCCTTATCAAGGCATATAATACATCTTTGATGAAGGATGAAGAACAAAAACAATTCATCCTCCGGTTAGTAGCAAAACATCGCCAAGACTACTCATCGTCCTCGAAGGAGTCAGTGATGAAGCGTTAATCTAAGTGATGATGTATATTAAAACGAATGATAAATGTAATTTTCTATCAAACATATCATTTTTGTTATTTAAAAATTAATGTTTTCTTTAAGTTATTCTGCTTTCTAAACAAAATAAGCTGTTTTCTTTGAGATTTAATCTGTTTTCAAACAAATAAACTAGTAGTTGCCCTTGTTTTTTCATTTTTTTAACGCAGAAGATCAATCTACTAGAAAATGAGGAGTAAAATGAAATTCATAGCGACCAGTAATGTCGAGGTAAGAAATTAAAAAAATTATTCCAAGGCCTTCGTCAGGGAATGACTTCTGAATACACGAAAGACCTTGGAATCATTTATCTTTTTCCTTGTGGGTTTGCATCATTCATCTATTTCACGTGTTTAATTGTGAAATTATCTCATATATATATATATATATATATATATATATATATATATATATATATATATATATAAAATGTCGTGTATCTCATTCAATTCATTGTTTTATTCGTTATTTACTTTAGTCAATTTCTTTTATCAATGCTTTTTCTTCGCTTTACACTCGCTTCACTGTGCATTATAAATAAGGGCAGAAGACGGTTAGACGCGACCGGTGAGCTGCCATTAAACTTTCGAACAATGCAAAGGGATCGGAGGTAATTACACACTTTTATTTACTATTTACTGACTTTTTATTTATGCCCCTTATTGGGGCAAACCTCGTCCAAAGACTGCCGGTTTTTGAGCATTCTGAGTCAGCGCATTGGGCATATCTCAGATGTTGCCAATTTGTATTTTTATATTTTTAATTTCAAACAAAACATTATTAATTTCTTATTTACATACAAACCCTAATTAAATTTCTTATTTAACATTATTTTCTTCTTTATTAAACAAAACATTATTAAATTCTTATTAAACATGATTATCTTTATTGAAAAAAAACAATACACTACACTCGCATCACCCCCTTGAAAATAAGTTTTCACTTGGAAAATTTATTTATTTCATTTATTTTCTTTCAACAAATTTATTTATTTACTCAACAAATTTATTTATTTTTCAGCTTTTTTTCTCTTTAACAAGTTCAAAGTTAGAACAAACAAGAAATCATTTCAATGACAAGTTCCACAAATTGGATATTTTGTATCATTTTATAAAAATCGAAAAAAAAATTTGTAATTTTCACATTTGCATAAAATAACATTTCGCACTAATAATGAAATGCACGACCTGTAACAAAGCTGTTACGTGTAAAATGTAGGATAATTTTCTCAACTGGTTACAACAAATTTCAAGTTCACAATCTATTCCAACGGTTCCTCATCAAAGATCGCTTTACATTCGAAACAAATATTCATATAGTTACATAGTTACTATCAGGGCAACATAGAAAGAACAAGAACATGTTTACAAAAAATACTGACCAGAGCGCACATACTGTTACGAAACAAATTTGGGCAATAATCACACCCTTTCACTTACAATTTCATTAAATAATAATCAGTGTACATTAATTTCTGGACGTTGTTTAGATAACAATCCGCAAAGCTGACAACGGACTTCATAAATTTTCAATCGCAGCTCTCCTGCTCACTTCGCTAGAATGCAAGGGGTTGCATCACCATGCAACAGATCAGCACGCTTGAGGTTCCGCTCTCTCTCCAAAATATGGCGAAAAAACAGAGTCGTCCAATTCAAAGAGGATTAGGGGATGGAGATATACTGAAAGTGGAACCACGCACCGGAATTGGACGGAATTTGCAATTCTAGAAGTCGACGAAGAAACTCGCCTCTCTCATCTCAACTTTTGTTGGTGAACGCTGCTTCTCCAACTTCGATCGAAACTGTCCTGCACTAAGTCGCTGCGCATTCGGTTTCGTTTCTCTCGCTCTCTCTCTTCTCTTCTCTTCTCTCTCTCATCTCTCTCATCGGTGATGGATCACCTAATTCGGGTCAACTAAACTCAATGGGTGGAATTCGGATTCAACTTAGTTGCTTCCAAATCGAGCTTCTCGAAATTTTGAAAAAAAATATCGAAAAGTTTGTACTGCTACTGATTATCACTTTTCACATTTAATTTACGGAATTTTCTCAACACTTCACTTCGAAAACAATAACTATAATTTGCTCTGGCCAAATTTATGGAAAAATATGTCAAGTTTCACAGAATTTTACAAAAATTTAATCACGCCCTAGCTACCAATAAGGTTACTTATGGCAGTTACATCGGAGAAGATAATAAAAAAAATCATCAAACACAACGAAACAATACTGCACAGTGTAAATACAAACGTGCCCATACATAGTAACCGTTATTATAATTTTTTAAATATTATTATTCCAACTACCTTCAGAAATCACATCGATACATTTAAATACAAAAGACAAAAATTAAAACCAGAAACTTCACGTCATCAATTCCCGATAACAATAAACCATCATACACTTTGTGGGGAGCAGATATAGATACCACAAAAACGCTACTGGCAATCTAAAAATGCTCCATTTCCGGCCAGCAATCAATCTAGAGTTCCAATTGTGCGAGTAAACCCAAATGAAGTTTAAAAAATAACAGTTTCCAAGACATAATCATTAAATAACAAAAATTTAAATATTAATACCGAAAATTAATTTAATATATTAATTCCAACCTGCAACGCTGAATTTCACAGGAAGAAAATTCGTAATTCAAAAAATTACATCTGAGAGACAACTCTCTCCTTCAACACAAAACCCAGCATGGTTTGTAAATCACAGGAATTCCAGTAATTTATCGTTTCCAAGTGAAACTAAATACAAATTTTCATCATTATTATAAATAAGAACATATATTATGATCCCAAAAATACATACAACGCAACCTACTACGTAAACAAAAATTAAAATAAATCACTGCATTATGAAGAGAGTGTTCACTTTTTGTTGTAAGCCAACCTCTATACAAATATCCCTAACCAAATCAAACTGAATTACATCATGAAATAATTTTGTAATATTTTCTATGCAAACGCGCGAACGTAAAAAAACATTTTTATTATTTATACCCAAATTAAAATGTTAAGCAAAACCACTCATCACAATAAAATCTAATTTCAGAATAAGAAAAAACTTAATCAGCCTATCCATACAAAATATCACTTGGAATTTTCATTAAAACTCATGAAAGAATGAAAAAAATAGACAACAAAAATCAGCCCACCTATAAAATAAAATTGAATGTATATAAAAAATTCAAAAACCGAAATTAATTAATCAAAAGAATTTACTAAAACAATTCCTGTATTTGAAATAAAAAAAATTTCTCACACAATTTATATACGGCAACAAAATAGCCTCGCTTAGTCCGAATCATCCCAGTATAAATTAGTCTTTAATCATTATTTTTCGACTTTAAACCTTAAAATTACAATTATCTACCTTAAAATTATAAAGCGACCTTAAAATTATACACATATGATGGTCATGTGTAGCTTGAAACCCTTAAATTATATACATCTGTCGAAGAACAATTTTAAAAACTGGCCACTAGATACTGCAAAATTTTGTTACTTGTTTAATCTTTTACAATTCGCTACTATAAGTACTATATACATATATATACCTAAAAATGCAAGCGTCACATTTACGCTCCGAATTTTAGACCTACCATACAAAAATGCATGTCAATTTCATCACAACTAAAATAATTTAACTCCATGTATGCTTTCTTTACTAATCATTATTATCACATTTATTGTTAATGCCGAAAATATAAACACCAAACAATTTGTAAACACAAAATAGGTAGGCTGTATAAAGAGTAATAAAAGTTGAAAAGAATAAAAGAAATGAGCCATCGGACGGGATTTCAAAATTTTATATAAGTGTGGAAAAGTGTTTCCACGAGAAAATAAATTTATGTTAAAATTTAAAGATTTATCATTCTGTTTGTATAAATTAACATATTAATCCTTTAAAAGATATTATTCTGTTCATCTAAATTAAAATATGATTCCGTTACATTCTTAATTTTGTATAAAGTGGAATCATTGCCAGTGGAAAGCTTGGCGCCCTTTTTCTTAAGCCTAACGAAAACAGTCCTGCCACATCTAATTTTAAACAGAGATTTCCAAATTGTAAATGTTCTTTTCAATTATTATAAAATCACATAAAAGAGTTAAGTGTAAAACTACAATTGTATAAATTCTTTTGCTAATATCATTTTATACCAATTCTCTTGTTGATATCATTATTAGAGTAAGATTTTGCAAGTTTAATAGTCTTCTGTAACACGTGGCACCAATGGGTGTTTCTCCAGGACAAAAGGCAGCCCCTTGAGGAAGGTAATATGCCTTGGCAGTCTAACGCTCGCCTCAGCTTCAGTCTTCTGTAACACGTGGCACCAATGGGTGTTTCTCCAGGACAAAAGGCAGCCCCTTGAGGAAGGTAATATGCCTTGGCAGTCTAACGCTCGCCTCAGCTTCCGACAGAGGGAGTAGAGTGTTCCGCCCGTGGGCCAGCCCAGTTTGGCTGGACCCCTCAGCTTATTTTGATGTAAGCATTTGCCCGTTAATAACTTCTCTAAACCAAGTGTTGTGTTAAGGGTGTTTATTAGTGATTTCGACCTTGTAATAATAAAGGACTGAACAAAAGAAAACTCGTCATTTTATATCCTTCAAACAGAGAGAAGCATTCCCTTCTCTCAACGGGCCATGAGAGAGAGAGTACGCCATCAACCGAAGGTATAAATTGTGTCCATCGTAAATGCGCAGTCAGAAATAAATTAATTAAACGGTATAAACTTCCTTGTTGGTGCGAGGAAGCGACATACCGAGAACACCTGTTAAACAGTCGGATGTGGTGTAACGAAACATAACAACATCATATCCGACATTATTCATCATTCATTTTTTTTCGCCGACATAAGTTTCTCCACGAGTGAAGAAAACGAAACCTGAAGAAAACAAAATAACAGCCGAAAACCGACTCAGTTTATTCTTGGAGTAAAAATCTTTGAGTCGAAACAGTTGAAAATAGACTCTGACTCCATGAAGATTTTGAAAATGCCGCTATGAGAAGAAATTTAAAAAATGACGCGCCATATTGATTTATAGATACAACGAATTTTTAAGGAATGGGAATCGGAATTTGCTTGCAAATGGGGTACACAATGCATTTTACTGTTTAAATTACCGAAACAGAATATCTACTAATTTAATAAAGACTATAAAACGGCGAGCAATGTAATTTGGCCGGAATATAAGGTGCGTAGAGATGACATGAGAATGCCCTTCTTTTGAATTTAATAGGGACCACCGCTTAGCCACCAAAAATGTCGTGTTTCTCATTCAATTCATTGTTTTATTCGTTATTTACTTTATTCAATTTCTTTTATCATTGCTTTTTCTTCTCTTTACACTCGCTTCACTGTGCTTTATAAACACGGGCAGAAGACGGTTAGACGCGGCAGGTGAGCCGCCATTAAACTTTCGAACAATGCAAAGGGATCGGGGTAATTACACACTTTTATTTACTATTTACTGTCTTTTTATTTATGCCGAAATACTTTAGAAGTTAGACAAAAGCACTTGAGCACCACTCTGTGTTTCCTTTCCTTCGTGGTTTTATTCATCATAAGTATTTTTCACGTGTTACGTTCGTGAAATAATTTTCATATATATATATGTGTGTGGTGTGTGTGTGTGTGTGTGTGTGTGTGTGTGTGTGTGCGTGCGCTATATTTTAGGGGCCGACCGATAGTATTCCCAAAGTATTGGTACCGATACCGGTAGTTAGAGCAAAGTATCGGCCGATACCGATACCGATATCTGTCCAAAATATCAAAATATAATTCAAAGAATGTAATTCGACACATGTACTGTAATTCAAAACATATATTTGAGGAAATGGAATTCACAAAATAAAAGTCATGTTATGGAAACAATATGTAATTCAAAAAGTGTAACTCAATATAACAGTTCACTCAATAATCAAAATTGAGGAACTTCAGATTTTTGGAGAGGATGATTTGCTCCTCAGCGTTGATTGGGGTGATGTTGGCTTGTTTCGCATTGATAACATCTCCAGCCGTTGAGAAAAGCCGTTCAGTCAATTGATCCAGAGGGGCAGCTCATGCACTTCTCAGCAACTTTGGCAATCTCCGGGAAATCAGCGGAATGTTCTCCCCAGAAAATGAATGGATCCCTATCCCCAGCGATCCGAGGTTGCGACCAATAGGCGTCCAGGGCTGCTTTCACTCGTGCGTCTGGGACAGTGAACCTCTTGTCTGTATCCCTCGTTTGGGGTTCTTCAACTAGAATAGGATGAACGTGATCGTCGAGATCGCTACCTTCTGAATCGGAAAGGTTTTCCCAAAGAGACCTCCAATACGTTTTCGTTGAGTCCCTCCATGTGACTCCGTATCTCTTGTCTCAACAATTCCTTGGCCTTTTCTCGCCTGTCGGTCGTCTATCAGCCCAGCTCCTTTGAATCGGGGATCAACTACTGTGGCTAGCAGCAGTTTCTCATTTGAATTATGCTCTCGAAATCTCTCTAAGAATGTTTGAAGAATCACTTTACGGATTTTCATGAATCTACTCACCAGAATTAGTAGTAGAAGTTGTACATTGACTCTTATTGGCTTCATCAAACTCAGTCTTCTGCTTGTTGATAAGGTGACTCCTCAGGTTCGATGTAGAGAAGGTACCTGCTCTTGTTCC
Organism: Bathynomus jamesi; assembly: GCA_023014485.1. Lineage (NCBI taxonomy): Eukaryota > Metazoa > Arthropoda > Malacostraca > Isopoda > Cirolanidae > Bathynomus > Bathynomus jamesi. The sequence continues at coordinate 124,122 of JAJOZX010000951.1, forward strand.
TCCACGAGAGACAGAGACACCGCACAAATTGCAGATCGCCTGTTTTCCATTAGTGATTGAAGCAGTGAAGAACTTCCACACAGTGCTTGGTATTGTCACTCTCACTAAAGCAAAAGCGAATAAATTTATAAATTCACAACTTGCGAACTGAGGAAATGACGCCGCGATGGTTACGGGCTCGCTTTATATAGAGCGGTAATGAGTCATGGAAATTTCTAGAAACGTTGGGATAAATCGCGAACACACAGTAACTTCTCGAGCAGCCGGAAAGTTTCTATTTGGAAAACGCCCGTTTTTTATTCTTAGAAACAAAAAACTATCGGTATCGGTAGCTACTAACCATCGGTATTGGTACCGATACCGATACAACCACCGGTCCATGCCTAACTGTATATACAAGATCGATAAATATGGATTTTTATTTTATTCCAGGCTTTTCTCGGACACCCTGTACAATATATATCTGCAATCAGTGTCTCAAGTTCAGTTTCATTTTTTTAATTTCGTCTCCTAAAGGCTATTTGGGAAGGGGGTATAGCTGCGTTGATGGTCCCGCAAAAAATCTGGAAACTGTTCGAAGAGTCTACTCCAAAGCGTTATTAAATTATATCGCATCGCCATGGGGGCCAGGTACCCCGGAGAATATATGAAGAAACAGACAACAGACAAATGACAAATTAACAGACAAACAGACAAACATAACTGTTAGAAAATCTAGAAGAGGAAGAGCCATTGTTGTCCCAAGGCGATATGATGACTAAGCTGATTGATGCAGCATTGCTTGTATATATTAAGTTAAGGTGTATATATATCCATCTCATAATTGTAAGGTTAGTGGAAAATTCACTTAATTTAGAGCTAGCATTTTTGGGCTCTTATGGTATCATTGTTTGGGCACTCTTGTGGCATCATTTTTTTGGGGGCGCTGCGCGTCCTTCCTACTCGTTTGTTGAATGCGGCACTTACAGGGCGTGGTCTTATAGAGAGCTCTCTTGCAATTCAGTTTAGTTCTTTAAATACAAGATTGTTGCATCGTGCAATGGTGCAGGTTGTGTTGTTGTTGCAAGGTTTAGAAAGAAGACCATAAATAGTGCCCCTTTTGTTTTTTATCTTAATTTTATGCAACTAAGGCCTAAGGTAGGCCCACATCGAATCAGCAACCCTGAGGTAGGACCTAATAGGAGCTCCAAGTCCGTAAGTTTTTAGTCTAGCTTAACTTGGGCTGTAGGTTAAACTGGCCCTTCAGAGTTTGGCCGTTCACGGCTCAGCTGGGATTCTGAACCCAATAAAAAAAATAAATAAAATAGCATGGTCCTTCGAACCGGATTCTAGCCCAAGACTGAGTCAGTGACTATTTTCCGGCAAAGTTCTGATTGTGAAAATTGTAGCCCAAGTTAGGCCTAGACGGGTTGAGCATAATTGAGTTAAGGTCCCTGGGTAGAAAGTTTGGTCGCCCAATTGCGAAACTTGGCCACTCGTCTGTCGTTGTTTTGGGCCTACATTTTTACCGGTTTGGTTAATTTTGGTTTATTATTGAGTTAAGGTCCCAGGGTAGAAAGTTTGGTCACCCAATTGCGAAACTTGGCCATTCCTCTGTCGTTGTTTTGGGCCTACATTTTTACCGGTTTGGTTAATTTTGGTTTATTATCCGTAGGCGAAGGTTGCAGACTTCTGTGCGCCAGTTACGTGGGTGGAAAATTTGGTATTCTATACTGGTGGTTGGTCAGTACCCCAACCAAGCAACTCATTTGGAGTTGGTAAGCAACTTAAGTAGTGATGTATTTCTTTTGGCCTTTAAAAGGTTTGTGAACAGAAGGGGTTTCCCAAATAAAATCATATCGGATAATGCAAAAACCTTCAAAAGGGCAGCAAAGGAACTCCAAGAAGTTTGGTCCTTGCTAAAAGAGGAGGGATTCCAATCCTACTTTTCACACCATGGGGAACAGTGGGAGCTTATTGTTGAGAGAGCACCATGGTGGGAACGATTTTGGGAAAGGCTAGTGAGAAGTGTAAAGTGTCCATTAAAGAAACTTTTAGCTAATGTTCATTTGAGCAAAGAAGAATTCTGCACTGTTTTGTGTGAAGTAAAAGCAATGGTGAACAGTAGGCCTATCACCTTTGTTTATAACAGTATGCAGGATGCAGAGCCATTGACACCAAATCATTTTCTTTGTGGTAAACGATTAACATCAAGCCCCAGTTTTCCAGAAGACTTACAGCCTATCCAGAGCACTCAAGAAGAGTTAACCAGAAGGTTCAAGTACCTTGAAGAGCTACAAGATCAGTTATGGAAGAGGTGGCAGATAGAATACTTGCCAGAACTCAATTAGTACCCATTAGGCAATGTAAAGGGCTCCAATGCAAATTGTATCAAGGTGGGAGAAGTGGTAATGATTGGGGATGAAAGACCAAGGCAATGGTGGAAGTTTGGCATAATTAAAGAGTTGTTTGTTGGCAAAGACAATTTAGTTAGGTCTGCACTGGTAAAGACTTCAGGAGGAAAATTAAAGAGACCTATACAAAAACTCTATGCTTTAGAAATCAGCAAAAACAAGGATAATCAAGATGAAACATTTGAGTTACAGCCTCATGGAGAAGGCTTGGCTAAATTTGCAGAAGGTAATGACAACAATGCCTCTTCGGTGGGAAGTGTTAGAAAATCTAGAAGAGGAAGAGCCATTGTTGTCCCAAGGCGATATGATGACTAAGCTGATTGATGCAGCATTGCTTTTATATATTAAGTTAAGGTGTGTGTGTGTGTGTGTGTATATATCCATCTCATAATTGTAAGGTTAGTAAAAAATTCACTTAATTTAGAGCTAGCATTTTTGGGCTCTTGTGGCATCATTGTTTGGGCACTCTTGTGGTATCATTTTTTGGGGGGCGCTGCGCGTCCTTCCTACTCGTTTGTTGAATGCGGCACTTACAGGGCGTGGTCTTATAGAGGGATCTATTGCAATTCAGTTTGGTTGTTTAGATACAAGATTGTTGCATCGTGCAATGGTGTAGGTTGTGTTGTTGTTGCAAAGTTTAGAAAGAAGACCTAAATAGTGCCCCTTTTGTTTTTTATCTTAATTTTATGCAACTGGGGCCTAAGGTAGGCCCACATCGAGTCAGCAACCCTGAGGTAGGACCTAATAGGACCTCCAAGTCCGTAAGTTTTTAGTCTAGCTTAACTTGGGCTGTCGGTTAAACTGGCCCTTCAGAGCTTGGCCGTTCACAGCTCAGCTGGGATTCTGGACCCAATAAAATAAAAAAAATAACAATAACAGACAAATTAACTACTATATAGTAGTTAATTTGTTTGTTATGAGCAACGGTTATTTTTAATCAACGCGTCTCTCCTCCAAGGTGAAAACGTGTACCACAAACAGTTTTTCTTTTTCACTGATGCCCCTTTCAGTCTGTCTCACTGAATCGGTATAATTTCTCATTTTACACTCACTTGATTACTGTACAGTTCAGGTATCACTTACTATTCTTCATTTTTAGTGCACTCTTGATCGGTAATTGCCCCTCAAGGTATGAATTTTTGCAGAGCTTCATTCAGAACATTGATGACATTTATACTTCGCATTCAGCTTTCATGTTCAAATAGAAAGTACATTCAAATAACTGAAAAGATGGTAATTTAGACCAGTGGTTCCCAACCTTTTTCTAACTTGGTCACACTTTGGACTTTATGGAAAAATGTTGGTCATACTTTACCTCGGAACAATATGAACCCGGCCTTTTATCTGTGTATATTTGTGCGAGACTTAAGGAAAGAAATTTTGAATGAAAAATGAGGAGTTTTATTTCTGAATGAACATCAGCATATATCTTTGCAATTTCAATGCAATAAAACTTTTCTGCAAATAAAAAAAAATCTAAACGATAATTATACAAATCTAATGGGATTTCTGCCGCTGGATTTTCTTTTCAAGCACATGAAATCAGGGTCAACAGTTTTCGTCACAGCCAACTTTACATATGCCTTAACACTGTTTGATGTTAGTGTCGAGAAAACATCTATACTAAATTAGTGAACTTCAGTAATAGGACCAAGTCGTGTCACGTTCCTGTTTACTCACAAACCTCTTTGTTGATGTTCGACTTTTCTTACGTATTCTCAAAGAGTAAAGGATTAATTTACCGTCATTACGACATTATTAGGGTTGACCATTTGATATTGACCACACTCAGGCGCGTATTTACATATGGGCCAAATGGGCCATGGCCTAGGGTTGCAAATTTTAGGGGGCGGCAAAATTTTAAGGGCAGTAAAATTCTGGAGGAAAAGTCGTAACAAGAAAGGTAACAAGAAAACACTTTTTAGGTAGGGAAAAAATCCCAAATTTCTGGTATTTTTTTAGCTAAAAAAACGGAGAAAAGTTAGTACCATTTAAAAAAAATCTCATTACGTTTGAACGAAGTCGATTTCGAAGTTCGTCCTTGGCCTTAATATATTTTATTAATTTTAATATCTTTATTTTAAAGTTAATTATTTTTAATTTTATTTCAGATTTATTGTTTACACTTTACAGAGTATCAAGCCAAAAATTGGCCAATTATTTTGTTTAAGGTTTTCTCTATAAAATTTAATTTATATATTTTTTATTTTTCAACTTTGAACTTTGAAACTGGACAACATTTAAAATTTAAAGACAAGATTGTGTTTATCTCAGTTTAGTACAGTAATGGTATTTATACACGGTAAGATGAAGGCAGTTTTTAAGACAATTTTGAATTTTTTATATTAATTAACTTAACTGCCAATATGTAGTTAGCTGTCAGAGACCTACTCAGCCTGGCTGAGCTATTTTTTTAAATATATAATTATAATATATTTTATTAATTTTAAAATTATATATTTCTATTTTAAAATATATTATTTATATTTTTTATTAATTTCAAATGTATTTCTTTTTTCAGATGAGTGATGAGAGAAAAAGACAGCAGCTCTGAGTATAAGAAGAGAGCCCTGGAGAAAGCTGAAAAACAACGAGATGTCATTGACAAAACTGCGAAAATTAGATAGATAGATAGATAGATAGATAGAATAACCTTTATTAATAATAATAAAATAAATAAATTTTTTCAATTTACAATGACTTGAATAATTGTGAAGCTCGACTATTTATTTTATTTATTTGGCCCTTAAGCTTTAGGCTTTACTGGGCTCTTCTTAAAAATAAGCAGCTAGTTGTTATAAATTAATAATAATAAATAAGTAAATAAGTATTATTAACAGTTAAAACATGTATTACAAAATTAAACAATATTAATGGACAATATTAAACAATATTAGTGCATTAATCCTAGATTTTTGTTAGTATGCCATTATTAATCGGGATTTCAACTTGGTTTTAAACAAATTTACACCCACAATATTTTTTATATCGGCATGCAAGTCATTCCATAGTTTCAATCCAATGAAAATGGGTAGTTTTTGAGATGAAGACAATCTAAATTGAGGTATAACAAGCTTTGATCTATTTCTGGTCTGATACGAGTGGATTTCTTGATGAGTTACAAAATATCGATTTACCCATTGCAAATTAATGATTTTGTTCTTACACTTGTAAATAAAAATAAAATGTGCCAGTTTGGTTATATCGTTGAGCTTTAGTAGGTTTAGCTCTTTAAATAATGCACTAGAGTGATCAAGGAAATCAGCATCAGATAATAACCTTATTGCTAACTCGTTTTTGGATGACAAAGATACCATTTAATGCGTTGTTAGCGGAGTTTCTCCAAACAGGGGTGCAGTATGTTATATAAGGAAGAACAAGAGTATGATAAAGAGTCAATAAAACTTGTTTAGGGACTACATTTCTAAGTTTAAACATTATAGCAACGCTCCTTGAAATCTTTTTCGCGATATAATTTACATGATCACTCCATTGCAAATTCTTATCTAACATTACACCAAAAATTTTGTTACAGTACACTCCTTTATGGCGATTTCATTAACATTAAGTTCATCAAGATATCCATTTCTTTTATTAGTAAAAATCATGAAATTTGTTTTACTGGTATTTAGGAAGAGTTTATTGGTGGTCAACCATTTCATTACACTGATGAATTCTGAATGAAATATATTCATAGCTGTATTTACATCTTTGCAAGAAAAAGAGACATTTGTATCATCTGCAAACATTATGAAGTTCAGTATATCAGATGAACGTGGAAGGTCATTTATATATAATAAAAATAACAGTGGACCCAGAACTTAGCCCTGTGGCACACCATGTTTGACTAGCGCTTTAGTTGAGCAAACCTTATTTACTGATACAAAATGATATCTATTGGACAAATAACTTTTAAACCAATCAGTGATTGCTCCTCTAAAGCCGTAACAATATAATTTATTAAGTAGAATATTATGGTCTATTACATCAAACGCCTTACTCAAATCCATAAATATTGATATCATTATTTCTTTGTTCTCCTTAGCTATATTTACATTTTCCATAAGATTTAAAATAGCCATTTCCGTTGTTTTATTATTACGGAAGCCATATTGATTTGGAGATAATAAATTCTAGGATTCTAAATATCGCTGCATTCTACTTTTTACAATTTTTTCAAAAACTTTGATGAACACAGATAATGAACACACCGACCTGTAATTTGTTGCTAATGTGGGATCACCCCCTTTAAAAAGGGGTGTTATACAACCAGTTTTTAGCATTGATGGGAATATTCCTTTGGAAATACTTTGATTGATAACACTGGTCTGCGTCATTTTTGAGGTCAAGGTTTTTTTAGTTGTTCTTTTATAAGTTTTGCATGCTGAATTAAAAAATGTAACTCATTTTGCTCAATCAGGTCAGGTTTTTATGCTATCTCAATTTAAAAAAATTAGATAATCGTTATGAAATGAGCAAGTTTATTTTTTTAAAACAGACTTACATTTTAGCCAAGCTCTATATAATAAACAGACACAACTTATTTCTAATTACGATTGTCATTACTGTTTTTCAGCATGAATAGAATGTGCAAGAATGACCCAAACAGGTTCTGCTACATCTGTGGTAAAGTCACTATGTCAGACCGGCAGTCAAACATCACACATTTTGTGAGGAAAAGCTATCACGCCTACTTTGGAGTTAAACTTGGTGACCAGGACAAAGCCTTTGCCCCTCACATATGCTGCAAAACGTGCGTTGAAAGTCTGCGGCGCTGGAGCCACAAGAAGTGGAGGGAAGGAAGAGATCATACTACTGACTGTTATTTCTGTATGACAAACCTACAAGGTAAGTTAGTATGAATTTAGTATGAATTTCATTTTATACTTACAAAAATATGCCTGACAATATATGAGATATGTCTTTATCTTATCTTTATCTGTCTTTATCTGTTTCCTTTTAGGCATAAATCGAAAAAACAAGCAACACGTAAAGTATCCAGACGTGCCATCTGCCATAAAGCCAGTGCCTCATGGACCAGAAATTCGAATTCCAACACCGCCCGACAACTTTGATTCGTCGTCCGACTCAGATGAAGAAATGGATGACGGTGACATATCTGGTACATACCAACCTACCGCCGAGACAAGTCAACCCAAACTCTTGAGCCAAGCTGAGTTGAACGATTTGACAAGAGATTTTTGCTTGTCCAAAGAATCTGCTCAGTTGCTAGGGTCACGTCTTCGCGAAAATCGTTTGTTAGCTCCAGAAACAGCATTCTTCTGGTATCGCAGCTGCGAAGAAGAGTTTCGAGAATATTTCACGTCAGACGAAAAGCTTCGCTGGTTTGCCGTAACAACGTCAACGGCCTCATTGCAGCTATGGGTTTAGCGTATGACCCTACATAATGGCGGCTCTTCATCGACTCCTCAAGCAGAACCTTGAAAGCAGTACTACTCTACAATGGTAACAAGGTCGCGTCTGTTCCGGTGGGTCACTCGGTGCAGATGACTGAAAGTTATAGTAACATGGAGCTTTTGCTAACTGCTTTGAAGTACAAACATCACAATTGGATGATATGCGGAGACCTAAAGGTATGTTCGTGTCTACAAAAAAAAATGCATATATATATATATATATAATTATATATATATATTATATATATATATATATATATATATATATTATTTATTTATTTATTTATTTATAGGTTATAGCCCTAGTGCTGGGTCTACAAGGCGGCTACACCAAATACCCCTGTTTTCTCTGTCTGTGGGACAGCCGAGCAGACAAGCAACACTACGTACAACGCGACTGGCCAGCAAGACGTGGCCTGGAACCAGGTTCGCACAACTTTCTGTCACACGCTCTCGTGAATCCGCAGATAATTCTACTTCCGCTGCTGCACATCAAGCTCGGACTTATGAAGAATTTCGTCAGAGCACTCAACAAAGAAAGCCGAGCTTTCGCTTTCCTGAATCAGAAATTTCCACGCTTCAGTGAGGGCAAACTGAAAGCAGATATTTTTGAATGCCCTCATCAGGGAGCTAATGAAAGATGCTCAATTCGACGAAAGTCTGGAGGATAATGAGATCAATGCCTGGCTCGCATTCAAGTCCATTGTCACGAATTTTCTGGGCAACCACCGAAGTCCAGAGTACGAACGTGTTGTCGAGGAGCTCCTGCAGAGCTTCCAGGCTCTTGGTGCACGTATGTCCATGAAGATGCATTTTCTCAGCTCGCATTTAGACTACTTTCCGGACAACTGCGGTGATGTCAGCGAGGACCAAGGAGAGCGCTTCCACCAGGATATTTGAGTGATGAAAGAGAGGTACCAGGGCCGATGGGATGTGAATATGCTCGCGGACTACTGATGGTGCCTCAAGAAAGACGTTCCAGCTGTGGAACACAGACGAAAGTCTTTGAGAAAGCCCTTTCGTCCACATTAACTGTACTCGTGTACCATTTTTTATATACTTTGTACATTTTCTGTCAATTTAAGTCCGTTTTAAAAAAAAAAACTTGCTAATTTCATAACGATTATTTTCGAATTATCTATTTTTTTTAATTGAGATAGCATAAAAACCTGACCTGATTGAACAAAATGAGTTACACTTTTGAATTCAGCATGCAAAAATTATAAAAGAACAACTAAAAAAAACTTGACCTCAGGAAAAAAAATTTCAAACGCAGACCAGTGTAATTTTAGCCAAAGTTACAGATATCTTGAACAAGTTTCAATATAAGTACAGGAATGTTATGAATGTTATTTTTTTGTATTTTTTAATTTACCAATAATATTCTGGACCTCAGTAGAGGTAGCAGGAACAAAAGAAAATTAATTTAGTGGGCTGGGTGGCATATATTCTAGAGGTGAGTGATCATTATTTATTAATTGTGAGCGAAGCTTATCCGCTATTGAAGTAAAATGTGCATTTAAAGAGTCTGCAATAGCAGTATCATCAGTAATTTCTTTATTATCAATATTTAATTTCTCTATTGAATTTTTCTTAATTTGTTTTCCGAGAAGATTGTTTATGGTTGTCCAAGTGTTTTTCATGTCTCCTTTATGTTTGGAAAATTGATTGTTATAATAGTTATATTTTGCAATTTTGATTATTTTAGTTAATTTGTTTCTGTACTGAGTATATTGTATTTTAGGAATTTTGCTCTGCAATTGCAATTTGAATAATTGATACTTTCTTCAAGAAATCTGATATAAAGGGTAAAAATGTTGAAACAAATTTGAATGTTCTTTTAAAAGAATTAGAATGTACCGAGATTAGGAGTTTCCAAGAAGATCAAAATGTTAATGTAGCTCCTAGTAATTTTAGTTTATCTGGTAGAGAAGTTCAAGAATCCTGCCTACCCTATACTAAGTCTCGTGATGTAGGTAGCATCACAACTACCTCCAGCAATACTTCCATTGGACAAGACCCCAGCATTATGGGAACTTAATGATGCTACACGTCATTATGTGTCAGAGCATGACATAAATCAGGACCTAGAAAACATGAACTTTTCTCAATCAAAGAGACGTTTTAGTGAACGATTGAGATATTTTTGTAAAACTTTATTTGAAACAGCTTGTCAACGGAGAGAAGGTGAAGAGAACATATTTAATGTATTCGGAGAGCACAGGCTCAATTTTCTGCGTTCCATGTCAGTTATTTGGTGGAACTACTAAAATTGGTAAGGAAGGATTTGATGACTGGAAGCATGGCAGTGAAGCATTAACAAGCTATGAAAATTCCTCTGAGCATAAGTTATGTGTGTTAGCTATGAAAATGAGAAGTTCAACTCTCGGAAGAATTGACAAACAACTTTTCTATCAAATTGATGAGGAGAAGAAGTATTGGAGGAATGTTTTACAACGAGTTGTTGCAGTAGCCCGGTCACTGGCATCTCATGGTTTACCTTTTAGGGGCTACATTGAGAAATTTGGTTATGTCCATAGTGGAAACTTTATAATGGCTTTGGAACTTATTGCTGAATTTGACCCTTTTCTGGCGGAACATATTGCAAAATACAAAATCTAGGAAAAGGTTATACCTCATACTTGTCTTCGTTTACATGTGAACAATTCATCAAACTAATGGCTGACAAAGTTACTAAACAAATAACTGAGGAAGTGAAATGTGCGAAGTACTATTCCATTATTATGGACTCCAACCCAGAAATATCACATGTCGATGAACTTGCAGTTATTCTGAGATGCATAAAAGAAGATGGGCATCCCGTAGAGCGATTTTTGGCATTCCTTCCCAGCGTAGGCCACAAATCAGAGCAGCTTTTCAACTCAGTTTCCAGCATATTAAAAATGCATGATTTCGACATTGCAAACTGCAGAGGACAGTCGTATGATAACGCTCCCAACATGTCAGGAACTTACTCTGGCTTGCAAGCCAGAATAAAGGAAGCGTCCCCAGTAGCAGTTTACGTACCCTGCTCTGCACACTCCTTAAATTTGATTGGACAGTGCAGCAAGTTGCTGTAAGGAAGCCATTGATTTTTTCGCAATTCTCCAAAATCTTTACGTGTTCTTCACTGCCTCCACTCACCGTTGGGAAATACTACAAAATCATTTTACCAAATCTGAAAATGTAACGCTAAAGAGCTTATCAGACACTCGATGGTCAGCCCGTGAAAAAGCGTGTAGGAGTCTCGATAAAGGCTGGGAAGAGGTTATAGAGGCACTTACGTCCATTGAAAAGATGAATCAGAAAAGCCTTGCACACGCAGTGAAGCATCAGGCTACCTCAATCAACTGCAACGCCTTGAAACTACATTTCTTTCTTTAATGTGGGGTGACATTCTGAAAAGGTTCAATGCTACTAGTAAACAACTCCAAGCAGTTAACATTGATCTTGGTGTCGTAGCAGAACTGTATGCATCATTGACATTCTATGTAAAAGATGCAAGAGTCATCCTTATAAAATTCCCAAAGCTTAATAGCATTGGCAGTTATATCTATCCGCGAATATGAAGTTACAATGAAAAGAAAAAAGAAAAGAAAACTTCGAGTCGACGAAACTCGCAAAGGCGAGGTAGAATTAGATGGACGGAGGAACTTCTTCATTAATACTTATCTTGTGGTACTTGACAGATTATTGTCGGAATCAAACCGTCGCAAAGATGTGTATGAAAACCTCCATGCACGGTTTGCATGTTTTACAAAAGTCACCACCTTGAATCCGACAGATATAACTGCCAATGCTATTAAGCTTTGGGAATTTTACAAGGATGACTTGGCGGAAGCGTTTGTTAATGAGTGTCTTCATTTCCGTGGGTTTCTTCTGAATTTGGAGAAAACTCCTACGAGCATTCTTGAGATGAGTGAGATGATCCAAGCAAAAGGATTAAAAGAAGTTTACCCATATGTTGATATTGCGCTCAGGATCTTCCTATGTACGCCGGCTTCCAACTGTTCTGCCGAAAGATCTTTTTCTGTACTGCGACGACTAAAGAACTACCTACGGTCAGTGATGTCAGAAAATCGTCTCAACTCTTTAGCTCTCCTTAGTATTCAATCGGAACTCACGAGAGCTCTTAGCTATACAGATCTTATTGACTCCTTCGCTGCTCAGCAATCTCGGCGGAAACTGTTTTGAGTATTCTACAACGGTCGATTTCGTAACTAAACATAAAGATCTTAAAGATAACCTACACTGCATTTCTGTTCATACATTTAAGGGATTGTTATATACCGGGTGGATGAAAAAACCTGGACACTTTTGTTTTTCCTACAAATTTCAAACTAGTCAAGCTAATACACCCAAATTAGTACAAGATGTAGCCAATAGTATAGTTATCATGTGCTAAAAATTTCAATGGAACTCATATAAAACTTACCCTATTGAAATCAATGTTGTATTGGCCCCACCCCCATTTTCTCGAAAACAGGCCAGTACTCTCCTTTTCCACTGGTCTATGGATGACTTGATTTTGTCTTGGGACACCATAGGCCAAACAACCTCAATTCTTTGTCCAAGTGCTTCCAGGTTTGAAAATGGTTCCCTGCAACCATGGTACACCAATGACTTCAGCTCATTCCACACGAAGTAATCCAGAGGATTTAAGTCAAGAGAATTTGGTGGCCATTCTTCACTTTTTATGAATTCAGAAATGTTCGCCATAAAAAATTCTTGGGTTGCCTTGGCTGAATGAGATGGTGCATTGTCTTGAACAAAAATAAAACCTTCGTTCGGGTACAAGTCGGCATTCCGGTAAAAGTTCTCCGAAGTGTTCAATGTAATTTTGCAAGTTCATTTTTGTTTTCTGTGGATCAGTAAAGAATAATTTGGTTTTCCCATTGTAAGAAACACCACAAGATACCATTAATTTCTTGGAAAATCGTGAAATTGGATGATAAAGACGGTCTGGCGAGATTTCCAATTTTGAAGTTAATGCATTGACTCAGTTGTTTTGTCGATTTGTTGATACAATTAATGTAAAGTCGGACTCATCTTGAAAAAACATGCGTTTAATGTCTGCTAAATTAAATTTCCTGTACAAAGAATTACACCTTTCTAACTGTTTTCCCATGGTTTCTTTTGTTATTCTGGGGGCACTCAATCTTTTAAAAGATCTGATTCCTTTACTTTTCATTATGTTTTGGACACTGCTGCGCGAAATATTTAAATTATTCGTCATCTCTCTGCGAAAGATGAGTACCAGGATTATTTTCCTGCGACAACACATGCTCTTCAACGTACCTTTCGTTTTCTCGAGTCCGAGCAGTACGCGGACAACCGCTGCCACGTTTTATGTCAGTTGACACTGATTGTCTAATTTTATGTATTGTACTGTACTTCTTTTCCAATTTTTTCCCGGAAATTCCCTAATTATTTTTCTAGCACTCCATCCCTTCTCGGCAAAATACACCTTTATAAGAGCTAAGTCTTCTTTACTTAAAACCATTACGATAGGATTTTAATTAATGCCACAAGAAAAAAAATAAGAAAAAACATTCCATCAGACAACACTTCTTAAAGAAATTTGACACTGCTAGCCTACCAATTCGCCATGTGGCCATTTATCATTGTCTTAGGTGCGCATGCGCAAACTGCTTGTTTTGTAGCGAACATCTGATACATCCAAGGGCGTAGTCAGCTTCACAAAATCTCGCCGTTTGTTTCGTCAAGTTAATTTTTTTTATAATTAAGACACTGCCAAATATAATTAACTGAGGTTTTTAGCACATGATAACCATACTATTGGCTACATCTTGTACTACTGTAATTTGGGTGTATTAGCTTCATTAGTTTGAAATTTGTAGGAAAAACAAAAGTGTCCAGGTTTTTTGTCCACCCGGTATATATATATATATATATATATATATATATATATATATACAGGGTGGGCCGTAAGTTTCCATACATAGGAAAAATAAACATTTTTTTATGGACAACCATTTTTATTTATATAATATGCTCTACATGGTTGCCATTGTTTTGAAAACACATTTCAATACGTGTTCCCCACTGTTGATGAACACGCATTAGCACAGTTGACGTTATGCTTGTAATGGCGTTGGTGATACGTTCCTTTAGATGATTTATGTCTCGTATCTTTTCCTGATACACCATGGCCTTCAAGTGCCCCCAAAGATAGAAATCAAGGGGGGTGAGATCTGGGAGGCCACTCCACAGGACCACGCCGACCAATCCAAGCATCCGGAAACTGCTGATCCAAATACCGACGCACGTGAAGACCATAATGAGGTGGAGCTCCATCTTGCTGGAAGTAAACTGGGAAGTTACTTTCCTCGTTTAGCAGGGATGGGAAAATCTCTTCTTGCAACATGTTAAGATACCTTTCGGCATTAAGATTTCCACTGACAAAAATTGGTCCAATAATTCTGTCACCCCATATCCCGGCCCACACCATCACTTTACCGGCACCTTGCATCTTCGTCGGACTCAGCCAGTTAGGGTTAGCATTACTCCAAAACGTATGTTTTGCCGATTAACCTCTCCATTGACGTAAAAATTTGCTTCATCAGTAAACAAGATCTTACGTCAAACGCATATTCTTAGGGTATCTGAAACATAAAAACAAACGTTTAATTTTTCCTATGTATGGAAACTTACGGCCCACCCTGTATATATATATATATATATATGCAGTAAAATCACAGAATATCACGTGATCTTATTAATAAGCAAACAACCACAGTGTTGGTTTACGTCGTCGTCGTCGGCCTAGGCAAGCTACGGCTTGGGACCGTAGCGCATCTATCCGGTATAGGTTAACCTGGATGATGTAGCCATAAGCACTGCCGCTGGTTAAGTGCCAACCAGTGATTATCTCACTAGCCGTATTGAGTCCGTTAGGCGAAACTGCGAGTAGTACCAAAGGTGGAAAATATAACCCTTGGATTTCTATTATTTATTTGCAAAATGGACATGGTATTAGATTAAATAATTATTTGAATATAAATAATTAACTGACAATTGTGATATATAATTAATTATGTTTACATACAATAAAATAATATAGTATACATAAAATTAGTATTAATGTGGTTCACAATTGAATTATGAGGGGTAACTAATTTAAAATGAATTTATAGCTATTCCGAAATTCAAGACTGTAAAATTAACATTTATCTTGAAACTAAAATAAGAGTATTCACTACACACTCCCCCACCAGAGAGGAAGTTCAAAGAGTTCCGAACGACACAGATTTCCCTTGGACCTTTTTGGTAGCTACATGTACCTCGCTTAAGGTTGATTCCAAAAACGCAGGCTTAAGACGATCGATAGAAACCTTGTCGACCTTGGAACCGCGCTGGATGAGAAATGATTTGCGCGTACGTCGGAGAACTTCATAGGGCCCGTCATATGGACATTGGAGAGGCCGTTTTGGGAGAGGTACACGAACGAAAACGTGGGTGCAAGATTGGAGGGCTGGGGAAACAAAGATGTCCTGTTGGCTAGTCAATCGAGGGGGAACAGGCTGAAGGGACTGCATGTGAGAGGAAAGTGTTTGAGCGAATTCCGTAGGATCACATGACTTATCCCCTGCAGTGAAGTAGCCACCTGGTAGCCGCAGTGTTGTTCCATAGACTAGTTCAGCCGCTGTAGTCTTCAGATCACTCTTAAATGCAGAGCGAATACCAAGCAAAACGAGTGGAAGCTTATCCATCCAATGGGAGTCTTCGTGACACATAAGGGATGACTTCAGCTGGCGATGGAAGCGTTCGACGAGGCCGTTAGCTTGCGGATGATACGCACAGGTATGCGCATGTACTGTACCCAACAAGCTGGTAAACTTCTTCCAAAGCGAAGACTCAAATTGGCGACCTTGGTCAGTGATGACTTTTGTCGGCAATCCAAATCTTGATACCCATCCATGAAGAAAGGCTCTTGCAACAGTTTCCGCTTGGATATCAGGAAGTGGGATGGCTTCAGGCCATCTGGAAAAGCGGTCGAGACAGGTGAGCAGATAACGTTGGCCTTGAATCACTGGAAGAGGGCCAACAATGTCTACATGAATTACCTCAAATCGCTGGGATGGGGGCGGAAATGCGTCAAAGGGGGACCTGGTGTGCCTTTGGACTTTGGCACGCTGGCAGGCAAGGCACGTTTTGGTCCAATGTTTGACATCCTTCCGCATCGAGGGCCAAACAAAGCGAGAGGTAACCAGGTGTTGCGAAGCACGGATACCAGGATGGGAGGGCTTATGAAGATCCATGAAGACTGCTTGTCTGTGACATGGAGGGACATAAGGGCGAATAGCAGCTGTTGATACGTCGCAATAGAGGGGCACAGACAATCCTGGCATACTCATTTTCTTGAGGGAAAGTGAGTGAGTGGAGTCTTCTCTGAGCAGGTCTTGTAGTTCCGTATCCTTATCTTGATCCTGTGCAATAGCATTCCACAGTGTAGAGCTGAGAGTAACAGAAGTAATCTCTATTCTTGAAAGTGCATCCGCTGGAGTGTTCAAGACACCTTTGATGTGGCGGATATCTGTGGTAAATTGCGAGATATAATCGAGTTGCCTGATGACTCTGGGAGAGTGGTTACAGCTGTTTTTATTGAAGACAGTGACCAAAGGTTTGTGGTCGGTAAAACACAAAACTCTCGGCCTTCAAGGAAATGTTGAAAATGCTTCACGTTTAAGTAAATAGCAAGAAGTTCACGTCCGAAAGCACTATAACGCGTTTGGGCTGGCTGCAGCTTTTTCGAGTAAAACGCGATGGGTGCTTGTTGACCGTTACTGGTTTGTTCCAACACCCCACCGATCGCAACATCTGAGGCATCGACCGTCAGAGTTAGGGGGGCATCACTGATAGGAAATGACAGAGACAATGCACTATTGATAGCATTTTTGGCATTGTCGAACGCCTGTAAACTATCGCTACACCATAACAATTTCGTTACCTTGCGTTTGTGTGTGATCATAGCGTGTAGAGGAGCAAGAACACTAGCACAGTTTTTAATGAACTTGTGGTAATAATTTACCAAACCTAGAAACCGACGTAACTCACGCTGATTATTTGGCATAGGGTAATTTTTTATCACTTCACACTTGTCCTGAAGGGGGTAATTCCGTGCTGCGAAATCGTGTGACCAAGAAATTCCAAGGTTGGCTGTGCAAACACACACTTAGATGCATTAATAGTAACACCGTATTGTTCTAAGCGTTGAAAGAGGAGTGAAAGATGTTCCTTATGTTCCTCTTCCGTTGAGCTGGCCACAAGCAAATCATCGATGTAGGCATAAACAAAGTCTAAGCCTCTAGTGACCTCATCTATAAACCTCTGAAAGGTTTGCGCAGCATTCCGTAGCCCGAACGGCATCTTCACAAATTCGAATAACCCAAATGGTGTACAAACTGCAGTCTTGGGAATATCCGAAGGCTCTACGGGAATGTGGTGGAAAGCCTTAACGAGATCTATTTTACTGAAGATAGATTTGCCATGGAGAAGAGAAGTAAAGTCTTGGACATTTGGTACCGGATATCGGTCCGGGATGGTTGTCGAATTCAAAAACCGGTAATCCCCACATGGTCTCCAGTCTCCTGACTTCTTCTGGACCAGGTGTAGGGGAGAGGACCAACTGCTTTTGGAAGGTCTTATTATCCCAAGATCTATCATAAGCTGGAATTCCGATTTGGCAGCTTTCAGTTTGTCCGGGGCAAGACGTCTGGGTTTTGCAAACACAGGGGGACCTTTCGTTGTAATGTGATGGGTAATGGTGTGCTTAATGGTATCACCCATCTGAATCGGTTGAAGAATTCCTGGATATCGCTGGAAAAGGCACTGGTACATGGAATTAGGGGGAACGAGGGAAAGTGCAGAGTTAGAGGCGTCCGGAAGGGCAACCTGTTTGGCAAGAACAGAAAGCAGTGTGGCCTGGTCGCATAAGCGTCGCTTGTCAAGATCCACCAGGAGTTTGAAATGCTGGAGGAAGTCAGCGCCGATTATGGGATGCTGCACTTGAGCACAGATGAAAATCCACTTGAAGGATCGGTGAAGGCCCAAGTTTAGTTCACGCGACTGAGTACCGTACGTGGGTATGCGTGAACCGTTAGCAGCGTATAGAGGCGGAGATTCCGAGTGCGTATGACCAGATTTTTGAGGGAATACACTGACTGACGCTCCGGTATCGACCAAGAAATTGACACCAGAGTTCCTGTCCTTTATGAATAACAGGTTGGCAGTGCGAGTACTAGACGCCATTAGGACTCGCTGCTGGGGTTTTCCGACGAAAAATTGCAAGGGAGATGCACTTCCTAGCCTTCTTTCCAAATTTCGAGTGGTAGAAGCAGATCTTCCCGGAACTCGAACGATGCCTCTTCGTAAATCTTGACCGAGAATGGCTTCTTTGCCGTTGATTTTGTAGCAGAGAACAAACGTGGTTGAGTTGTTGACTTAACTCTTCCACTTTCAACTCCAGTTCCGATTGTGTGTTCACGTTGTTGACCGGAGCTGTGTCAATCTCCACTACTTTGTCGGCAGTTTCTGCTAGTTTATCAACTGGAGTAGCAGGATCCATAGTGGCCAAGACACGCTGAGCTGATGGAGGAAGTTTCTGCAAGAACAACTGTCTAAAGATGTCCTTATCGAAGGTTTGTGCGCGTTCGCCTAGAGCGCACTGCATAGCCCTCAGCATTTGAGTGGGCTTACGGTCTCCAAGTTCTTCTTTTGAGATTAACTGATGTAGTTTCTCACGCTCGGACAGTGGTGCGGCACAGGATGGCAGACTTCAGATCGTTGTATGGGTCCTCACTCGTGGAAGTAGACACGATGACGTCACGGACTTCAGAGATGATGCTCGCTGGTAGAGAGGACAAAACATGATCGTATTTCGTCCTGCTAGCGGTGATCCTTCCCAAGTTGAATTGTGATTCCACTTGGTGGAACCAAATAAATGGATCACCCGGCCAGAAGACGGGGAGCTTTACGCTCAAGTGGGAGATGGCACCAGCGTCGTCAGGCATCTTCTCCTATGCTTGCTGACGTACAAGCAAGACGACAAGTTACCAACGAAGGAGTGGAGGTTGAGACGAGCGCAGGCACAGAGCGCACGGGCAGGGGTGAGGCAGAGGGCACGAGCGACATTACAGTCTGGTCCTAGTCGCTCGGGTGAAGGGGGTGATGGGCACGAACGACGTTACAGTCTGGTCCTAGTCGCTCGAGTGAAGGGGTGATGGGCACGAACGACGTTACAGTCTAATCCTAGTCGTTCGGGTAAAAGGGGGGAATCCAACTCCGGAGTCACCAATTGTTGGTTTACGTCGTCGTCGTCGGCCTAGGCAAGCTACGGCTTGGGACCGTAGCGCATCTATCCGGTATAGGTTAACCTGGATGATGTAGCCATAAGCACTGCCGCTGGTTAAGTGCCAACCAGTGATTATCTCACTAGCCGTATTGAGTCCGTTAGGCGAAACTGCGACAGTACCAAAGGTGGAAAATATAACCCTTGGATTTCTATTATTTATTTGCAAAATGGACATGGTATTAGATTAAAATAATTATTTGAATATAAATAATTAACTGACAATTGTGATATATAATTAATTATGTTTATATACAATAAAATAATATAGTATACATAAAATTAGTATTAATGTGGTTCACAATTGAATTATGAGGGGTAACTAATTTAAAATGAATTTATAGCTATTCCGAAATTCAAGACTGTAAAATTAACATTTATCTTGAAACTAAAATAAGAGTATTCACTACAACAGGGAAAAGGAAAAAAGAAACACGAAATCCGAGCACTTTCGTGATATATTCACATCTTCTGGGAAAAACAAATAATAAAAACAAATAAAAGTGTTATTTGTTCTTCCCTGAAGATGTGAATATATCACGAAAGCGCTCGGATTTCGTGTTTCTTTTTTCCTTTTCCCTGTGGTTGCTTGCTTATATATATATATACGTATATTATGATTGAAATATATGTTAAAATATATTTTGCTAGAGCAAATGCCTGAACCATTTGATTGCATTTTACTGAAAATTCTTAGATCAAATAACTATTTATTGCTAAATGGTAACTTCGTAAGTGTCCGAAGGGCGGCTAAATCAGTATGGCCCTTGGCGCCAGGAAACCTAAATCTGCCCCTGGTCACACTACACTTTTTGGTCACATTATCTGGTCACACTATATTTTCTGGTCACACTAAAAAGTTACTTTGGTCACACTGATGTGCCTCATGCACCCAGTTGGGAACCACTGATTTTGACGCCTTTGGTTCCCAAGCTATACTGTTTATTTACTAAGAGGAAAATGCCTTTCAGTTTCAGGTTTAATTCGTACATATGCCAAGAAAATATGACGGCCAAAGTTTCAAAGAGGACAACACGATAGTTCAAAATTAAAAAAAAAAAAAATCAGTAAAATGTCACAAAATTCCTTGCAATAAATTCAAAGCAAAGAAAAAATATGACGTTCAAACAAGCTTAGTCAAAACTTCGAAGTTACACAACAAAACACTTATGCAAGCGAGTATAGCAAATCGATTATTTATATACTATGTACAGAAAAAGCGTATCAAGCCGACGAACTTCACAAGATTCCCCGCCAATCAAACTGTGTAAGAGTTTTTACATCAAAAATTTTTTGGGTGGAGTCAACCAAATCTGACTGCCTAAAAGGTAGTGTTTCCCCTCATATTAACCAACCATTAACTAACCAAATCACTACATTTACAGTAATTGGTTTTTCCCTTGAAGAGAGATAAGGAATTAAATCAAATAAGGAATTCTATGGTTTGACAGAACATTTTAAAACAAATTACTGAGAGATTAGAGAAAGACTCGTAATATGATAAATGAGCGGTAGCGCGATGGAGTTTCAATGGTCGGGTCAAATAGGTCACCAACTTAGGTGTCATGTGGAAAGAGTAAATCTAAAGGCATTGAGAAATTACGTCATTTTGATTCGCGTTTTATATTTTTAATATTCCTTAGCCTTTAATTTAAATGGATTTCCTTATGTTCGACATACCGGGCGAACAATTATTATGTCCTCTCACTCTAGGGAACACGTCCCCCGATGGTGGGAGAGGACTCTATACAAGAGCGATCCCTCAACCCGCTTGCGAGGGAGTGTTTTTCCTCCTGATCAGGGGCGAGGAAACCTCACGTCCTAACTGACACCTGCATGGTGTCCTCTGCGAATGAAAGAAAAAAGAAAAGTTACAAAGAAGAAGAAAAGGAACATATACAGTAAACAAACGCCAGAGAGTGGATGAAATGTTTAAGTTCGAAGGTTTTGGTTTTTAAAGAATTCAGGCAAAACCACACTGACGGTCTGCGTGCAAGCACTACATAATTTTCTTTCGATTATTTATCAGTGTTGTGCGACACTCTGACTCCAGACTGAAACACGTGTGCCATGCAATTACAGTATACAGGGTGGGTAAAAATAAGTGACCCCTTAGAGGTAAACTCATATTTAAAAAAGTAAGGGGATTACAGCTCCCAAACTTCATAAATGCTTACCTTAACATGTTGTTCGTCTTAATTGAGAAGTTGCTCGATGTGTCCTCCTTCCTGCTCAACGCAGGCCTCCAAACGTGGACGCCACTGATCAGTACACCTGTTTACATATCGTTGAGACACCTTCTCCGAGCCGAGCAGAATTCTTTCGCGTAGTTCATCTATGTCTCTTATATTGGTACCAGGGATGTAAACTTTGGACTTCAGGGCTTTCCAAACACCATAATCTAGTGGTGAAAGATCGGGGCTACTAGCCGGCCACATATTGGGTTCGATAAAATCCAGTGTTTCGTTCTCAAGGAATGTGACAGTTTGGCGTGCAGGAAGGAGGGGCCAACTGCGAACGCCCGCAAAAATGCACCCCGCCACCATAGAAGGAAAAAGAAAGACCTGAAATCAAGACCTCCTTGGCTTCTAAAACGATGCCTGTTTTTAAATTTCGAGAAGATTGTGTAGTGTGTAAGATGCATGTATGTGTAGTGAGGAATAGAGGGAGAAGTGTGTGTTTGAGA
Organism: Bathynomus jamesi; assembly: GCA_023014485.1. Classification (NCBI taxonomy): domain Eukaryota; kingdom Metazoa; phylum Arthropoda; class Malacostraca; order Isopoda; family Cirolanidae; genus Bathynomus; species Bathynomus jamesi. Next base: position 145,989 of record JAJOZX010000951.1, read on the forward strand.
GCATGCTGGACTGCTCACAGGGTAGATGAGACACGGAAAAAGAGCAGCTGAGGAGGACAGTGACAGGAGAAATGGGAGTGTCAGCACTCCCTGCTCCTGACTAACATCACCCCCCCCCCTCCCCACTGGAGTACTTCCCTGATTTATTGGTGCCTACAATTTCCTCCTTTGAGGAAAACAATAGCATAATATATATACGGTGTATATATATATATATATATATATATATATATATATATATATATATATATATATATATGTGTGTGTGTGTGTGTGTGTGTGTGTGTGCCCAATATTATGAGACCAGTAAGTTCCAGTTTCTTACTTATTCATTCCATTACATTTTATTTGTTTACTTATTTGTTAAGGGTCTGTCTGGGGCTGATCCCTCTCTACAACATCCCGACTCATTTGGGGATTTGATGAAGGACAAAGTTGTTCTCTACTCTCATTATGCCCTCATAGCCAGCTACACACGCGGCTGATCAAACTTCGCTAACTCAGGAACCTAACTAGTTGTTACTTGAATGTAGTTGACTGGGTGTGGTGGAGATTCCTCAGTTCTTTTGGCTGCGCCTTAAACAGTTTTGTGCCTCGTATTTTGAGTCTTTCCCACCTTCATTATCATGGTTCCCTGTCCTCCTGCAGCTCGATAATTGATTATGGCTATTGATTAGGAAATAGAGAAGGAAAACATTTAGAAATACTGCAGTAAAATGTACTAACGCCACACATACACATAGATTTATACATCACATCCTTTCAGATCTTGCGGACTCTTCCTTAACATAACATTCACAGAAACATATTCACTAATATAACTTAAAAAAAATCTCTCCCCACTTCTGTACCAATGCAACTTTCCTGTTTTCTCTTTCTTACACAAACCTTTCAGTCATTCCTGATTCAAATTCAGTGAAGAGTATTTCTGCTATTCAAGTCTTTAATATTGGCTTTGAGCAGTTTGGACTAAAAGTGTTATCATGATAAAAGACTCATTTTGCCACATGAACTTCGGGTGAAAGTTAGGAAAAATACACATACTTTAAAGCATTCTTCTTCTTCTCTTAATTATTATATATATATAGCGAAATATTTTGAGGCGCCCCAGAGGCCTTAAAGTTTACTCTAAAGCAGAAAATTCACTGTAAAATGAAAACATGACTGAAAAAGACATTTTTATTATATTGATATTTAAATATGCAGAGAAATTGCTTAATGATCGTCTTAATATGCGTACGAATTTTTATAATGATGGCAAAATATTTAGAGGTGCCCCAGGTGTCCTAAAAATTTATAGCTAGATAGAAAATTGCCGTGTCCCACTGGGTGTCAAAATTTAATATAAAGCAGAGTATAATTTGTTTTATTTATTTTTTTATGGATACAACTCTTCGCTTACTCTGACTTGTTTGTCAGAATAACCCAGAACTCACCACGTGGAGGTGGCTGTATGTCGAGTTCCACCCATGCCCAACCCAACCTCCCTACCAAACATGGGCACGAATTGCGTAATTAGATGTTAATTCAAGGTTTATATTCGACCTTGGTGTTGAAATGGACCATCTTTTGTCGTAATTCCATCGTTGATCGAATGAAGCCGTCCCTGGACAATGAACCACAGACGGTTGTTGATGCTTCAGTCACTAGTTTTACAAATCTCTCCACGGAGTGAGTGTGGTATAGAAATTTAGGTAACTTCAGTTCAGACAGATCTTCAGTCTCTATCATTGATGCTATTGTCTCGTCAGGTATTTCACATGTCAAAGGTGGTTCTGTTACTTTGGATTCTTGCCAATTGATGATGTTTGTATAGTCTTCAGCTTCAAAATTAAGTGGTGGAACTGTGAATACTCTAATTCCTTTCTGATTTCTCTTCCTTGCCTTCAAAATTCGCAGCAATCCAAGTTCCCTTATGTGATTTCTTTCATCGGTGATCATACTCAAAATTATATTTTCAGGGTGGCAAAAGTAGGCATTTCTGCATTAAAGTAGCGTGACAGGTGAATTGTCTGCCATACGTGCTTTGCACCTTCCGTACATGAGGGATTAGATTCAATGGAGAACCATATTGGTGCATACACTTTCATGACATATTCTGCCACTGTTTGAAGATTTTTTTGTCGGATCATTAGTTCCTACATATAATCGTAGTATTCGGTTTGCAGTTGTTAACTACCTTGAGTGGGTCATTTTACAGGGATTTTTTAGAGCCAAACTTGACGGACAAACACCGTTAGCTTAGCTTGGTGAATTTCCAACAAATATTTCTGGTCTGTACTAAGATCAATGGTGTAACTGGCGGTGTTTCAGCCTTAATTCTCTTAAATTCAACTATGGGAAGTTTGTCATACTTTTGAAGTTGCATGCCAATTGGACTGAAAAAATCATAAAGATATGTGGTCTTTCCATCCAGATGTTGAAGTAGATGTCGGAGAGGAAGCTCATTTGCATGTAGTTGACACACAAACCAATGTAAAGGTTTGCCAAGATTTTGCTCTAGTCTTCTAATAACTCCACCTTGTGTACTAGTATCGACCGCCGTTCCATCACAACCAAGAGCTGCTACATTCGTAGTATCCATTTCATTATCTGCCAAAAAGCCTAAGATAGATGATGAAATACTTTCAGCGGAACCAGATACTGGTGACACATGACCAATGTATTTTGATTGTAGTTCTTGCAGTAGTGTTACATGTTCCTCTACAATAGTTTTGCGATAGTATTTTGTTCCTTTCTTTTCTTGGACTGAGTTTTATCTTTACGCCCATCAAAGTAAACACTTCGAAGCGGTACATCTACCTTTACTTTCTCTTGAATGTCGCAACGTGTTCTTTTCCTCTCTCTTCTTATTTTACTTCTGTCTATAACTTGGCTTAAATCTTTTTCAGTCATAATACCCACATCATGCAAAACTGCACTTGCGATTGCTGCAGCCGACCTATCCGACACACCTGTTCTATCACAAGCAATTGCTACTGCTGATAAATGCGATCTCATTTGATTTGTAGTTTTCAATTTAGATATTGTCGATGTTTTTCTGAAACGAAGATGGTATATACTCCGTATCCTCATCCGTATCTTCCATACCTTCCGTTTCAATAGTAGATGCACACCTGCCAATTTCCATTTCTGCATTATCTTTGCTTGTTGATGCGAGATGTTTTGCAACTCTTGCAATTTCTTTTCAATTCCTGTCTTCTTTTCGTTGAAGCTGCTTAGATGTGGTGATGTCAAATGATCCCAAAGCCATTTTCCTTTCTGTCCTCTGATCTGCAAGAAACATTTGTTTCTTGAATGGAACTTTGCAAGACTTTTCACAACTACACGAAGAAAATTCACTACATTTGCATGCTGAAATGTCAAACAGCTTTGTATGTGCTTCCTTTTGAAACAGTTTTACTCTAGCTTTATAACTGTCACTTTGCTGTCTACCTTTTGCAGGCTTTCTAATATTTCGATATTTTTCATGATAGGATCGAATCATTTGCATAACATGAGTATGTGATACAACATGAATAGATGCTTTAAATGACAGATTTTCGATTTTTGTTGCAACTTCCTCTGCTATTTCACCTACAGTGGGTTCCTTATTTTGAATTTTCTTTCAGATCATTTTTAATCCACAAGTGTTAGAAAATCTAGAAGAGGAAGAGCCATTGTTGTCCCAAGGCGATATGATGACTAAGCTGATTCATGCAGCATTGCTTGTATATATCAAGTTAAGGTGTGTGTGTATATCCATCTCATAATTGTAAGGTTAGTGAAAAATTCACTTAATTTAGAGCTAGCATTTTTGGGCTCTTGTGGCACCATTGTTTGGGCACTCTTCTGGCATCATTTGTTTGGGGGGGCACTGCGCGTCCTTCCTATTCGTTTGTTGAATGCGGCACTTACAGAGCGTGGTCTTATAGAGAGCTCTCTTGCAATTCAGTTTGGTTGTTTAGATACAAGATTGTTGCATCATGCAATGGTGCAGGTTGTGTTGTTGCAAAGTTTAGAAAGAAGACCATAAATAGTGCCCCTTTTGCTTTTTATCTTAATTTTATGCAACTGAGGCCTAAGGTAGGCCCACATCGAGTCAGCAACCCTGAGGTAGGACCTAATAGGACCTCCAAGTCCGTTAGTTTTTAATCTAGCTTAACTTGGGCTGTAGGTTAAACTGGCCCTTCAGAGCTTGGCCGTTCACGGCTCAGCTGGGATTCTGAACCCAATAAAATAAAGAATAACATGGTCCTTCGAAACCGGATTCTAGCCCAAGACTGAGTCAGTGACTATTTTCCGGCAAAGTTCTGATTCTGCAAATTGTAGCCCAAGTTAGGCCTGGACAGGTTGAGCATAATTGAGTTAAGGTCCCAGGGTAGAAAGTTTGGTCGCCCAATTGCGAAACTTGGCCACTCGTCTGTCGTTGTTTTGGACCTACATTTTTACCGGTTTGGTTAATTTTGGCTTATTATTCGTAGGCGAAGGTTGCAGACTTCAGTGCGCCAGTTACTTGGGTGGAAAATTTGGTATTCCATACTGGTGGTTGGTCAGAACCCCAACCAAGCAATTCAGTTTATTTAAAAAAAGGAAAATTTGAGTTTGATCAGTTTGGTTAAGTATTTTTGCCAATTCAGCTTATTTGGCATTGAGTTTGCATTGAAGATGAGTGCAGCTGAATTAAACAAGTTTAAAAAAAGGAGAAGCACCAACAAAGGTCTAATTACAAAGGTCATTGCCACTATAGATTCTGCCATAGAGCAAGAGGACTTAAGCTTAGTGACTGCGCAGCTTTCCATATTAGAAACTAAAAAGGTTGCTCTAAGCGAAGTAAATTTTAAAATTGAGGCTCTTATAGAAGAGGATGAAATAGAAAATAACATAATTTACTTTGAAGAGATTACACCAGTACACATTTGAAAACTTGTCGATCGATTTTTACAAACTAGTTGGTGATTCTATATAATTTGAGTGCGCTGATCACAAAAATATAGTTAGTTTTTCCTTATCACATATGGTTTTCTTACTACAGGGTGTGTCATAAATCCCCCTTTTATCCCCAAATGTGAACCATCTTATCGAGACCAACATTGGATTGCACTTGCTAAACCATAAATTTTGTTGTTATAGACTACAGTAACGCTTACATAATAATGTAGGGTAAATATATATAACAACCAGTCCCGTTCCCAGCAAAACACTCTCTCCCCTCCCATCAATGGGTGGTTAACATTTGGGGACAGATGAGGTATTACAACACCCCCTGTAGCACGAAATCTTTAGGTGATAGAATAAAACCTAATTAAAGCAGAATTAAATAGCTCCTCGCTCTTGGACAAGCATATTGCTTGTTTATGAAAGAATAAAAAAATAACTGAAAGAAACAAAATATATTTACCTTCTTTACTTGCAAACATTTCAGGACTTCTGTACCAAGCGAAGTATGTGTCGGATGCCAATAAATTGTTCTCCTGCAATCTAGACCCCCAAAAGTTTTGCAGAGTCCTTAGGCAGATTCAAATCCCTGACTAAGTCATTTAGTTCGGCTTGGGTTAATGGTTTAGGATCTCGGTCAGCTGTTGGCTGTTCATAAACATCATCATTGTCTGGATTTGGAGCTGAATCAGAATCTGAATTGTATTTATCCAGACTCTTGGGTGGGCGGGGAATAGAAACTTCTGGACCATGGGGTACCGGCCTTATTGCAGATGGAAGACTTGGGTATTGAAGGCTCTCTTTATTCTTTGCATTATAACCTTTAACATTGCAAGAACAGAAGTAGCAGTCGTCGGTATGGTTTCTAGGCTCGCGCCATACCATAGGGATCCCAAATGGCAAACTTATCTTTTTACCTTTGCTCCAATTCCTTAGTGCCGCAACACACGTAAGACAAACCTTGTGTGGAGCCCAACTTTTGTCTTGATCTCCTAATTTAATTCCAAAATAAGCATGATAAGCTCTCTTAATGAAGGTCGTTACATTTGTCCATTTGTCCTTTGTTTTACAACATACCGATCACAAATATAACAAAATATGTCTGGACTATGGGTACATCCTCTAGAAGCCATTATTAAAATTTTAAAGACGTAATGTTAGAATTATCTATCTGAAAAATATGAAAAAACGAAATTAATTAAAGATAAAAAAAGGTAAAAAATTACAAAACGCCCCAAAATTTGTTTGCTAATAACTTTAAAACTGTGGGTGATAGAAAAACACTGGTACCATTTTTGAATTCAGCGCAGCAAACTGCTTCAGAATCACAACTCAAAATAAAGAAATCGATTTTCATGCAGACCGGTGTTATTGATGATATAATTAAAGTATGCCACAGAGCAAACGAGTTTAGCAGCTCAGTACAGTCAGAGACCAGGTCTAATAATGAAACACAACCCTCAACAAATGGTGTTTGTGAAGTTAAGGTTAACAGATCTGCAGTTCAATTACCGAGGCTTGTACTCAAAACATTTTCTGGGAGTATTCAGGAATGGCAAGGATGGGCAGACAGTTTTCAATCAGCAGTTCATTCTAATCAAGTTTAATTATTTGCAGTCACTCTTGGAAGGGGAGGCAGCAAAGACAATAGCAGGATTAGCATTAACAGAGGCTAATTATAATGTGGCTTGGGATATATTAAAGAAACGATTTGGTAAGCCAGAGATCTTAATTAAAAGCCACCTCCGCGAACTTTTAGCTATACCTCCTGTTAATAATCCCAATAGTGTCAAGGAGTTACGGCAATTATATGATGAATTTGAAGTTAGAACTAGGTCTCTGGACACCTTGGGTGTAGGAATGGAAAGGTATGGTATAATGTTGGTCACTATACTGGAGTCTAAATTGCCTAGCTCAATTTTGCTTGAATTAAGTAGGGGACACTCTACAGAACATGTGTACATCCCCCTTCAGCAGATGTTAAGTCTTTTAAGCATAGAATTAGTAAGACGAGAGGGAATTGAGTTTGCACAGTGGAATGTTAAACAAGGGGACAAAGGCAGGTACAGCACCAAACTTTCTACAAAAAGGAATAGCCCAGGTACAGTGTCAGCTCTACATGCATCCTCTGAGAATAAATTAAAGGGAATCAAGGAATGCATATTTTGCGAAGGCAACCACAAGTCATATAAATGTGACGTGGCTGAGGCTTTACCTGTTGATGAGAGATAGGACAGGGTGACTAAGTCCACAGCATGTTTTAAATGTTTTATGAAAGGTCACAGAGCAAGGTTTTGTAAGTTTAAAATTTTGTGCAAAAAATGCCATGGTCGGCATCAGCCATTATTGTGTGAAAATACTCCTAGTAGGCCTACCCCAGAAGTAGAGACATCAGTGGCACATGCCACTGCTATGAAAGGGAGTAAAAGTAAAGGGGGATTATTGCAAACAGCTGCAGCATTATTAATTGGGAATGATGGAGAAGCTACTGTAAGAGTGTTGTTTGATAGTGGTAGCCAGTGTAGCTTTATTAATTAAGACCAGAATTTCCAGAAAATTGAAGTGTAAAGAACTTAAGAGGGAAAATTTAAGAATTTCTGGGTTTGGGGGTTCTGTTCAAAACCGAACCAAAGTTAAGAAGGTAGAAGTTCCGGTTAAAGGGTTGTTACCACAAGGTCCCACTATCAAGGTCCAAGCTGTAGAGATTGAGGAACTTTGTGCTCCAGTCACTACTTGTTTAGATATGGCATGTGTCCAAGAATTGCAAGTTAAATGAATTAATTTGGGCAATAATAAGTTTGAAGGAACAGAAGATATTAGTCTTTTGATTGGAGCTGACTATTATTGGGACTTCATCACTGGCAATATTGTCCGCACATCTCGAGGTCCGGTAGCTATTGAAAGTAAGCTAGGCTGGATGCTACATGGTAGCTATTGCAATGAAATAGAGGATAAAGCTCTTTTTGTTAAGATTGAGGAGAACAACCATGGTTTGGAAAGGCATTTGAAAGCCTTTTGGGAACTTGAATCCATTGACATAAAGGACAAACAGGATAAGCAGGCGACTACAGTGAGCAGTGATGTTTTAGAGCAATTTGAAAAAGGGATTGGGTTTAGGGGTGGTTGCTATGAAGTTGGCCTCCCTTGGAAGGATTCTTGCAAACCCAGTTCAAACCTTCACCTAGCTAATAGGAGGTTGGAGACTTCATTGCACAGGTTAAGAAAAAATGAGGAATTGTTAATTGAATAAAATGAGGCCATCCTAAGCTATGTAAAGGAGGGCTATGCTGAAAGGGTGCAAGGTGAGCTGGTGAGCCAGGAGGCACATTATCTGCCACACCATGCAGTGGTACGGCGAGACAAAACTACCACCAAACTGAGGGTAGTTTTTGATGGCTCAGCCAAACACAAAGGTGGTGTGTCCTTGAATGACTGTTTGGATGCTGGACCAATTTTAATGCAGATTTATTTTCCTTGTTACTGAGATTCAGGTTTAGTAGAGTAGCATTGACTACAGATGTGAAGCAAGCCTTTTTGCGGATAAAGTTAAAACCAGAGGACAGAGATGCAGTAAGGTATCTGTGGGTGGATACGAAAGACTTGTTGGAAAAGGAACCTAAGGTTCAAGCATATAGAATGAAGTCAGTGTTGTTTGGCCTCAGCTCTAGTCCATTTCTGTTGGCAGCTGCTATGCAGTACCATTTTAAGAAATATTCTGAAGTCTGTCCTAACATTACTGAACACATAAAGGAAAAATTTTTATGTTCATGATTTGCTGTGTTCCGTGGATAATACAGAAATGGCTAAACAGATATTCATGGAGGCTAGAGCTATAATGAGGGAGGCTGGCATGGAGCTTAGAAAATGGCAGACCAATCATTCTCAGTTATAACAGTTTATGAGTAAGTCCTGTGTAGGACCTGATGCAGCAGAAAGTATTGAGGATTCTGGTATTAAGGAGTTGTGGGCAATAGACACAAAGGTGCTAGGCATTGTTTGGCAGCAAGGAGAGGATTTGTTTACCTTCAATGGGAAATCTTTAGTAGAGCTGGCTGAGAATGAGACAAGGTGGACAAAACGTACAGCTCTTAGTTTGGCTTCGAAGGTCTTTGATCCTCTTGGATTCCTGGCTCCATTTGTGATAAAGTCAAAAATTTGGCTTCAGAGCCTCTGGGAAATTGGACTTGGTTGGGACCAAGAGTTACGTGATCATATGGTGGTAAGGTGGAAATATTAGTGCAAAGAATTGGCACATCTTGGAGAAATTGAAATCCCAAGATGGTGCTTTGGAGAGTTGAACAATAGTCCAGACAATTTGGAGCTGCACATCTTTTGGGATGCAAGTGAAGAAGCCTATGCAACTTGTATTTATATAAGAAGCACATTCAAAGAGGAAGTAAGTTGCAGGTTGGTTGCTGCAAAGAGCAGAGTAGCACCTTTCAAAAGGCTTTCTATTCCAAGGTTGGAATTGATGGGTGCAGTTATTGCTAGTCGGCTTGCAGTTACAGTGCAAAAGTCTTTGGCCCTTTATGAAATTCCAAGCTATTATTGGACAGACTCCACTATAATTTGGCACTGGTTAAGAAGCCAGGCAAGGAAATGGAAACCATTTGTTGCCAATAGGGTGGAGGAAATTCAAACACACTCAGATCCCAAGCAATGGAAGCATTGTCCAGGCACCCAAAACCCCGCTGATTTACCAACACGAGGAATTTCAGTCGGTCAAGTTTGTGGTGGAATGGGCCAGAGTGGCTAAAACTTGGAGGTGAAAACTGGCCGTCTAATCAGCCTATTGTAGGAGGATGCCAGGCTCAAGAAGAATGGGTGAGTGAAATGAGAAAATGCACTGTGAACAGTTGTCAAGTTATGCAGCAGGACCCCATATTGAGGCTTGAGGACATTAGCAGTCTGAAAAGGTTGTTAAGAGTGACAGCATGGGTATATAGATTTACAAACAACATTAAGAGAGAAACAAGAAGGGAAGGAATTCTGAACAGTAAGGAGATTCAGCAAGCCAGGCAATACAGGTTGGTATATGTGCAGAAGGAAAAATTTGGTGAAGAGAGGGAATTGCTCACCAGCAGTCCATTACAGGTTCTGCCAACACATTCTGCTCTCAAGGGTTTGGATGTGTTTTTGGATCAGGATTTATTGAGAGTAGGAGGTAGACTACAGTTTTCTGGGCTTCCAGAGGAGAAAATACATCCAATTTTGCTACCTTCTTGGGGGCACTTTGTGGAACTTTTGATCCTGGATACGCATCATAAGTTGTTACATGCTGGAGTTAGAGAAGTGATAATAGAGATCAGAAAACAGTTTTGGATTCCAAAAATTAGACAAGTAGTAAAAAAGGTTTTGCATAAATGTGTGGTTTGCAAGCGTTGGAGTGCAAAGTCTTATTATAAAAAGGTGGCTCCACTTCCAAGAGAACGGTGTGTCTATACTGCCCCATTTGATGCACTGGGAGTAGACTTCGCAGGTCCAGTCTATGTGTATGAGCAAGGGGAGTCTAACAAAGGTTATATATGACTTTTCACATGTGCTACCACCAGAGCAATCCATTTGGAGTTGGTAAGCAACTTAAGTAATGATGTATTTCTTTTGGCCTTTAAAAGGTTTGTGAACAGAAGGGGTTTCCCAAATAAAATCATATAGGATAATGCAAAAACCTTCAAAAGGGCTGCAAAGGAACTCCAAGAAGTTTGGTCCTTGCTAAAAGAGGAGGGATTCCAATCCTACTTTTCACACCATGGGGTACAGTGGGAGTTTATTGTTGAGAGAGCACCATGGTGGGAACGATTTTGGGAAAGGCTAGTAAGACCAAGGCAATGCTGGAAGCTTGACATAATTGAAGAGTTGTTTGTTGGCAAAGACAATTTAGTTAGGTCTGTACTGGTAAAGACTTCAGGAGGAAAATTAAAGAGACCTATACAAAAACTCTATGCTTTAGAAATCAGCAAAAACACGGATAGTCGTGGGAACGTGTTCGAACCTAAGTGTGAATTTCTTAAATGTCTCTAAATTGGAATGTTTCCTTACTTGCCTTTAGTAAATGTAATAATGGAAGTAATAAATGTGGAAATAAATATAAATGCAACAGATGTAATAATAAAGGTAATATTATAAATTTAATAATTAGGGTAAAGGTAATAATAAAATGTTAAAAAATGTAAATGTAATAATAAATGCAGTAATTATGTCAAAATATTAGAATCTATATGTAAGAACAAGAAGATAGTTTTAATTTGTGGGAATGTACTTATAAGCGGACCCTGTAATAAAATGCCCTTCCAGTGTCGGGAGAACGGTATCTAACCTAGGTGCGAATTTCTTGGATTGTTTCCTAATCGGCTTTTTTCATTCGTTTTTCGGTTTATAAGTTCTGTATAATAAACAATAATGTAATAACCAATGTAATAATAAATTTATAATTTCTGTAATAAATAATTATGCAATATTAAATGTAATAAAATTAATAATAAATTCAATAATTATGTAAGAAAAATATAATAGAATCTGTATGTTTAGAACAGGAAGATAGTTTTAAATTTGCGCGAATGTACTTAATGAAAATGCCCTTCCGGTGTCGGGAGAATGGGATCTAACCTTGGTGCGAATTTCTTAACGGTCGGTCCCTGGACTGTTTTTCCCTCTTGTTTTGGTTCATTCGTGTTTCTGTATCCACCCGAGGAGGATGCCAGTGGGCGTCGAAACTGTCGTGGAAATAAACTCTGTCTATTAGAGTGGGTTTTTATTTTCATATTTTGACCTTCACGTAGAAAAAAGTGAAGTTTTTTGCATTTATGAAACATTTGAGTTACAGCCTCATGGGGAAGGCTTGGCTAAATTTGCAGAAGGTAATGACAACAATGCTTCTTCGGTGGGGAGTGTTAGAATATCTAGAAGAAGACAAGCCATTGTTGTCCCAAGGTGATATGATGACTAAGCTGATTGATGCAGCATTGCTTGTATATATTAAGTTAATGTGTATATATATCCATCTCATAATTGTAAGGTTAGGGAAAAATTCACTTAATTTAGAGCTAGCATTTTTGGGCTCTTGTGGCATCATTGTTTGGGCACTCTTGTGGCATCATTTTTTGGGGGGGCACTGCGCGTCCTTCCTACTCGTTTGTTGAATGCGGCACTTACAGGGCGTGGTCTTATGGAGAGCTCTCTTGCAATTCAGTTTGGTTGTTTAGATACAAGATTGTTGTATCGTGCAATGGTGCAGGTTGTGTTGTTGTTGCAGGGTTTAGAAAGAAGACCATAAATAGTGCCCTTTTGTTTTTTATCTTAATTTTATGCAACTGAGGCCTAAGATAGGCCCACATCGAGTCAGCAACCCTGAGGTAGGACCTAATAGGACCTCCAGGTCCGTAAGTTTTAGGTCTAGCTTAACTTGGGCTGTAGGTTAAACTGGCCCTTCAGAGCTTGGCCGTTCACGGCTCAACTGGGATTCTGAACCCAATAAAATAAAAAATAACAAGTAAAACTTCATCACATCTTCATAAGTTGGGAGTAAACGAAAATCAAGTTCTTTTGGTGTACCAAATACGGGACAGTTTATAGTTTTGTTTGCATTTGTAATGAGTGAGACATTTGGCCTATATCAATATTAAACTTTCACCAGAAAAAAGTATTCCTGCGAAAGAACATAAAATAACAAAATTTCAGAATTAAAAATTAATCTAATGTAGTAATGACTGTTAGAAAATCTAGAAGAGGAAGAACCATTGTTGTCCCAAGGCGATATGATGACTAAGCTGATTGATGCAGCATTGCTTGTATATATTAAGTTAATGTGTATATATATCCATCTCATAATTGTAAGGTTAGGGAAAAATTCACTTAATTTAGAGCTAGCATTTTTGGGCTCTTGTGGCATCATTGTTTGGGCACTCTTGTGGCATCATTTTTTGGGGGGGCACTGCGCGTCCTTCCTACTCGTTTGTTGAATGCGGCACTTACAGGGCGTGGTCTTATGGAGAGCTCTCTTGCAATTCAGTTTGGTTGTTTGATACAAGATTGTTGTATCGTGCAATGGTGCAGGTTGTGTTGTTGTTGCAGGGTTTAGAAAGAAGACCATAAATAGTGCCCTTTTGTTTTTTATCTTAATTTTATGCAACTGAGAAAGCTAGATGGCCCACATCGAGTCAGCAACCCTGAGGTAGGACCAATAGGACCTCCAGGTCCGTAAGTTTTAGGTCTAGCTTAACTTGGGCTGTAGGTTAAACGGCCCTTCAGAGCTTGGCCGTTCACGGCTCAACTGGGATTCTGAACCCAATAAATAAAAAATAACAAGTAAACTTCATCACATCTTCATAAAGTTTGGGAGTAAACGAAAATCAAGTTCTTTTGGTGTACCAAATACGGGACAGTTTATAGTTTTGTTTGCATTTGTAATGAGTGAGACATTTGGCCTATATCAATATTAAACTTTCACCAGAAAAAAGTATTCCTGCGAAAGAACATAAAATAACAAAATTTCAGAATTAAAAATTAATCTAATGTAGTAATGACTGTTAGAAAATCTAGAAGAGGAAGAACCATTGTTGTCCCAAGGCGATATGATGACTAAGCTGATTGATGCAGCATTGCTTGTATATATTAAGTTAAGGTGTATATATATCCATCTCATAATTGTAAGGTTAGTGAAAAATTCACTTAATTTTTGTGCATTGTGCAATAGTGCAGGTTGTGTTGTTGTTGCAAGGTTTAGAAAGAAGACCATAAATAGTGCCCCTTTTGTTTTTATCTTAAATTCATGCAACTGAGGCCTAAGGTAGGCCCACATCGAGTCAGCAACCCTGAGGTAGGACCTAATAGGACCTCCAAGTCCGTAAGTTTTTAATTCTAGCTTAACTTGGGCTGTAGGTTGAACTGGCCCTTCAGAGCTTGGTCGTTCACGGCTCAGCTGGGATTTTGAACCCAATAAATAAATAAATAACATGGTCCTTCAGAACCGGATTCTAGCCCAAGACTGAGTCAGTGACTATTTTTCGGCAAAGTTCTGAGCAAATTGTAGCCCAAGTTAAGTCTAGACGGGTTGAGCATTATTGAATTAAGGTCCTAGGGTAGAAAGTTTGGTCGCCCAATTGCGAAACTTGGCCACTCGTCTGTCGTTGTTTTTGGCCTACATTTTTACCGGTTTGGTTAATTTTGGTTTATTATTGAATTAAGGTCCCAGGGTAGAAAGTTTGGTCGCCCAATTGCGAAACTTGGCCACTTCTCTGTCGTTGTTTTTGGCCTACATTTTTACCAGTTTGGTTAATTTTGGTTTATTATTCGTAGGCGAAGGTTGCAGACTTCAGTGCGTCAGTTACTTGGGTGGAAAATTTGGTATTCCATACTGGTGGTTGGTCAGTACCCCACCCAGCAATTCAGTTTATTTGAAAAAAGCAAAATTTGCGTTTGATCAGTTTGGTTAAGTATTTTTGCCAATTCAGCTTATTGGCATTGAGCCCAATTGTTGTTTGCATTATTGAAGATGAGTGCAGCTGAATTGAACAAGTTTAAAAAAGGAGAAGCGCCTACAAAGGTCTAATTACAAAGGTCATTGCCACTATAGATTCTGCCATAGAGCAAGAGGATTTAAGCTTAGACTGCGCAGCTTTCCATATTAGAAACTAAAAACGTTGCTCTAAGTGAAGTAAATGTTAAAATTGAGGCTCTTATAGAAGAGGATGAAATAGAATAACATAATTTACTTGAAGAGATTTTGATGATATAATTAAAGTAGGCCACCGAGCAAAAGAGTTTAGCAGCTCAGTACAGCTAGAGACCAGGTCTAATAATGAAACACAACACTCAATAAATGGTGTTTGTGAAGTTAAGGTTAACAGATCTGCAGTTCAATTACCGAGGCTTGTACTCAAAACATTTTCTGGTAGTATTCAGGAATGGCAAGATGGGGCAGACAGTTTTCAATCAGCAGTCATTCTAGTCAAGTGTTAAGTGCGGTGGAGAATTTAATTATTTGCAGTCCCTCTTGGAAGGGGAGGCAGCAAAGACAATAGCAGGATTAGCATTAACAGAGGCTAATTATAATGTGGCTTGGGATATATTAAAGAAACGGTTTGGTAAGCCAGAGATCTTATTAAAAGCCACCTCCGCGAACTTTTAGCTATACCTCCTGTTAATAATCCCAATAGTGTCAAGGAGTTACGGCAGTTATATGATGAATTTGAAGTTAGAACTAGGTCCCTGGACCTAATTAATTGCCAATTCCTTCACTGAGGGGTTTTAAAAATGTTTTTGCATGTGAAGAATTCAAATCTGCTATTATTTTTGTGATTGCTCAACACTTAGCTTGGTAAATCTACGTTTGATTAAAAAGCACATAAATTTGCTCTCGGAAAAAACATTTTTAATTTTAGCTTCTCAAATGTCAGGTAATGCTATAAAAATTTTAGTTTCTCTGCATAAAACATATCCTAGTAATCATAAAACATATCCTTGTAATCATAAAACAACATTAGAAAGTAATGACATCAGTAAAAAAAAATATTGAAACAACAAGTTTCATCAAGTCTTGCTTTGATTCGTTCTTGGACATCAGCTACCGACTTGCTTCTTGGCCTCTGATATAGCCATCACGTGTCTCATGTGTATTCACCCTGCCTGCTGCCTCTGTGACTTGTTTCACACACCTCCCTATTGACTGAGCATGACAGGGCCACTGTGGAACTTGCATAGGCTTGTCAAAGAACTTCTTTACTTCCGCTGTAGTCAGTTTACATGTCAAAGGAGGTTCAAATACCCCGTCAGACCAGTCTGTCAGCTCCAACACGGAAGAAGCACTGGGGCTGATGGAAGGTGTCGTCCTGGGACGTACAGAAAGATCTCCAAGTGTGTCATCATCTCCACCCCTCATGTCAACAATCTTTTGGACACCAGCTCTCCTCTCCTCACTGTCATCTGAGCACAAGAGTGTCTGGATTATCATTTCGCCGAATGCATACCATGCTGAGCGCTTGATGGTTGGCAAAACAGCATCCACTACAGCCTTCTTTTGCAGCCTAACTAGCCGCAGTTGAAACAAGATGTGGCGTGGGCCTTCCACCCAAGAGTGTTTTACTTTGATGTTGAACCAACAGGGGTAGTACACACCAACAATGTATTCCACTATCAGTCTTAAGTTGTTGAGGGTTTTGCCTTTAAGGCCATGTTTTGAAACCCATATGCGACAAAGCCTGTTTGCTGTTGTCAACTACCTTGAATGGCTCACTGGACCAATTTCAAGAAGGGCCAGATCTGTGGGAAGTTCTCCTGTCCTTATGGCCTATGTGATCCTATACCCGTACGCTTGATCAGTAGAGAGATCCTTTACGACATTGTCACTCAGTGAAGTAAGAGGCTCTCCAATTGAGAGTTTGGTGAATGAAGGATCAATTTCAAGTTCGGTTGCAGTGTCTAGCATCTTGCCAATGTTACCTGTCCACTTGTTGTTAGACAAGGTCTTCCCATCCAGTGCTGTGATCAAGTGTCGCAGGGGTAACTCGTTAGTGTGGAGGGCACAAACCAACCAGATCAGCTTACGGCAAAGCTTGACCTCTACCCAATGCATGGAACCACCCTCCCAGCCAGTGTTAATATTTGTAGAATCACCTCCAATGGCCTGCAGGCTTTTATCAATGCCCTTCTTCTTCATGAAATCTACAAGATTATCAGCAATAACTTCAGCAGGTTTTTTTCTCGTTGAGCCTTTCTCAGGAGTGAAGTGGTAGAGATATCTTCCACCTAGCTCACTGCACACAGAATAATGCTCTTCTTTGATGATGCTGGGGAACTGACGATCTGAATTGTCTGCTTTCAGCATAACTTTAGTTGTATCTTGACTGCCGTCAAAGAAGATGCAGTCAATTTCACCCTTCTTACAAAGATCATCAAATTCCTGATCCAGGGATCTCATAACTTTTTCTTGGGCCCTCTTGACTTTATTGTGATCAACTACAAGTCTCTTGTCTTCTTCAGTGATCAAGCCAGCATCCATAAAGGCAGCAGTGGTGATGGCAGTTGTGGCACGCAGGCCAACACTATATCTGATGCTATGCATAGCAACATTAGGTATTTGTAATATGTGTACTCTGGCTTTTTATTGGAAGTTGAAGACGTGCTTGGTATTTCTAATGTCACTTCATAACTTCCATCCTTTCCATCTTGAGCATCAGCTATTTGTTCTTCATTTTCATCATCAGAGAAAATTATTTCATTTGATGGCATTGAAACATCCTGCTTACTTGTCTGCTTATATTCAGCAAGCCTTCTTCTTTCGTCTTCTTGCCGCTTCTGCTTTTTGACTTGTCTGTTGTGCTCAGGTTGATCTGGCAAGCCAATCTGATGTGGTCCAATAGAACCAGACTTGTCTCTCTGACCTTTAATGAAAGCAATTTCCTTCACAGGGCTCTTCATCTCCCTAGGGCATGTACAGTTAATGTGAGTTTCGTTTTTGCAACCAGCATCTGCAAGGCAGCCAAATTCAGAGCAGAGAACAATTTTACACTTGCAACTGAGGATGTCAAAAAGCTTGTCAAGTTTTGCAATGAAAGCCTCTTTGACATGTAGCTTTCCTCTCCCAAGAGATATGTTTTTGGCCTGCTCCCAGCTCTCTTGGATCTTGTTTAAGATTGTGACTCGTGAATTTACAACGGGGGCTACAAAAGAACTGTTTGCTCGTTCCCACTTTTCAAGCACTTTAGGGTAAATGTCCTTTGCAAGACTGGCTGCTGGGTAGTTTCTCACATCCTCACCACTTTGTTCTCTTAGCAGTAGCCCATATTTCAGAACGTCTCGCAGAGTTGGGAGTTCAGAGGGCAACAACTCTCTACCAGTTCCAATTAGGTTGCTCATATGTGTGAATGTCCCCAGTCTTGTCCTCCTTTTAGAAGCCATTGTAGGTCAATTCCCACTGGTTAGGATGGTAGCACTGACGGACAAGTAATCTTCAGCACACTGATGAATATGTTTCAACCTGTGAAATAAGCAAAAACAGCAGTGCATTATATATACAGCATATATTATTATTACAAAGCTGGGCACTTGCGGTTTTTTTTGCGGTACTGCGGTACTGCGGTACTACCGCACTACCAAACCGGTACCGCATAACGCAGTACCGCAAAGGATCGCTGAAAGTACAGCAGTACCGCTACCGCATTTTTTGCGGTACTGCGTTATGCGGTACCGGTTTGGTAGTGCGGTAGTACCGCAGTACCGCAGTACCGCAAAAAAAACCGCAAGTGCCCAGCTTTGCATATATAATTATTAATATAATAATTATTATATAATTCCACAAAAAAGTAAAAAAAGTCACTATTTTTATGTAGCTTCTTACCAAGCAAAACTAAATTATATTAAATTAACAAAAATATCTTTAGAATTCCTAAGTCATGCTGCAACTTTCTAGCACCCCTCATATTTGGAATTTGAAAGTTGAAAAATTCGACACACCCTAATACTGGAGTCTAAATTGCCTAGCTCAATTTTGCTTGAATTAAGTAGGGGACACTCTACAGAACATGTGTACATCCCCCTTCAGCAGATGTTAAGTCTTTTAGGCACAGAATTAGCACGACGAGAGGGAATTGAGTTGGAAAGGTATGGTATAATGTTGGTTACTATACTGGAGTCTAAATTGCCTAGCTCAATTTTGCTGCGTGAATTAAGTAGGGGACA
The DNA here is from genome assembly GCA_023014485.1 of Bathynomus jamesi. Lineage (NCBI taxonomy): Eukaryota > Metazoa > Arthropoda > Malacostraca > Isopoda > Cirolanidae > Bathynomus > Bathynomus jamesi. Next base: position 164,580 of record JAJOZX010000951.1, read on the forward strand.
CTCTACAGAACATGTGTACATCCCCCTTCAGCAGATGTTAAGTCTTTTAGGCACAGAATTAGCACGACGAGAGGGAATTGAGTTTGCACAGTGGGATGTTAAACAAGGGGACAAAGGCAGGCACAGCACCAAACTTTCTACAAAAAGGAATAGCCCAGGTACAGTGTCAGCTCTACATGCATCCTCTGAGAATAAATTAAAGGGAATCAAGGAATGCATATTTTGCGAAGGCAACCACAAGTCATATAAATGTGACGTGGCTGAGGCTTTACCTGTTGATGAGAGATAGGACAGGGTGACTAAGTCCACAGCATGTTTTAAATGTTTTATGAAAGGTCACAGAGCAAGGTTTTGTAAGTTTAAAATTTTGTGCAAAAAATGCCATGGTCGGCATCAGCCATTATTGTGTGAAAATACTCCTAGTAGGCCTACCCCAGAAGTAGAGACATCAGTGGCACATGCCACTGCTATGAAAGGGAGTAAAAGTAAAGGGGGATTATTGCAAACAGCTGCAGCATTATTAATTGGGAATGATGGAGAAGCTACTGTCAGAGTGTTGTTTGATAGTGGTAGCCAGTGTAGCTTTATTAATTAAGACCAGAATTTCCAGAAAATTGAAGTTTAAAGAGCTTAAGAGGGAAAATTTAAGAATTTCTGGGCTTGGGGGTTCTGTTCAAAACCGAACCAAAGTTAAGAAGGTAGAAGTTCTGGTTAAAGGGTTGTTACCACAAAGTCCCACTATCAAGGTCCAAGTTGTAGAGATTGAGGAACTTTGTGCTCCAGTCACTACTTGTTTGGATATGGCATGTGTCCAAGAATTGCAAGTTAAATGAATTAATTTGGGCAATAATAAGTTTGAAGGAACAGAAGATATTAGTCTTTTGATTGGAGCTGACTATTATTGGGACTTCATCACTGGTAATATTGTCCGCACATCTCGAGGCCCGGTAGCTATTGAAAGTAAGCTAGGCTGGATGCTACATGGCAGCTATTGCAATGAAATAGAGGTTAAAGCTCTTTTTGTTAAGATTGAGGAGAACAGCCATGGTTTGGAAAGGCATTTGAAAGCCTTTTGGGAACTTGAATCCATTGGCATAAAGGACAAACAGGCAAGTACAGTGAACAGTGATGTTTTAGAGCAATTTGAAAAAGGGATTGGGTTTAGAGATGGTTGCTATGAAGTTGGCCTCCCTTGGAAGGATTCTTGCAAACCCGGTTCAAACCTTCAGCTAGCTAATAGGAGGTTGGAGACTTCATTGTACAGGCTAAGAAAAAATGAGGAGTTGTTAATTGAATACAATGAGGCCATCCTAAGCTATGTAAGGGAGGGCTATGCTGAAAGGGTGCAAGGTGAGCTGGTGAGCCAGGAGGCACATTATCTGCCACACCATGCAGTGGTACGGCGAGACAAAACTACCACCAAACTGAGGGTAGTTTTTGATGGCTCAGCCAAACACAAAGGTGGTGTGTCCTTGAATGACTGTTTGGATGCTGGACCAATTTTAATGCAGATTTATTTTCCTTGTTACTGAGATTCAGGTTTAGTAGAGTAGCATTGACTACAGATGTGAAGCAAGCCTTTTTGCGGATAAAGTTAAAACCAGAGGACAGAGATGCAGTAAGGTATCTGTGGGTGGATACGAAAGACTTGTTGGAAAAGGAACCTAAGGTTCAAGCATATACTGTAGAATGAAGTCAGTGTTGTTTGGCCTCAGCTCTAGTCCATTTCTGTTGGCAGCTGCTATGCAGTACCATTTTAAGAAATATTCTGAAGTCTGTCCTAACATTACTGAACACATAAAGGAAAAATTTTTATGTTCATGATTTGCTGTGTTCCGTGGATAATACAGAAATGGCTAAACAGATATTCATGGAGGCTAGAGCTATACTGAGGGAGGCTAGCATGGAGCTTAGAAAATGGCAGAGCAATCATTCTCAATTACAAGAGTTTATGAGTCAGTCCTGTGTAGTACCTGATGCAGCAGAAAGTATTGAGGATTCTGGTATTAAGGAGTTGTGGGCAATAGACGCAAAAGTGCTAGGCATTGTTTGGCAGCAAGGAGAGGATTTGTTTACCTTCAATGGGAAATATTTAGTAGAGCTGGCTGAGAATGAGACAAGGTGGACAAAACGTACAGCTCTTAGTTTGGCTTCAAAGGTCTTTGATCCTCTTGGATTCCTGGCTCCATTTGTGATAAAGTCAAAAATTTGGTTTCAGAGCCTCTGGGAAATTGGACTTGGTTGGGACCAAGAGTTACGTGATCATATGGTGGTAAGGTGGAAATATTGGTTCAAAGAATTGGCACATCTTGGAGACATTGAAATCCCAAGATGGTACTTTGGAGAGTTGAACAATAGTCCAGACAATTTGGAGTTGCACATCTTTTGTGATGCAAGTGAGGAAGCCTATGCAACTTGTATTTATATAAGATGCACATTGCAAGAGGAAGTAAATTGCAGGTTGGTTGCTGCAAAGAGCAGAGTAGCACCTTTGAAAAGGCTTTCTGTTCCAAGGTTGGAATTGATGGGGTGCAGTTATTGCTAGTTGGCTTGCAGTTACAGTGCAAAAGTCTTTGACCCTCTATGAAATTCCAAGCTATTATTGGACAGACTCCACTATAGTTTGGCACTGGTTAAGAAGCCAGGCAAGGAAATGGAAACCATTTGTTGCCAATAGGGTGGAGGAAATTAAAGCGCACACAGATCCAAAGCAATGGAAGCATTGTCCAGGCACCCAAAACCCCGCTGATTTACCAACACGAGGAATTTCAGTGAAAGATCTTGCACAGTCAAGTTTGTGGTGGAATGGGCCACAGTGGTTAAAACTTGGAAGTGAAAACTGGCCTTCTAATCAGCCTATTGTAGGAGAATGCCAGGCTGAAGAAGCATGGGTGAGTGAGGTGAGAAAATGCACTGTGAACAGTTGTCAAGTTATGCAGGAGGACCCCATATTGAGGCTTGAGGACATTAGCAGTCTGAAAAGGTTGTTAAGAGTGACAGCATGGGTATATAGATTTACCAACAATATTAAGGGAGAAACAGGAAGGGAAGGAATTCTGAACAGTAAGGAGATTCAGCAAGCCAGGAAATACTGGGTAGTATATGTGCAGAAGGAAAAATTTGGTGAAGAGAGGGAATTGCTCACCAGCCGTCCATTACAGGTTCTACCAACACATTCTGCTCTCAAGGGTTTGGATGTGTTTTTGGATCAGGATTTATTGAGAGTAGGAGGTAGACTACAGTTTTCTGGGCTTCCAGAGGAGAAAATACATCCAATTTTGCTACCTTCTGGGGGGCACTTTGTGGACCGTTTGATCCTGGATACTCATCATAAGTTGTTACATGCTGGAGTTAGAGAAGTGATAATAGAGATCAGAAAACAGTTTTGGATTCCAAAAATTAGACAAGTAGTAAAAAAGGTCTTGCATAAATGTGTGGTTTGCAAGCGTTGGAGTGCAAAGCCTTATTATGTAAAGGTGGCTCCACTTCCAAGAGAATGGTGTGTCTATACTGCCCCATTTGATGTAGTGGGAGTAGACTTCGCAGGTCCAGTCTATGTGTATGAGCAAGGGGAGTCTAACAAAGGTTATATATGTCTTTTCACATGTGCTACCACCAGAGCAATCCATTTGGAGTTGGTAAGCAACTTAAGTAGTGATGTATTTCTTTTGGCCTTTAAAAGGTTTGTGAACAGAAGGGGTTTCCCAAATAAAATCATATCGGATAATGCAAAAACCTTCAAAAAGGCTGCAAAGGAACTCCAAGAAGTTTGGTCCTTGCTAAAAGAGGAAGGATTCCAATCCTACTTTTCACACCAAGGGATACAGTGGGAGTTTATTGTTGAGAGAGCACCATGGTGGTGAGGATTTTGGGAAAGGCTAGTGAGAAGTGTAAAGTGTCCATTAATTAAAGAAACTTTTAGCTAATGCTCATTTGAGCAAAGAAGAATTCTGCACTGTTTTATATGAAGTAGAAGCAATGGTGAACAGTAGGCCAATCACTTTTGTTTATAACAGTATGCAGGATGCAGAGACATTGACACCAAATCATTTTCTTTGTGGTAAACGATTAACATCAAGCCCCAGTTTGCCAGAAGACTTGCAGCCTATCCAGAGCACTCAAGGAGAGTTAACCAGACGGTTCAGGTACCTTGAAGAGCTACAAGATCATGGAAGAGGTGGCAGATGGAATACTTGCCAGAACTCAATTATTACCCATCAGGCAATGAAAAGGGCTCCAATGCAAATTGTATCAAGCTGGGAGAAGTGGTAATGATTGGAGATGAAAGACCAAGGCAATGCTGGAAGCTTGGCATAATTGAAGAGTTGTTTGTTGGCAAAGACAATTTAGTTAGGTCTGCACTGGTAAAGACTTCAGGAGGAAAGTTAAAGAGACCTATACAAAAACTCTATGCTTTAGAAATCAGCAAAAACACGGATAGTCAAGATGAAATATTTGAGTTACAGCCTCATGGAGAAGGCTTGGCTAAATTTGCAGAAGGTAATGACAACAATGCCTCTTCAGTGTGGAGTGTTAGAAAATCTAGAAGAGGAAGAACCATTGTTGTCCCAAGGCGATATGATGACTAAGCTGATTGATGCAGCATTGCTTGTATATATTAAGTTAAAGTGTATATATATCCATCTCATAATTGTAAGGTTAGGGAAAAATTCACTTAATTTAGAGCTAGCATTTTTGGGCTCTTGTGGCATCATTGTTTGGGCACTCTTGTGGCATCATTTTCTGGGGCGCTGCTCGTCCTTTCTACTCGTTTGTGGAATGCCGTACTTACAGGGTGTGGTCTTATAGAGAGCTCTCTTGCAATTCAGTTTGGTTGTTTAGATACAAGATTGTTGCATCGTGCAATATTGCAGGTTGTGTTGTTGTTGCAAGGTTTAGAAAGAAGTCCATAAATAGTGCCCCTTTTGTTTTTTATCTTAAGTTCATGCAACTGAGGCCTAAGGTAGGCCCACATCGATTCAGCAACCCTGAGGTAGGACCTAATAGGACCTCCAAGTCCGTAAGTTTTTAATTCTAGCTTAACTTGGGCTGTAGGTTGAACTGGCCCTTCAGAGCTTGGCCGTTCACGACTCAGCTGGGATTTTGAACCCAATAAATAAATAAATAACAATGACGATTACAGAAAAACAGGAACTAGTATGTTTCATGGACTGCTCTCGATTTTCCTACGAAATTGCACACAAGGGCAGTCGATGACCCTGATTTTGTTTCTGCAATAGGTTTTCTTGAGAAATGATAAAGAACAATGTTATTGGATATTGAATAAATTTATTTACTGAAACGACGCAATACACTCCAACATCTACTGCGGATTCATCATCAGGCACATTTTGGCATCGCCACTTCAAATTAATACAAACATCACTCATTGTTCTGCAAACTAAATGACAAGAATTAGTGCGATATCTTGCAAAAAACAATAGTATAAGAAACTCGATTAGGTCAGGTTAGGTTAGGTCAGGTTAGGTTAGGTTAGGTCAGGTTAGGTTAGGTTAAGTTAGGTTAGGTCAGGTCAGGTTAGGTCAGGTTAGGTTAGGTCTCTCTAGAAAACCAATTGCAGAAACAAAATGATGGTCATCGATTGCCCTTGTTTGCAGTTTCGTAGGAAAATCGAGTCCATGAAACATACTAGGTCCGAAAAACATTACATAAAGTACATAAATGATTTTCGACAACAACAGAGAACAAAAATGCAAAGGTACACCCTACGCGGCTGATAATTATAGCACTGAAGCAGATTAGGGCTCCCTCCTCATCCAACATGAACATAAATTTCAAGGTCATTGGGGCGCCTTAAGATATTGAGTCAGGACATAAATATTTGATACGAATACTAAGTAGACCAAAGGGAAACTTTCTCGTTTCGGTCAATCTAATTTCATTTTTTTCACTCCACCCTAATATATATATATATATTATATATACCTCGAAATTCGTCGTTTCAAATTTCGTCGTTTCAAATTTCGTCGTTTCGCAGATTCGTCGTCAATCTTTTACCAGCTATATGTTTCGCAACCCGTCGTCCATATGAGCGTTCTGCACACGAGGAAGAGAAATAACGAACAAATGAAAAATGAGGTGAACCGCCCGGGAATCGAACCCAGGATTTTCCGATTGCCGGTCAGATGCGCTATCCATTACACCACGGAGTATGTATGACCATTAATGGCTAAAAAAGGAAATAGGAGTGGGTGTTCGGATTCATTATTTTATTTGACAAGATTATAAAGAATAATTTTGTTAAATTAATAAAAATTAATGAGCATTAATGCTACAGATAAAATGTACACGATGTTGCTGCTACGTGACCAATATCAGTAATACATACAGTTATGTATTTCGGATATTCTCCGTAGCTGAATGTTGAGTTGTACTGTATAGTATACAAAGCCAAGTTTAACATCCGAATGGACTAGTTATATATATATATATATATATATATTAGTGATGTAGCGGATGTCATTTTTTTCGCATCCGCGGATGCGGATGCGGATGAGGATGTTTGATTTCAACATCCGCGGATGCGGTTGCGGATGTCTACATTTTCGTTATTTTTTAGGATATATTCGAGATTTGTTGTGTTTAACGTATATAATAAGTTATTATATAGAGAGAGCTGTAGCTATAATGTAGTATAATTGATTAATTGTACAATAATTGCTGTATTTTTCTCTGAACATATAAAATAATATCAAGCATCTAACTAATATAGAAATCAATTAGTGAATTCGTCTGCAAATAAATTCGTTATATTTTGTTGAGTTTCAGCCACAATTAGAAACCATAATTGTGTTACCAGGATGCGGGACGTGAACCCAACTCAAATGCACCCCACCGACCTCTTTCCCCAACCTCCACCCTTATAGAAAGAGATCTTTAATTAGCTTGATAACTATTTATATTAAGTTTAAAGTTTTATTAGGCATATTTATAAATGAGTAATTAAAATAAAGTAAACTAAGATGTTCATCGTTTAATGTTCAAACTTAATTATAGGAAGGTTATGCTTAAGGAACATTAATTTTTCTGCCTTTTCTGCTGCCAGTCTGTTTCTCTTTTCATCATATATTAATCCAGCACTGCTAAATAATCTCTCGCTTGGTACGTTTGTTGGAGGACAGGCTAAATGTTTCCTTGCAAGTTTACTCAAGTATGGATAGATATTCTGCGTATTTTTCCACCAACTAATAGGATTGTCACATGCAGCCAGGCGTTTTTCTTGGTGATAGCTCTCGATCATTTTTACTACATCTTTTGACATCGCGTAGGTCTCGTCATTGCTGCTTGACTCAAGAAACTGAGAGACAGATTCTGTGATAGATTTGCTTGTTGAAGGTGTTGATTCTGTCACTGAAACTTTTATTCTTTTGGTGGGTGGCGAAGCGACAGATTCAAGAGATTGAAGCTCTTCAACTGCTTTGCCAAGTGATGATTTAACTCGTTCTAATGTACTAGGTAAAAATAACTTAGCTTTGTAACGTGGATCTAAGTAGGTTGCAAGAGAGTAACTTCATACAAGAACAGCCTCTCGTCTTGTCGCTTGCATCACTTTTGCGCACAATGAACTAGTTCTATTAATATACAGGGCGTCCCAAAAAAATGTATACACACTTTAACAGCTGATAGCTCAATTGATGTTTCTTTCTTTCCAAGTTAAACCCATTAGAATTAATAATGGCAGTCAGACTAAGCTTTGAACAAAGGAAATTCATTCTAAAATGCTACTGGAAGTGTGAAAACGCAGTTGAAGTGCAAAGACAGTTTAGGAGGGAGTTTCAAACAGATCCACCAACGCGACTTACCATCACTCGAATTAGAGATAAGTTTGAAGCCGATGGAACTGTTCAGAATGTCCACAAGAAGCGTTCCGGAAGACCACGGACATCGACAAGCCCCACAAAGCAAGAAAGAGTACTGGAAACGTATCACCAAAGTCCAAGAAAATCTGTGCGGCAAGCGAGTCGTGAGGTAGGAATTTCAGAATCGTCTGTCCAACGCATTTTGAAGCGCTGTCAATGGAAAAGTTACATTCCAAGATTAGTCCATGCTATTAATGATGATGATCCGGACCGAAGAGTGGAGTATTGCGAGTGGTACTTGGCACGATGTGGATGTGGATTGGACGAAGGGGTTTCGTAGAATACCCTCCGCGTTCACCAGACCTCACAGCACTAGACTTTTTTTATGGGGATACTTAAAAGACAAAGTCTACGCTATAAAACCTGCAACAGTCGCTGAATTGAGAGCAGCCATTGAACGAGAATGCAAACAAATACCAAACGAAATGTTTCGTGATGTTTGCGATTCCATTGCTTCGCGTTATCAGCAGTGCCTGGACCAGAACGGACGTCAGTTTGAAAACAGGCGTTGACGAAACAATTAAATAATGTCTGTAGATTCTATTACATTTTGAAAATGAAATGTATTTTAATAAACACTGCCTTTATAATTATTTAAAGTGTGTATACATTTTTTTGGGACGCCCTGTAGTAGAATTTGATAATTTCCGCTTATTAATGACGTTTTATCTCAACGGTCCACATCCGCACGACATCCGCAGTCCAAAGTGCGGATGCGGACGCGGACGCGGATGCGAGAAAATGTGCGGATGTCCCGCGGATGCGAATGCGGATGTGACCTACATCACTAATATATATATATATATATATGTTACAGGGAATCTGTGTAACTAGGGATTTCATATTTGGGATGTTGCAAATATCCGCATCCGCGGAAAATCCACAATTTTTTCACACCCGCATCGGCAAATATAAAAGCTGAATATCCGCAGTCTCATCCGCATCTGCGAATGTACATTTTTTGACATCCGTAGCATCCCTAATATATACTGTATATAATTTAGGGTGGAGCGAAAAATACTTTTTTCTAGTATGAAGTTCTAATAGTGATTAAAAGTTGCATTTAGTGGACGATATATATCTGCCAAAATACGAGTTCATTTGTTTAATATTTTCAGCTGCCACCAGGGGGCTAAAGTTAACACAATTTTGGGTAAAAAGGAAAAAAATGCTTCTATTTTAGGTTTATCAAACTATTATAAAATTTTATCTTAGAATTATCTAATAGTTTGATTAAGATTCTTAAATGATAAGAATTCGTTTTGTAAAAATGCCTTTTCATATGCTTAATATCTTCAGCTGCCACAAGAGGGCTGGAATTAACTTAAAAATGACAATTAAGTATGATTCTGTATTTACTTGAAAAAGGGAACAGTAATAAATTAGGATGTCTCTCCTCCTTTATATTGGCTTGAGACAGTTAAGAAACGTTATTTCGTGCCTTAGCGGAGTTACCACCCTTTCCCCAACCAACCTCCCTCTAGAAAGGGTTCTTGCTGAAGACTATTTAGTAATTTGCTTTTGTGTCAAATTTTGGCTGTTTTTTCCTTGATTCTAATGTAGCACGAATCCAACCGTCTCTGTTTGTAGGTCCGCAGACTGATCCAGCAGCGTCTGTAACGAGCTTGACGCATCTCTCTACGGCTTGTGTATGACATGGAAACTGAAATAATTCTGAATGAAGAGTAGTACCATGTTTGATGCATGATTCAATATCATCAAGAGAAACTCCTTTGGTTATCGGTGGTTCTGCTATCTGAAAATCTTGCCACATAATGAGATCTGTATAGTCTTTGGCATAAAAATTTATTTCTGGCACCTTAAAATACCTGATAACATCTGTTTCTTGAATGCATGCCCTTGCTTTTATGATACGCCTAAATCCCAACTGACGCACATGCTCCCTTTCATCAGCTATCATTGCAATGAGAATGTTTTCTTGATTTGCGTAATATGCATTTCGCTGAATGACTGAGTCATGTACTCTCCTAAGCTCTTCACGGAGATACCGGCTTCTTGCAATCATATGCCACATATGTTTAGCACCATATTGGCATAATGGTTTTCGCTTTATCTGAAACCACATTGGTGCGTATACCCTAACAATGAAAGTAGCTAATTCTTGTAAATTGCCTGAAGGATTCTCTGTGCTTGCATATAACCGCAGAGTCCTGTTTGCTGTGGTGAGCCACCTTGAATGTGATATATTGCCTGGACTCTTATGACTAAGACTCTGAGAATGTTCCACTTGATATAGCCTTGTGAATTTCAAGAAGGTATTTCTGGTCAGTACTTATGTCATCTACATCAACTTCACACATGTCCTCTTGAATTTCAATGGGTTTGAAGTTAACTATGGGAAGCTTTTCACAGTCTGAAAGTGCTCGGCCAATTTCTCCTGAAAATGCTCTTGGTCCAGTAGTGGTACCATCCAAGTGATGAAACAGATGGCGCAATGGAAGTTCATTAAGGTGTAAAAGGCATATCAGCCACTGCAATGGCTTATTAAAGGCTTCTTCCAGTAATCTTATTGTGCCTCCAATACTACCAGTGTTAACCACTGTCGAATCACAGCCAACTGCAACGATGTTCCCTATATCAACATTCCTTTCTTTCAAGCAATTCACTAGCGCTGTGCAAATGTATTTAGCTTTGCCACTGGAAGGTGTCACATGTGCAAAGTACAGAGAGTGTGGTTCAGATATTATGCTGATATGCTCTTCGCGTTTGGTTCTTTGGTGGTTAGAGCCATCACTCTCCTGTCTCCTGGACTTGAATCATTGTTTTATCCTTTCTGCCATCAAAGTATAATCCCCGCATGGTTTTTGGCTCTCCTATCTGTTGTAGTTCCTTTCTCTGTTTTTGTCTTTCACGTTTTAGCTTACTTCTGTCTATAATATTCCCTTTGTCTTCGGGAGTAACAATTTTAAGATCTGCCAATACTGCAGAAGCAATAGCAGCCCCAACTCTGTCCGACATTTTAAATCTATCACAAGTAATTGCTAATGAAGGCAGTGGCTCACGCATCTGTTGTTCTGATATTACATATTGAGTCGAGGTTGTATCTTCCTCATTATCTTCAGATATCTCTTCTAGTTGTTGAAGTTCACTTGTCTCTGTTTCGATTTGTAAGTTGGACGTATTGGTTATAGCAGCACTAGTTGTTTGTGAGGATTCCAGACGTGCTTTTTCCATTTCCTTTCGATGTTCTCTTGCTTGTAATCGTCTTGTGTGTGCTATGTCAATGCTTCCTATCACCATTATTCTGCGTGTTCGTTGGTCATTTAAAAAATCCTGCTCTTTTGGAGGGACTTTCTTAATCTTTTCACATGAGCATCTCCTAAACTCCTTACATTTGCAGGTGCAGATGTCAAACAAAGTGCATTTTGAAGAGTTTTCAAATTCTTCAAGCTGATTTTTGTACTTAGGCTGATCCTTGCGTGACTTGTATGGCTTTAATAAGGACCTGTATTTATCATGGTACACTCGCATCATCTGTAAAACGCGTGTATGTGAAACTATTGGCAAAGAGGCCTTCTTCCAAATATTTTCTACCTTTTTGGAAACTGCCTCTGCTATTTCAGAAAATGAAGGCTCCTTGTTATTCATCTGCTCCTTCACTAAATGTTTTGTGAACAGGTAATCTTTCATAATGCAGTTATAAGTTGGTAGTTGCATATCACTCATCTCACAAGGTACTTCAAATATGGCACACTTCATATGTTCTCTAGTGAAATGTTTATATTTAGTATTTGATGCCATAATATTTTTAAGAAAAATTCACAATCACAAAATATCCTGTGACATCAAAACATTATATAATTAATATATATAATATTTTATAAGTATATATAATATATTATATAAATATATAATATATTATATAAATAAACTAAAATTATATAATACATTATAACAAGCATTTTATAATAAAATCAATATTATCTCTATATAAATCATTTTAAAATAAAGTTTTATAATATTCCGATCATATTAAAAAACTCCGATCAACTGAGCGACTAGGCCTACTACCTAAGAAGACAAGTGTTACCACACTGTTCTAATGACTCACAGAAAGAAATTCCTTCACACCAAAACCCTCCCCACAACCCCCAAACCCTCCCCCACAACATTCAGTGTAGTCTCAACATGACTCAGTTACTCTAAATTGTGTTAAATTCAGCTCTCTTGTGGCAGCTGAAGATATTAAGCATATGAAAAGGCATTTTTACAAAACGAATTCCTATCATTTAAGAATCTTAATCAAACTATTAGATAATTCTAAGATAAAATTTTATAATAGTTTGACAAACCTAAAATAGAAGCATTTTTTTCCTTTTTACACAAAATTGTGTTAACTTTAGCCCCCTGGTGGCAGCTGAACATTTTAAACAAATGAACTCATATTTTGGCAGGCATATTTCGTCCACTAAATGCAACTTGTAATCGCTATTAGAACTTCATACTAGAAAAAAAGTATTTTTCGCTCCACCCTACAGTGTATATATATATTAAAAATGGATGTGTGCAGTATTCACGCTTCATATCTTCGATTGGTATTTTTTCTATGGTAAACGGAGTGAGCATATGTACAGTATAATGTGTTTGCGTGTTATTATTATGCGCAAAGTTCACGTGAGAATAAAGAGAAAACAGTCGAGAATTAGTCAGCCTTCGTTTCATGGCTTCAAGGTTAGGAACATTTCGTCAAATGCAATTATTATTATTAAAATGATAATGTGATTGTAACGAATAATCGCTGATGGCTACATTTACTCGAGTAACTTATTCAAATAATTTCTATTCCGTTCGGAAAAGGGAAAAGGACTACAGTAACTTTGTTTTAGTTTAGTTGGAATTCATTTGTTGTTTGTTGATTATATTATGTATGCGAGTAATGATATGGAATTTATTATAAATTTTAGGCTTTACCCGAATGTTCGAGACAACAGCTGTTTTCCTTTGGTCATGTTATCCTACTCCCTTTCATAATGCTCATTAACAATTTATCGCTTCATTATCTGAAGCGAGGGAAAATATACGATAAATTCTGCCAAAATGCTATTTTATCGTATATTTTATTCGACTATAATCTTTATGATAGCAGCGTATATTAAAAATGGTTGATTTGTAAAATCTGAACGAAGCGTTTTGAAACGGCATGTAAAAATATGAAATTTCACTTACAATTGTCTCACCGGAACTTTGCACTATTGCCCTAGGCAGTTGTAAGAGTCAGTATTGAATGCGATCGCCTTGTGACGTGGAGGTGATGATGATGATGATGATGCTGATGATGCTCGCTATCGTATTGGTACCTTTTACATAGTGTTTTAACCGAATTAAAAAGTGGTATAGATCGAGTGTTAGATAAAGTGTTTACGGTAGTGAAAAGACTTGGGAGCCATAACGATGCCTTTCTTTAAAGGCAAACGGAGGGACGATGTCCAGAGCAACGGCCTGGACGAAGCCCCACAGCAGCGCCCTTCGCATCAGCGGCCGAGTAACGGTCACCATCAAAACCCTGCACAGAAGGAAAGCCTTCCCTCGCGGCCTAAACTCGTCTTCCACTGTCAACAGGCGCAAGGCTCCCCAACGGGAATCATTTCAGGATTCACCAACGTGAAGGAGCTTTACCAAAAAATAGCTGAATGTTACGACATCCCAACCGAAGATGTGAGACACTTACGTATAGATTCTTTGCTTAAAGGCCAACAACCATCGTTTAATTGTGTAGAGTGCGGGTTCAGGGATAGTGCAGGAAATTACCATTAACGACGATGCCTCCTCAAAGTGGGGATAAAGATTAGGGTGGGGTTCCACAATATTTCTCAATATAATTCGTTTGCTCTTGTCAGCGTTACATGCACGTGCACGACATTATTATTATTATTATTATTATTATTGTAGTAGTAGTAGTAGTAGTACCACCCCTAAATATATAGACTCGAAGCTCTTATATTTTGTGGAACATATCTATTACGGAACGGGATTACGACATTGATCGACTTGACATTCTATCGACAAGTATATTGCTGGTTAGGTTACGTTCAGCTAGTTTCTTAGAGTGTCCATGTTATGGTCTTGTCGATCCGATGGATATAGGCCCATATGAATTATTGTATACAGTACACGCGTCATTGCCATATATATATATATATATATATATATATATAAAATGAATAAAACCACGAAGGAAAGGAAACACAGAGTGGTGCTCAAGCGCTTTCGTCTAATGACATCCTCAGGAGGATGTCATTAGACGAAAGCGCTTGAGCACCACTCTGTGTTTCTTTCCTTCGTGGTTTTATTCATCATAAATATTTTTCACGTGTTACTTTCGTGAAATAATTTTCATATATATATATATATATATATATATATACCAAACTAAACCAAAGGTTATATATATAATATATATATATATATATATATATATATATATATATATATATATATACCAAACTAAACCAAAGGTTTTATATATATATAATATATATATAATGGTTTGCAGTTTGGGACTTTTAAACCCAGTCTATCACTTCGGAGTTTGTTGCTTCGTTACTTTCTGTTATACCCTGTGGTAGACCCTAGTTCTGAATTTTTGATGATGAATTGTTACTCATTTTGGAGAAGTCCATGGAGAGATAACGGGAAAGATATTACCATTTAACCTAACATGCTCTAACCTTACCCAACATAATTCCATTGTCTCATCAGTCATTTGGGATGGTGTTCGAACACTAAATTTGAATGGAGTGTCCGCTTCCTTCCCTCTTCCTCATTACCCTTTCATTTTCTTTCAAACGAATTGGAGAGAAAAATTGGGGTGGGGTCCCATCTCTCTAAAGAAGGTATTGAGTTGATTGCGTTGTTATCTGGGTTTTAAATCTTAACTGGTTGTAATACAGAGTCAATAGAGAGAATACGTTGTGGTCGCCTCATTTGTTCATTGACCTTCTTAACAGAAACTTGAACTCCCTGAAACCGAGTGACCAGATTTAATATTTAGATGAAATCTCGTTTCTCCTTTTCCTTACAAACCTACTCCTATTTTGCCATACGTTAATATGAATGTACGGACTGACACCCAATATAGACACTTACCTTATTTCTTCCATTGCGGATAATACAGTCGAGTTTCAGAAATGATAAGGTGAAGAAAGGGTGGACTGTATTAATATTTAGACTAAATGTAATGATGACGTTTCACTGGTAATAATTAATGTAAGGATAATTAATCTGCGATTCTGATTTGTGTCGTTGGTTTCTGAATTCGAACATTGTTTTAAATAAAAGTTATACTTACTATTCCCGCGATTTGGGTAAAACGAAAAAATTTCCGAAATGAAAATCGTGGCTGGTTCAACAAATATACAGGGTGTCCCAAAAAAAACTATATACTCTTTATAGCATCATATATTTTATAATTTAAAAAAACAAAACAATATATTGTTATAGCAATTGCCAATGAAAGGTAAATTAGTAATCTAAGTGATCAAAATGTTATAGCGAGTTGTTTGCATATAAAATTTAATTAACTACGCCAAGTGCTCAAAATGTTCTCCGGCGGCATGAATGCACTTTTGAATGCGTCGACTAACTGATTCGCAGACATGGACTAATGTGGATGCTGTGATGGTCCCGCACTTTTCCCTAATTGCATCCTTAAGGTGTTCGAGTGTTGCAGGTCTTGTACCATAAACTGCATCCTTCAGGTAGCCCCACAAGTAAAAATCAAGTGGAGTCAAGTCCGGTGAACGTGGAGGATACTCAACGCTTCCTCTTCGTCCTATCCAACGGTTAGGCAACGTTTCATCGAGGTACCTTCTGACATCACAATGATAATGAGGGGGGCTCCATCTTGTTGAAAGTAAAAGTCGTCGTTTCCAAACAACTTCCGAACTGCAGGTATAATTTCTGTCGGCAGCATGTCGAGATATGCGGCACCGGTAACTGTCCCATTAAAGAAAAATGGTCCAACCAAACTCCTGGATGATAAAACACACCATGCGGTTAATCCTGGTAAATTAACATGTTTATCCACATAAACGTGTGGATTATCAAGTGACCAGTACCTGCAGTTGTGTCGATTACAAGGCCTTTGATAAAACAAGGCCAGGCTTAGTCGACGCATTCAAAAGTGCATTCATGCCGCCGGAGAACATTTTGAGCACTTGGCGTAGTTAATTAAATTTTATATGCAAACAACTCGCTATAACATTTTGACCACTTAGATTACTAATTTACTTTTCATTGACAATTGCTATAACAATATATTGTTTGGTTTTTTAAATTATAAAATATATGATGCTATAAAGAGTATATAGTTTTTTTTGGGACACCCTATATATATATATATATATATATATATATATACCCCCGCAAGGGGGTTCTAAGCTCGTGCTCTTGAGTGCTCTTTGTGCTCGTTTGTACGTGCTTGTTCCTGGAGGTTTCACGTGCGCCTTCCTGGCCCTAGCACCCAAGGATGATGGGGCTCGACCCTGCAGTCCTTGTCATCCTTGGTCTTTTTCCACTTCGACTGTCCCCTCCACCCTTTCTTTTTCCTCTGTCTTTCCTCTCACTTTTTCTTTGTTTTACCGCCGAGATATGCCCTTTTAAATAGAGGCGAATCGGTTCTTCCCGAACTTAAAATATATATATATATATATATATATATCGGATTTTGTGACATTGGATATATTTATATATATCCGATTTGACAAAATGAAAAATTGTATAAAAATGTAACAAATAATGATGATGTGAGTACCAAGTTGAGTTCAATGCCTCATAATTGAGTTTATTCACTCATTGCAAAAGTTTTTAGTGTTAATATATATTTATATAATAATTGTACCAAAGAAGAAGAGGAAGCCGTTATAACAAAGGGCTTCGACGTCTATTAATATTATTATATATAGATTGCGATGTGATTTAATAGTTTAATTAATAAATTTTTTCAAGTACAATAAATATTGTTGTGAAGATACGTTTGATAAAAATAAATGAATAAAAATTAAAATAAAATTATTATAAATTTAATGGAGGAATAGGAATGGCTAAAAGGGGAGATGAGGAGGACATTCTGACTTTCAGATACATTACAACGAGTCAGAAAAAGTCACAAAGTTAGGCAATTTCGGTTATACACCGTCTGCCAAAAAAAAGGGTTCACTCTAAAAACAGCCATGAAATCAACATTTATTAACCAATCATAATGAAACTTATACAGCGCAAAACTATATAAACAGTATATATGTACACCAATTTTTAGATTATTATATTCAAAATTAATGATTTAATGAGGATTGTTTATGTTCAACAAATTTTGTTGGTGAACATCGCTCCAGTTTTGAATTCTGGGAGTCCATAAAGGCGGTAAAACTTTGGTAATAAAATTTTTATTCTCATTTTAGTTATAAAATACATCATAAGATTTATAAAATATAGGAAATGCCTCCATTAAAAAAACATGAAAATAAAAAAAAGGATTTTGAATTTCGAAACAACTTAAATCCTGTTTACAAAAGAAATCAAATTAACATTTTACTCTTTTGGAATTCCTGTTAAAAAAATTGTTCAATGTGTTTCCCTTCTGTTTCAACAATTTTCTTCAATGCTGGACGAAATTCATCAATGGTTCGATCGATCTGCTTCTGTGGTATCTCTTCCCATTTCTCCACAAGAAGCTGACGCAAGTGATCAACATTTCTCACCCTGCTCCTGTAAACTCTCTGTGCCAAATTTTTTCCGATTCCATAGTCAACAGGGTTCAAGTCAGGACTGTTAGGTGGTCAGTTTTTGGGTTCAAGTAATTCTGGGACATTATTTTTTAAGTATTCCACAGTTGCTATTGCTGTATGGGACGTTGCTCCGTCTTGCTGAAAAAGATAATAACCACCGTTGGCCAGATTTTGCATTTCGGGAAGCATGTTTCGCAGCAGAGTATTTCGATAGTACTTGGCGTTGACTTTTACACCACGCTCAATAAAGTGAATGGATGTTTTTCCTAACTTTGATATGCCAACTGACACCATGACACTAGCTGAGAAGTGACTTCTGGTTGCAAAAAGTCTGCCATCAGGTATTTCATTCTTACATTGGACGTGCGAGTAAACTCTGTCATTTTGATTGTTCCGAGGTGACTCTACAGTGAATCTCTTTTCATCAGTGAAAAAAGCCTTTGAAAGTTTATCATGTTACTCGCCGTAAGATTTGTTTTGATCTTTGAACTCGTTTCTGCTCATCAGTTTGAGTAATCTTTTGCCCGTGCATTCTTTTGAAAGGTTTTAGTTGAAGATCTTGTTTGATTATGTGTCGCACGCTAGTTTCTGATAATTGTAACTCTTGATATGCGAGCTGGTGTCATATGGGTTCCTGGCTGGTTTTCCTGATTTAATATATGTTCTTCGACGTCGTCAATATTGCCTTGTATGCGAACAGTTTTTGGTCGCCCACTTCCCTCTCTTCTTTTGATATCCCATTCCCCAGTCTCGTCAATTTTCTTTAGAAGCTTTCCCAAACCACCAAGAGTCCATCCTTTGTTGGGGAATTTGGAGAGTAGTTTCGTTCGTCCATATCCCTTTTCTAGTCTATAATGCTTAATTATAATCTTATCTTCCTCTGAAAATGGCATATTCACTATATTTTATAACCCTGCAAAAAAAATCGTATATTAGAATTTACCAAAGTGAAAATGGAAATAAAGGATTCTTGATTACTTTGTCGAGCATCAGTCGTAGTATTATTAGGGAAATATTTATAAATCGTTATTTTTGATAGCTTTGAACTGAAATTTGGTTTACAGGTAGATGTTTTATGTATCTTTAACGTGTATAAGTTTCATACTGAATGTTTGAAAAATGTTGATTCCATGGATGTTTTTAGAGTGAACCCTTTTTTTTGGCAGACGGTGTATATAGCTATATATTTAATTTTCTATCAAAAAATGTACATAGTCTGAGGTTATAATAAAATGCAAGAAATTTATAACCGAAAAATAAAATGCAAGAAATTTATAACCGAAAGACTTCCGAAAATCGACAATTTTTGATAAAGAAAAGGGGAAAATTGGTTTTGTAGGCCTAGCCGCCTAGGGGGTCAGAAATTTTCATCAAATGGAAAATAATTGTTATTTTCTTACTGAGAGCGACAGGCATAATGATATTAGGAGGTTGCATCCAGGAAAAAAAGAAGTTGGTAAAAAATGGGACACCCTAGTGTACCATCGACTTTCACAAGGGAGCCAACTCCAGATAAAACTATGGACCCCAAACATTGATAGATCCCCCACCATGCTGTACGGTACTGTTGGTTGTAAGCACATATATCTGTCACCCTGTTGCCGTCGTACGTACGTACTGTCTTCTTTTAGATTCAAAGCTATCAAATTTTGACTCGCCTGTCCACAGAGCCTTCGCCCAATCAGTGGACGTCCAGTGGGCATGATCTCGTGCATATTTTACCCCCTAGTAGTATAGTGGCAAAATGTCGGACAGCAATGGATCAATTTGAAAATTTCCCCCCCCTCACCGTCCTTCATGGCGGTCCTTCAAAAAAAAAAAAAAAAAGGGGGAAAAAGGAAAAAAAAGGGGAAAAAAAGGGGGGGAAAAAGGGGAAAAAAAAAAATTAATAAATTAAAAAATAAATTAAAAAAAATAAATTTAAAAAATTAAATTTTAAAAATGATTTGTCTTCACCTTCCTTCAAAAAAATTTAAGAAAGGATTGAGCCTCGCCTTCCTCCTTCAAAAAAGTTCTTTCATGAGGCAAACAAGAACAAACATGAAAAAACATACATACATTCAAGTACTTTCTGTTCAGGCAAGTTAGAAGACAGTAGAAATGGAAACGAATATCTGAAAGGTTTTAATAGGCCTAACGAGATTGCGCATTAACACCCAATTTTCGTCTGTTAACAAATTGCGAACAATACATAAATGAAAATCAGAGTGATCATATTTTAAATCGAAAAACAAGTTCTTTGTTTAATATCTGTATTATGAAAAATAAAATGAATATTTATTATTATAATTTAAATAAATTAATTTCTCTCTTTTTTAAGGGAAACTGGCTTATTTTCAAACGAGATGACCTTCAAATACAATATATACATATAGTACACTCATATTTGTTTATTTACTTTTAAATATGTAGTTTTCTGTTATTTACACCGATATATACCATTACATTCACTTTCACATGCTATCTTCTGGTATGTGAATTAATAATTTTACTATACAGCAAATTTCGTTATAAAATTGCATATGTTAAAAAGAACATCAAGCTGCGTAACACAGCTTTGAAACTGAAGCATCAATTCTGTTATCCTCCTCTAAACATCCACTTAAATATTATTACTAATATTGATTTATTGTTATTATTACATATATATATGTACACGTGTTAAGAGTATTTAAATTAAATATATTGATTTCAATTCCCTTCGTAATAAAAGCATCTGGCAACTATACCCCCAATCTTGCTATATATTTCTCTCAGTAATTGTTTTCAGGTTAGTTGTTAAGTTTAACTTTTTCTAAAGACTATTAGCTGCAACTAATCTTGTTATTATTATTATTATCATATATATATATATATATATATATATATATATACAATCCAAATAAGTAGGTTTGGGTAAAAAATTTTCTTATTAGATGCAATTAAAGAAAACGGGATGTCGAATTTATGTGGGTTGTCATTTTTAAATAGATGCAGCGGGAAATAGGTACTGAAAGTTGAGAGATTTTTCATTAAGAACCTTTCTACTTGTAGTTATAGTTAGGACTATTCACATTACTTAATTATCATTTCTCTAATTTAACGGCTGTTCACAATTCCTCATAATTCTCATAATAAACGTATTTGTTTTCACACCAGTCAGGCCACTGTTTACATCAATCACACAGAATGTTCATGCTTATTGTTTTTGTCATTAGCTGTACCAATCATGTCTTTACAGACTGAAGCCTACCGTTACACAACGTTTAAAATGTTATAATTAATGCTTTATGATATCAGATCTCGTATAAAAAGCATTATTTCTGTACAAATGGCCACAAAAATACTTTCAATCCTAATATATGTACGTATAGTATGCAACATACGCCTTTTCACCTGTATTAAAAACGTAAAAGTATCATCATGCGATCTTAGTTTCCGCAATGACGTGAGCCCTAACATTTAATTTAAAATTATTTAACAGATCATTCGAGGGAACTGTACATCGATCTCATTATAACTTCTGACTCATAATAACCGCCATACATATTTACACGAGTTCAATTTAAATACTGTATATATATATATATATATATATATATATATATATATATATATTATACAGTGGTGTAGTGCTAAATAAAGAAGTGAGGGAACGCATTTTGAAAGTGTTACTCAGATGCGGGGGGAACAATAGCGAGCGCGGCGAGCCCATACAGCTGGGGGTCTGGGGGCACTGTAAGCCCCGGGAAATCTTTTGAAATCTGACCAATTTCAGGGATATTTTGAGGTCATATGCACTGGATATTAGGATATATTCCAAGGTTGAAGATGCAGTATTTCCAGTGTCATTAGATATATGACATCCAGTACGATCAATAAAAATAGCTAACAACTGGAATGATTAACTAAAAAAAGTTAACAACTGGTACGCCGTGGTGACTGTTTCATCAGATCTTTATAGGCTAGCATTGCCTCAGTCGAAGCTAAAAGAAATGAAACAGTTAATGATTCTTATATTTCTTCTAGGGGTGGGAATTAAAATTTCATGACGTTAGAGATTTGTAAGTTCGGATTTATTTGAAATAGTGAGGGAACGCCGTTCCGTCTACCAAAGAAAAGTAAGGGAACGCCGTTCCCACAGCACACACATATATATATATATATATAAGGAGTTTGTATGTGCCATTCCAACAGAAGGCAGGAAGTGTCTGAACCCTGTTTCTCCATCACTGTCCTCTTCATCTGGCCTTTTTACATGTCACGTCTGCCCTGTGAGCAGCCCAGCATACTCTCAAATACGCGCTTCTCACTATATTCCTTACTACACACGCATGCATCTTACACACTACACAGTCTTTTCAAAAAAGGTGTAATTTCAGTAGTCTCGGAGATTCGCGATTGTCCTCCTACATTTTCTCAGTAATTGTTTTCAGACTAGTAGCTAAGTTTAACTTTCTTTTAATGACTATTAGTTGCTACTAATCTTCTTCTTATTATTATTATTATTATCATTGTTATATATATATATATATATATATATATATATATATAATATATAACATCCAAATAAGTAGGTTCGGGTAAAAAACTTTCTCAGTAGATGCAATTAAAGAAAACGGGATGTCGAGTTTGTGTGGATTGTCATTTTTAAATAGATTCAGTGGGAGATAGGTACTGAAACTTGAGAGATTTTTCATGAAGAACCTTTCTAGTTGCAGTCATAGCGTCCATTCACATTACTTTAATTAGCATTTCTCTTATTATCGACTGTTCACAATTCCTCATAACTCTCATAATAAACGTATTTGTTTTCACTTTTCTTTCATGCCAGACAAGTCTCAGTATTTACATCAATCACACAGAATGTTCATGCTTATTGTTTTTGTTACTAGCTGTACCAAACATGTCTTTACAAATTGAAGCGTACCATTACACAACGTTTAAAATGTTATAATTAATGCTTTATGATATCAGATCTCGTATAAAAAGCATTATTTTCTGTACAAATGGCCACAAAAATACTTTCAATCCTAATATATGTACGTATAGTATGCAACATACGCTTTTCCAACTGTATTGAAAACGTAAAAGTATCATCATGCGATCTTAGATTCTGCAATGACGTAAGTGAGCCTTAACATATAATTTAAAATTATTTAACAGATCTTTCGAGGGAAACTGTACATCGATCTCATTATATATATATATATATATATATATATATAAGGAGTTTGTATGTGGCATTCCAACAGAAGACAGGAAGTGTCCGAATCCTGTTTCTCACATCACTGTCATCCTCACCTGGCCTTTTTACATGTCTCGTCTACCCTGTGAGCAGTCCAGCACACACTCAAACACGCGCTTTTTCACTATATTCCTTACTACACACGCATGCATCTTACACACTACACAGTCTTTTCAAAAAGGTGTAATTTAGTAGTCCAGAAGACTCGCGATTGGCCCCTCCTTCCTGCATGCATCGTATATATTACGAAACAATTTATAAAGTTCTCTCTTATTGCTTTCCTTATTGTAATGGGTATCACAACCGATTTTTCAATATTATTTAAGTATTATGTTGAGCAACATAACCCCCCCCCCCACAGACTTGTTTCTTAGCATAATCATGAAACATGAAACAAGATTATAATATATATGAAAATGAAAATGAAAAGGTTTATTGGCAGACTATAGTCCATATGACAAATATTATTAATACAATGACAGTTCATACACTAAGGATAGAAATATATACAATTGATTAGAAATAATACTGCACTGTCGAAGTTAAGTGGAGCTACAGACAGACGTTTTCGTACCAAGAAGTCCATAGCTTAGAGGATAAATGGCAGGACTCATGGATAGCTTGGATGATCGGGTTGGTTGACTTTTTAATTCTTTGCATAGACTGTGTTGAGCACGTCTTGTTACCTCCGGGAAGCTCGGAACATTGCGGGTAGCAAACATTTGCGAAGCTGAGCATCTCGGGGGTAATTTATGTAAGAGTCTAAAAGACCTGTTGTACATCAAATTTAGGGTTCTGCCAGAACCTTTTTTATAATTCAACCAGAGTTGCTGACCGTATATATTACTGCAGAAAGCACGAAAGAGTGTCTTTAGCTTCACTTGTACAGAAACGAAAGTTCCTTATGGTCATGTATATATATAGTATATATATATATATATATATATATATATATATATATATATATATATATATATATATATATATATGCTTTCATGTGTGTCATATATATATATATATGCTTTCATGTGTGTGTCATATATATATATATATATATATATATATATATATATATATATATATATATATATATATATATATATATATATATCCAAAAGTAGTTTGAAGGCTTATTCCATCTCACGACTGACTATAATTATACACTTTAGAGGAGTTTGAAAATTGCATATATTTAGACAAAAAGTATTAGGTCTTAAGCTGATTTCATGTCAATATCAGCGTGCTTCACTGCCCTTTCAGTCATTGTGACCTTAGATCGTACCAGAACTATGGTCTTGACAAAGCACAATGTGTTAAATTTACCAAACAAGGATTACCTATGTTCAGGACTCTGAATCGTGTTTGAACTCAGATAAGATTTAATACGCACGATATTACTAAACGAGCGTTCACTACAACACGTAATGGAGGCAGGCATCACTATAATTAACTTTGTTTACGTAATCACAGAGGAGATAAGAAATTACTGGTCAGGTGTCAGTGATTGCACGTGTGTAACTACATTACGTAGGATTAACTGCTCAAGGGATTCGTGAACACAAAGTTCATACAGAGGTTGTTAGATGAGTATGTAGTCTTGCAGGAAGGAAGTCTGAGCCCTAGAATGAAGTTACACTCACTAATTATGCTGTGGACGTCTATCCTTTGCATCCTCGAGAAGCAAATCTTTACACTGGACATACATTTTGCACTATACTTCGTTAAAACTCTCAGTTATGGGTATTATAATGAGATACAGAGCTTCATAATGTGCCTTTCTGTAATGATCTTCAGATGCATAGCTACCTTCCGGTGGAACACAATCCTCTTCTAGCCTAGCTGGAACTCTTCTAAATCGAGGCTGTGAGGGTACATCTACCTGACAGGAACCTAGTGACTGTACATTCTTTCAGAAAAGACTAGCCCCTTCATCATTGCGCATATTTCAAAGAGTTTTATCAGTCATACCACCAATAGCTTATATATATATATATATACACACACAATATATATATATATATATATATATATATATATATATATATATATATATATAGAGAGAGAGAGAGAGAGAGAGAGAGAGAGAGAGAGAGAGAGAGAGAGAGAGGTTGCAAAGAATGATGATGCGAAATTTGAATCACAAAATAAGATAGCAGTAAACAGAGTAAAGAGAATAACGGGGCAGATATTGATAGTCTTTAAACGATGGGATAGGAATATAAGGATTCCTATACTGAAAACCCTGATCATACCCAAATTGGAATACTGCTCGGTTCTAACATCCCCATATAAAAAAGAGGACATTAGGCAGCTGTAAGGGATTCAGAGAAGCTTCACAACCAAGATCGATGGGGGGGTGCAAAGAACTAAATTACTGGGAAAGATTATGAAAGCTATTCATATTTTCACTGGAAAGGAGGAGAGAGAGAAACACCATTATTTACACTCGGGAAATAATGAAGAAACTTATCCCTAATCTTACTCTGAACCCTGTAACTTCCTAAACAACGGTGGAAAGTAGAAAAGGAAGACTGCGTCGTGTTCCCAAATTAAAGGCGAGACAGGGAACATCCTTAACCCTGAAAAAAATTAGTTTTGTGGTGAGACGACCAAAACTGTCTAAACAAAAGCCCAAAGACCTAAGGAACATGAAGGGAGTTGCTGTGGACATCTTCAAAAGATGATTAGACGCCTGGCTCAGAACAATCCCCGATGAACGGGACGTACATGGCTATGTGAGGTGGAGAGTACAAGAAAGCACTCGCCCCTCGACCAAGACAGGCCTAGAGGGGACACCAGCCTGACCTTCGTGTGAAGAGAGAACTACGCACGGAACCGCAACGTTGCGTATACACACACATTTTATTCGTGCATTTATCCGTGATTCACTGTCGTCAATTGAATTAACATAACCTACTAATTGTTACCACTGTACACTTAACCGTGATCGTGACATGGTGCTAGCCGTGATTTGAGGGTGTTTACATTTGGGGTCTCCTCCCGCCATCCCACACAATGCGTCTCAGTCAATGTCTCTCAGCGCAGCCAAAGACAATATTACGGACGATACAAAGATCAGCAGAAAAATCAACGAGTGGTACAAAACTTCAAAATAAATCCAATTACCTTCCAAACAACACAGGACAATAGGAAAGTCAGAATGTGTAGTGTCCCCAAACTAAAGGCCTGACAAGAGACCTCCTCAACACTGAAGGAAATTAGCCTGGTTGTCAGTGGGCCAAGACATTTTAACCAGCTTCACCTTCATGTGAAGAGAGACCGACGCAGAGGGGGGGGGGGCACTACCATCGAGTATAGCAATTTAACTTGAAGTAGTAGCATTATTAAATATTTAAATTAAATAGATGATTCTTTCGCAATAAAAATTAGGTGGTAACCTACATCTTAACACATAGCTATCATATCTACAGCTAATTACGCAAAAGTACATTTCTCTTTCATATTGAGTTGCCAGATAGCAATATTTATTAAATTAAACCATATATTAAATGGATGATTAATATATGGTTTAATTTAATAAATATTGCTATCTGGCAACTCAATATGAAAGAGAAATGTACTTTTGCGTAATTAGCTGTAGATATGATAGCTATGTGTTAAGATGTAGGTTACCACCTAATTTTTATTGCGAAAGAATCATCTATTTAATTTAAATATTTAATAATGCTACTACTTCAAGTTAAATTGCTATACTCGATGGTAGTGCCCCCCCCCCTCTGCGTCGGTCTCTCTTCACATGAAGGTGAAGCTGGTTAAAATGTCTTGGCCCACTGACAACCAGGCTAATTTCCTTCAGTGTTGAGGAGGTCTCTTGTCAGGCCTTTAGTTTGGGGACACTACACATTCTGACTTTCCTATTGTCCTGTGTTGTTTGGAAGGTAATTGGATTTATTTTGAAGTTTTGTACCACTCGTTGATTTTTCTGCTGATCTTTGTATCGTCCGTAATATTGTCTTTGGCTGCGCTGAGAGACATTGACTGAGACGCATTGTGTGGGATGGCGGGAGGAGACCCCCAAATGTAAACACCCTCAAATCACGGCTAGCACCATGTCACGATCACGGTTAAGTGTACAGTGGTAACAATTAGTAGGTTATGTTAATTCAATTGACGACAGTGAATCACGGATAAATGCACGAATAAAATGTGTGTGTATACGCAACGTTGCGGTTCCGTGCGTAGTTCTCTCTTCACACGAAGGTCAGGCTGGTGTCCCCTCTAGGCCTGTCTTGGTCGAGGGGCGAGTGCTTTCTTGTACTCTCCACCTCACATAGCCATGTACGTCCCGTTCATCGGGGATTGTTCTGAGCCAGGCGTCTAATCATCTTTTGAAGATGTCCACAGCAACTCCCTTCATGTTCCTTAGGTCTTTGGGCTTTTGTTTAGACAGTTTTGGTCGTCTCACCACAAAACTAATTTTTTTCAGGGTTAAGGATGTTCCCTGTCTCGCCTTTAATTTGGGAACACGACGCAGTCTTCCTTTTCTACTTTCCACCGTTGTTTAGGAAGTTACAGGGTTCAGAGTAAGATTAGGGATAAGTTTCTTCATTATTTCCCGAGTGTAAATAATGGTGTTTCTCTCTCTCCTCCTTTCCAGTGAAAATATGAATAGCTTTCATAATCTTTCCCAGTAATTTAGTTCTTTGCACCCCCCCATCGATCTTGGTTGTGAAGCTTCTCTGAATCCCTTACAGCTGCCTAATGTCCTCTTTTTTATATGGGGATGTTAGAACCGAGCAGTATTCCAATTTGGGTATGATCAGGGTTTTCAGTATAGGAATCCTTATATTCCTATCCCATCGTTTAAAGACTATCAATATCTGCCCCGTTATTCTCTTTACTCTGTTTACTGCTATCTTATTTTGTGATTCAAATTTCGCATCATCATTCTTTGCAACTCTCTCTCTCTCTCTCTCTCTCTCTCTCTCTATATATCTCTATATATATATATATATGTGTATATATATATATATATATATATATATATATATATATATATATATATATATAAGCTATTGGTGGTATGACTGATAAAACTCTTTGAAATATGCGCAATGATGAAGGGGCTAGTCTTTTCTGAAAGAATGTACAGTCACTAGGTTCCTGTCAGGTAGATGTACCCTCACAGCCTCGATTTAGAAGAGTTCCAGCTAGGCTAGAAGAGGATTGTGTTCCACCGGAAGGTAGCTATGCATCTGAAGATCATTACAGAAAGGCACATTATGAAGCTCTGTATCTCATTATAATACCCATAACTGAGAGTTTTAACGAAGTATAGTGCAAAATGTATGTCCAGTGTAAAGATTTGCTTCTCGAGGATGCAAAGGATAGACGTCCACAGCATAATTAGTGAGTGTAACTTCATTCTAGGGCTCAGACTTCCTTCCTGCAAGACTACATACTCATCTAACAACCTCTGTATGAACTTTGTGTTCACGAATCCCTTGAGCAGTTAATCCTACGTAATGTAGTTACACACGTGCAATCACTGACACCTGACCAGTAATTTCTTATCTCCTCTGTGATTACGTAAACAAAGTTAATTATAGTGATGCCTGCCTCCATTACGTGTTGTAGTGAACGCTCGTTTAGTAATATCGTGCGTATTAAATCTTATCTGAGTTCAAACACGATTCAGAGAAAGCTTAGCCAATTGATGCTATTGCATGTACATAAAGAAAGGTACGATCAAATGGGCATAGTTGATGTTGAGTATGGAAATGTCCAGAGTCCTGAACATAGGTAATCCTTGTTTGGTAAATTTAACACATTGTGCTTTGTCAAGACCATAGTTCTGGTACGATCTAAGGTCACAATGACTGAAAGGGCAGTGAAGCACGCTGATATTGACATGAAATCAGCTTAAGACCTAATACTTTTTGTCTAAATATATGCAATTTTCAAACTCCTCTAAAGTGTATAATTATAGTCAGTCGTGAGATGGAATAAGCCTTCAAACTACTTTTGGTATATATATATATATATATATATATATATATATATATATATATATATATATATACACACATGAAAGCATAATATATATGACACACATGAAAGCATATATATATATATATATATATATATATATATATATATATATATATATACATGACCATAAGGAACTTTCGTTTCTGTACAAGTGAAGCTAAAGACACTCTTTCGTGCTTTCTGCAGTAATATATACGGTCAGCAACTCTGGGTGAATTATAAAAAAGGTTCTGGCAGAACCCTAAATTTGATGTACAACAGGTCTTTTAGACTCTTACATAAATTACCCCGAGATGCTCAGCTTCGCAAATGTTTGCTACCCGCAATGTTCCGAGCTTCCCGGAGGTAACAAGACGTGCTCAACACAGTCTAATGCAAAGAATTAAAAAGTCAACCAACCCGATCATCCAAGCTATCCATGAGTCCTGCCATTTATCCTCTAAGCTATGGACTTCTTGGTACGAAAACGTCTGTCTGTAGCTCCACTTAACTTCGACAGTGCAGTATTATTTCTAATCAATTGTATATATTTCTATCCTTAGTGTATGAACTGTCATTGTATTAATAATATTTGTCATATGGACTATAGTCTGCCAATAAACCTTTTCATTTTCATTTTCATATATATTAATATAATCTTGTTTCATGTTTCATGATTATGCTAAGAAACAAGTCTGTGGGGGGGGGGGGTTATGTTGCTCAACATAATACTTAAATAATATTGAAAAATCGGTTGTGATACCCATTACAATAAGGAAAGCAATAAGAGAGAACTTTATAAATTGTTTCGTAATATATACGATGCATGCAGGAAGGAGGGGCCAATCGCGAGTCTTCTGGACTACTAAAATTACACCTTTTTGAAAAGACTGTGTAGTGTGTAAGATGCATGCGTGTGTAGTAAGGAATATAGTGAAAAAGCGCGTGTTTGAGTGTGCTGGACTGCTCACAGGGTAGACGAGACATGTATAAGGCCAGGTGAGGATGACAGTGATGTGAGAAACAGGATTCGGACACTTCCTGTCTTCTGTTGGAATGCCACATACAAACTCCTTATATATATATATATATATATATATATATATATATATATATATATATATATATATATATATAATGAGATCGATGTACAGTTCCCTCGAAAGATCTGTTAAATAATTTTAAATTATATGTTAAGGCTCACTTACGTCATTGCAGAATCTAAGATCGCATGATGATACTTTTACGTTTTCAATACAGTTGGAAAAGCGTATGTTGCATACTATACGTACATATATTAGGATTGAAAGTATTTTTGTGGCCATTTGTACAGAAAATAATGCTTTTTATACGAGATCTGATATCATAAAGCATTAATTATAACATTTTAAACGTTGTGTAACGGTACGCTTCAATTTGTAAAGACATGTTTGGTACAGCTAGTAACAAAAACAATAAGCATGAACATTCTGTGTGATTGATGTAAATACTGAGACTTGTCTGGCATGAAAGAAAAGTGAAAACAAATACGTTTATTATGAGAGTTATGAGGAATTGTGAACAGTCGATAAATAAGAGAAATGCTAATTAAAGTAATGTGAATGGACGCTATGACTGCAACTAGAAAGGTTCTTCATGAAAAATCTCTCAAGTTTCAGTACCTATCTCCCACTGAATCTATTTAAAAATGACAATCCACACAAACTCGACATCCCGTTTTCTTTAATTGCATCTACTGAGAAAGTTTTTTACCCGAACCTACTTATTTGGATGTTATATATATATATATATATATATATATATATTATACTATATATATGGTATATATATATATATATATATATATATATATATATATATATATATATAAGCAAACAACCACAAGGAAAAGGAAACACAAAGTCCAAGCGCTTTCGTGATATATTCACATTATCAAGGAGGAACAGAAAATTTTTCTGTTCCTCCTTGATAATGTGAATATATCACGAAAGCGCTCGGACTTTGTGTTTCCTTTTCCTTGTGGTTGTTTGCTTATTAATAAGGTCACGTGTTATTTTGTGATTCTAGTGCATATATATATATATATAAAACAATGATAATAATAATATAAGAAGAAGAAGATTAGTAGCAACTAATAGTCATTAAAAGAAAGTTAAACTTAGCTACTAGTCTGAAAACAATTACTGAGAAAATGTAGGAGGGGACAATCGCGAATCTCCGAGACTACTGAAATTACACGTTTTTTGAAAAGACTGTGTAGTGTGTAAGATGCATGCGTGTGTAGTAAGGAATATAGTGAGAAGCGCGTATTTGAGAGTATGCTGGGCTGCTCACAGGGTAGACGTGACATGTAAAAAGGCCAGATGAAGAGGACAGTGATGGGAGAAACAGGGTTCAGACACTTCCTGCCTTCTGTTGGAATGGCACATACAAACTCCTTATATATATATATATATATATTGTGTAGTGCTGTGGGAACGGCGTTCCCTTACTTTTCTTTGGTAGACGGAACGGCGTTCCCTCACTATTTCAAATAAATCCGAACTTACAAATCTCTAACGTCATGAAATTTTAATTCCCACCCCTAGAAGAAATATAAGAATCATTAACTGTTTCATTTCATGAAACAGTCACCACGGCGTACCAGTTGTTAACTTTTTTTAGTTAATCATTCCAGTTGTTAGCTATTTTTATTGATCGTACTGGATGTCATATATCTAATGACACTGGAAATACTGCATCTTCAACCTTGGAATATATCCTAATATCCAGTGCATATGACCTCAAAATATCCCTGAAATTGGTCAGATTTCAAAAGATTTCCCGGGGGCTTACAGTGCCCCCGGACCCCCAGCTGTATGGGCTCGCCGCGCTCGCTATTGTTCCCCCCGCATCTGAGTAACACTTTCAAAATGCGTTCCCTCACTTCTTTATTTAGCACTACACCACTGTATAATATATATATATATATATATATATATATATATATATATATATATAAATTGAACTCGTGTAAATATGTATGGCGGTTATTATGAGTCAGAAGTTATAATGAGATCGATGTACAGTTCCCTCGAATGATCTGTTAAATAATTTTAAATTAAATGTTAGGGCTCACGTCATTGCGGAAACTAAGATCGCATGATGATACTTTTACGTTTTTAATACAGGTGAAAAGGCGTATGTTGCATACTATACGTACATATATTAGGATTGAAAGTATTTTTGTGGCCATTTGTACAGAAAATAATGCTTTTTATACGAGATCTGATATCATAAAGCATTAATTATAACATTTTAAACGTTGTGTAACGGTAGGCTTCAGTCTGTAAAGACATGATTGGTACAGCTAATGACAAAAACAATAAGCATGAACATTCTGTGTGATTGATGTAAACAGTGGCCTGACTGGTGTGAAAACAAATACGTTTATTATGAGAATTATGAGGAATTGTGAACAGCCGTTAAATTAGAGAAATGATAATTAAAGTAATGTGAATAGTCCTAACTATAACTACAAGTAGAAAGGTTCTTAATGAAAAATCTCTCGACTTTCAGTACCTATTTCCCGCTGCATCTATTTAAAAATGACAACCCACATAAATTCGACATCCCGTTTTCTTTAATTGCATCTAATAAGAATTTTTTTTACCCAAACCTACTTATTTGGATGTTATATATATATATATATATATATATATGATAATAATAATAATAATAATAACAAGATTAGTTGCAGCTAATAGTCTTTAGAAGAAAGTTAAACTTAACAACTAACCTGAAAACAATTACTGAGAGAAATATATAGCAAGATTGGGGGTATAGTTGCCAGATGCTTTTATTACGAAGGGAATTGAAATCAATATATTTAATTTAAATACTCTTAACACGTGTACATATATATATGTAATAATAACAATAAATCAATATTAGTAATAATATTTAAGTGGATGTTTAGAGGAGGATAACAGAATTGATGCTTCAGTTTCAAAGCTGTGTTACGCAGCTTGATGTTCTTTTTAACATATGCAATTTTATAACGAAATTTGCTGTATAGTAAAATTATTAATTCACATACCAGAAGATAGCATGTGAAAGTGAATGTAATGGTATATATCGGTGTAAATAACAGAAAACTACATATTTAAAAGTAAATAAACAAATATGAGTGTACTATATGTATATATTGTATTTGAAGGTCATCTCGTTTGAAAATAAGCCAGTTTCCTTAAAAAAGAGAGAAATTAATTTATTTAAATTATAATAATAAATATTCATTTATTTTTCATAATACAGATATTAAACAAAGAACTTGTTTTTCGATTTAAAATATGATCACTCTGATTTTCATTTATGTATTGTTCGCAATTTGTTAACAGACGAAAATTGGGTGTTAATGCGCAATCTCGTTAGGCCTATTAAAACCTTTCAGATATTCGTTTCCATTTCTACTGTCTTCTAACTTGCCTGAACAGAAAGTACTTGAATGTATGTATATTTTTCATGTTTGTTCTTGTTTGCCTCATGAAAGAACTTTTTTGAAGGAGGAAGGCGAGGCTCAATCCTTTCTTAAAATTTTTTGAAGGAAGGTGAAGACGAATCATTTTTAAAATTTAATTTTTTAAATTTATTTTTTTTAAATTTATTTTTTAATTTATTTTTAATTTTTTTTTCCCCCCTTTTTTCTCCCCCCTTTTTTTCCCCCTTTTTTTTCCTTTTTTTTTTTTTTTTTTTTTTTTTTTTTTTTTGAAGGACCGCCATGAAGGACGGTGAGGGGGGGAAATTTTCCAATTGATCCATTGCTGTCCGACATTTTGCCACTATACTACTCCCCCTTAAACTTGTTTCCTGTTTTCAGTCGTAACGTTATTGCCCTGTGAGAAATTAAAGTCCTGCTGCAAACTACGATTCGATTGTTTTCTATCTCGTTAAATTTCTCGTAGAAGTACGATACTAATTTTGAGAGTTTGTCGTTTTCCTTGGCCTTCCTTCTCGTTGTTTGTCTTTAGTTGACCCTTTTCCAAGATGGCGTTTGATAGTGCCCACACCCCTTCTACAGAAGTGTTCAGCTTTTTAGCAATTTCTCTAATAATTTATTTTTCTTCTCGTAAGGTTCAGATCTCATGCGAGTATATTCTGGAATCTGCCATACTGGAGCTATTGCACGTGAAAAAAAGTCAGTTGAATCCACTTGTAAAAGAGTTTAAGGCACTCATTATTCCGATACCGGTACATGATGTAGAAAACTAGGAATGTTTATAAAATATTACATAGTAATATTATATTGGAAGCATTTTATAAACACAACTGTTCTACTGTAGTTAAGCAAATAATGAAAAGGTTTGTAGCCTAAAATCGATTTTCAATGAAAAGAGCAAGGAATAACATACCTGAATGATGCAGTTGTAAGAATGTTTCAGATAATAATTAACTGATAACCTGGTAGGTTACTGTTATATTGTGCATGCGTAACATGGGCAAGTAAAATTATGCTGTTGGTCAGTTTTAGTGACTTGAACAGTACTGTATACAGCATATACATGTATATACACACTATTTTAAAAAGGCAGCTGATGAAGGGCTATAAACTACGAGTATGATTTAACACAAAAATAAAGTAAACATTCGTCTAATCTGGGTTAGAACCCTTGACCTTCTTTTAAGGTTTTAAATCGCTTATTCGAAGTCACTGACATTACCTGAATTCAGGTTGGGATTTTTATTTTGAATATGATCCGTTAAAAAAAATAAATGTAATTTAGTTGACATGAAATTACAGGTTTTACTCGTCGCACACTGCAATGATGTATAATTTTGTGAACCTGAAGATACAGGGACACCTTTTTAGTGATACGTGAGAATCTTTGAATGGTTAAGGTTAATTTTTGTTTATTCACTGATTTGTCATATTTTGTTTGTATTCGTTTTATAAGATGTCAGATTCGTTTCATTTTAGATGAACAATTCGTAATTTTAAATATGATGATTTCTGATGTGAAGGTCTCATCGTATGTCACATGTTGTACGTAGACAGCCCTTATTACTGTTTTTATTTTAATTTTTAACAAATTATTTTGGCCAGGGGCGCATAGAACGGCATAACAAAGTTGAAAATCGCCACTTTAACACGACATCTGTAACCTGTGGAGTCTAAACTAGCAGCATGACGAGAAATCAGAGCAATTCTAAGAGTGAAGAACGAAGTAATAAAGTACTCTTAACCTACGTGTCAGTACAGCCTTAAAAATGAAAGCAGGCTATCATGAATACGTCTTCAAATTACACACCATAATCAGTATAATAGAATATTAAAAATAAAAGCAAATAAAAAGTTGTAGAAATTACTGTAATAAAACCCCCAAGGGTAGCTTAGTGGTAGAGCGCCGGGCTGTTAAACTGAAGGTCCTGGGTTCGAATCTCGGCTTTCTTGGTGAGATAGTGATTCGGATCCCACAAAAAGCCGTAGGTTCCTTCCGTCACATTACATTTGCCATTACGGAGGGAGATAAACAACCATAATCCTTATTGTTGTTATTATTATTATTACCGTAAACTAAGGCTGGAAAGCTTCAAAGATCCGTGTGATGCGGAAAGCAGTCGTCATGTTGTAGTTGCAGCTGTTATAAATGTATTCCATAATTTACTAGTACGCTTAAAAAAAAAACAATTTTGACCCAAATTTGTGAAGTTTACTGCCCATCCTTTGAGTCAAATAAATTCCAACCGTGAGAGTAGTTAAAATGACTACATCACTTGAGTAGTTACGATATGCAACTTTGATACCTAAACTGGACTCGAGAATGTTACATTCAAACTGACATTGAATGCGGTAATATTTAGTATCTGTTTACTTATTATTAGTTATGAAATCTATTTAAATTTATATAGTGAGCGTCAGTTATGGTAAGTAGGTATCACCTTTAAATGGATATACTATACTCATAGATATCACCTTTAATTGGCAGTAGCTTTGAGTCATCATTACTATTAACACTCTTTAAATATATTTGGCACTTTAGTTGTGTCTATTAAATATTTGGTTGCTGAATATATTTTAGTAAATTTCATGTTTAAAATTTGAAGTTGGATATGCTAAGATGAAAATATACGCTAATAGCCAAAACGAACTTATGGAAAGATATTGTAGCTCCTTTCCTGAATTTATTTATTTTTGTTTAGGAACGATACTTTCTATACTTTTTCTCTTTCGTTATTATTTCACTCATTTCCATATTAATGAAACTAAGTTAATTTAATTTCGTGGAATTTAATTTTTAGATTAAAAGTTTTTACGAAACATCTTTTTTGAGGCTAGTAGCTTGGGCGCAAAATGGGAGAGTGCAATGCAATTGCAAATGTTGATCAATGTTGCAAAGGAAATGCTGCATAAGGTTATGCAACAAGGGGGAGGGGGGAATGGTGCAAGTTGTTATACAAGGGAGGATGAGGAATATTGCAAGTTGTTATGCAACAAAAGTGGAGGGGGGAATGTTGCAAGAGCACAAGGGTTTATGCAACTTAAGACTTCGGCCGAGCGGCCGTTGTCTTAATATGTTCCTAATCAGCCAGTTGGCTTATCTGGCTGAGTTGCCAGATTGCGCTATTTATTTAATTAAAGCATATATTCTGGCTTAATCCGCCAGTTGGCTTAAAAGGCTGAGTTGCCAGTTTGCACTATTTATTTAATTAGCATATATTGTGGCTTAATCCGCCAGTTGGCTTAGAAGGCCTAACCAGCCAGTTGGTATAATTAAATAATAATAATAATAACGTTTATATATACACAACCAAAATAATTAAATAAAACACCAACATATTGTTTATTTAGACGAATTATTGGATTGGCATAATCTGTCAGCTGGCTTAACCCGCCAGTTGACTTAGAAGGCCTAACCAGCCATTTGGTATATTTAAATAATAATAATAACGTTTATATATACAACCAAAATTAAATAAACCACCACCACATCACTCAGTTTATTTAGACAAATTATTGGATTGGCATAATCCTCGTCGGAGGTGTACGTGCATTTGTGTACGTTTGTCCCCGTCAGTTGACTTAAACCGCCAGTTGGCATAACCCGCCAGTTGACTTAGAAGGCCTAACCAGCCATTTGGTATAATTAAATAATAATAACGTTTATATATACATCCAAAAGAAATAAATCAAACACCATCACATCACTCTGTTTATTTGGACAAATTATTGGATCCAATTTCAAGAAATATATTGAAATAAATATACATTCCTATACAAGCGAAGGAATATATGCAATCAAAATAATAATAGCATAAGAACTACGAACGAGTATATATATAATAAAAAATAATACACAAACCCGGAGCTATCCAAATTGTTCATTCTAATGAAGGTCAAGCGTGCCATTCCACCTTAGACCTACAGTTTAACGTTGAATCCGAACCACGTCTAAAATAAAATGTTAAAACATGCCTTAACACAATAAAATCTAATTTCAGAATAAAAAAATTTAAACAGCCTAACCATACAAAATATCACTCGGGAGCGGAATAAGACGGTTTACCGAGAATAACAGAATCACATTGTGAAAATAATACTTATCATTTACTACAGAAATGCTAATTCCATCAAAGGTCAAGCTTTTCACCCCGTTCTAGACCTACAGTTTAACGGGGAATATTACTACAATAGATCTAGTTGGCCTGGTGAAGTAGTGAGTTGACTTCTTTTACTCCATCTCAGGTACACGTGGATCATCGGGGATCTTTTCTATTCCATGGAATTTTAGATCCCCTTTTCCGTATCGTAACTCGAATTTTATCAGTGTTAAACGTCATATAAAAACTGCAACATCCCCTAAAACTTACTACATCATTACTCTTAGCCCGTCCTTCATGCATTAAAAAAGTTCTTTGTTTGGCATCCTCCCTGATTGTTCATCCCGGCGAAGGTCAAGCGTGTCACTTCACCTTAGACCTACAGCTTAACGTTGAATCCGAACCACGTCTAAAATATAATGTTAAAACACTTCTTAACACAATAAAATCTAATTTCAGGATAAAAAAAAATTTAAACAGCCTAACCATACAAAACATCACTCGGAATTGTCCTGAAAATGAAAGAAAGAAAAAATAAAAAACAATCAACTCCAATAAAATAAAAATTGATGAATATAAATATATATATATATATATATTATATATATATATATATATATATAATAAAAAGTAAAAAAACATTAATTTATCAAAAGAATTTAAAAAAACTTTCAATTAAACAAATTTTTTACTTTTTATAACAAATTTTGCTTATTTTGAAGTCTCACAATTTATATACGGCAAGCATAATAAACTTAAACAGTCCAAATTTGACCCAGTATAAATTAGTATCTTTAACGATTATTTTTCGACTTTAAACCTCTAAATTAACTTAAAATTATAAATCGAACTAAACGTACAAAGCGATGCCTGTAAATCCATTATTTACATCCAATGAAAAAATTATCTTAAAAACTACTAGATTCTGAAAAATTTGCTACTTCTTTATTGAATCTCTTAGAATGCTCTAATATATATATATATATATATATATATATATATTTTTTTAATTTTTTTTTTTATTACCTAAAAATGCGTAACCATGCGCTCAAACATTTTAAACCTTACCGTATAAAAATCAACGCGAAAAGGAAACAAACAACTCGAATCCCGACTCTAATTTTGACTCCACATTATTACGGCTTCGACAAGACGATCAGAGAAATTTTGAGTCAAAACGGTTTGAAAATCTAGACTCCAACGAGAAGAGAAAAAAAAATTTGACCGCGAAAATCACGAAAATGCTCGCTATGAGAAGAAATTTTGAAAATGATGGGCGCCATCTTGAGAAACAGTTACAATGATTTGTTAAGGAATGAGAATCGAAATTTGCTTGCAAATGGGTTAACACATTGCATCTTGCGATTTAAATAATCGAACCAGAATATTTATTAATGCTATAATAC
The DNA here is from genome assembly GCA_023014485.1 of Bathynomus jamesi. Taxonomy (NCBI): domain Eukaryota; kingdom Metazoa; phylum Arthropoda; class Malacostraca; order Isopoda; family Cirolanidae; genus Bathynomus; species Bathynomus jamesi. Next base: position 203,407 of record JAJOZX010000951.1, read on the forward strand.
GGGTAGCAACAATTTTGCCCGAAATATAAGGTGACGTGGGAAAGCCCTTATATTTATATAAAGGAACACCGCGTAGCCACCAAAATGTTTAATTTCTTTAAGGGCCATTCCTTCATTATTATATTTCATTATACTTTATATTCATTTTCTCTCTATCATTTACCGTTCTCTTTAGTCTCGTTTCACTGTGCTTTATAAATACGGGTAGAACGTGACCGAGTTTGAGGCTCCATTATGATTCGAACAATGCAAAGGAGACCGGGGGATTGATTATACACTAATTACACTTTACACCGTCTAATTCTGCGTGATGTCAAAAACATTTAAAAACGTAGAAGATTGGGATCTATCCAACAATAAAGAATTATGAAATGCTTCGATATATATATTAGTGGTGGACTGGATATCCGCATCATTTTTAACATCCGCATCTGCACTTCTGACTGCGGATATTACGTCTAATAAATTATGCAATTTACAATTAAATTAGCTTATAAAGTAGCTTATAAGGCCCAGTCATGCACATTTCATGTAAAGTATTAATTAATGAACAAAAATATTATAAACCCCAAAATATAAATACCATTAAATCAACAAACACTGCCTGTGCCGCTCTGCGTACTCCACTGATTTTTTTTTTCACACAACACTAACTTCAGAATGAAATTGTTCGTATAAGATCAAGCAGTCTATCGTGTTTCGAACAAGATTATTGTAAATAAATACAAAAAATAGTAAATTCTTTAGCAAATATAAAAATGCTAATTTTCTATAGCAAACACATTGCAAAATTTGCAGTTTCTAAAATTAGCAATTGAAAATTGAATGAAACTTGTTCATTGAATTTTCTGTGGCTGAAACTCTTGATAAAGTTATTATTTTTATCAATGAAAACATTAATATTAATTTTAATTCTTATGCATTGCCTGCCATAATAGTAATATCACGAAATTTGAAAAATTATGTCATATTCATAATTCTATATTATATTGATAGATTAACTAAATATCTTCATCCGCGGATATTGAAATTAAAAGTCCGCATCCGCAGATGTTGAAAAACTGACATTCGGTCCACCACTATATAAATATATATATATATATATATATATATATAATTTAGGGTGGTCCTCAAGCATAGGGGGGGATTTTCAAACGTATATTTCTCTTGCTCCCAGGGTCTCAATCTGTGAGGTTATGTATAAAAACACTGGTTAAAATGCCATTAAGAAATAATATTATTTACCCTGTGCTCAAGAAGGTTGAAGTTATGCCCTTATGTGGGCCGTTGACACGCCTTGCTGAGAGGGTCGGATTGTGTGTGGTGTTGCTCTCACCGTTGACAGATTAGTGTTTTTTTTGGCTTGCCTTTAGAATTGGTATTAAACGTTTCCAATGTATCTTCCCCAGGTGTTATTTTGGTGAAATGGCCAGTACACGTTCAAAAGACTTCCTTGTGACGCAGTCTCTGCACTCACGGGGAGCAAGCTGCCGTCCATCGGCGACGTCCTCGGCCTGACTCTGCACAAGCTGAGCACGAAGGCGGCAACGACGACGAGGGAGGCTGTCACGGCCGTTGCTGATGAAGTGCTTATCTTGTGGACGAAAGCGCGGATTCCAACGACGAGACGAGACCACATCACTGAGAAGGTAGAGAAGTTGTATGGCGAATACAAGCTTCTCAAGAAGAACAAGAATCGACGCTCAGATGCCCAGATTGCACGGGAAGCCTCCTTCCAGCAGATGTTCTGCAACCTCTTCGATGTCGCCCACGCTGACGCACTGAACATGATGAACATCGAGGAGGACAAGGCCTTCCTGATCGCCGAACGAGAACCCGGCCGCAGGGGGACCATGGGAGGAGCTGATGTGGTCCTGGCTCGCACAGAGCGTAATGTTGCGCAGCGGAGGGAGGCTGAACAACGCCGTCGGCGCCGTGCGACTGAAGAAATGGCCACTACTTCTCAAACAGCAGAATTGGCCTCTTCCAGCTCGAGCTCTTCACCCCCAGCGACTCTCCCACCTGTGGCGCTGTCGGAGGTTGCAGCCCACCAAGCGCAGTCGGCCGGCGAATATCATTTCACCGGCACTGGCGGCTAGCTTGGACCGCACGAAGCTGACCGACCGCGACGCCGTTTACGTGCTCGGTGAGACGGCTCGGTCCCTTGGCCACAACATTGATGAGTTGAACATCAACCGGTCGTCCATACGGCGCCAGAGGATGGCGCAACGCCAACAAGTTGCCGCTCAGCTCAAGGAGCCCTTCCATCGAGAAGCTGCGCTCGTTGTTCACTGGGATGGGAAGCTGATGGCGGATCTGACGTCCAAGGAACAGGCTGATCGACCCGATCCTGGTCTCTTGTGGCGGCGAGGTGCAGCTCCTCCAGGTCGCCAAGCTCGGTTCCGGTACTGGTGCAAACTGTGCCAAAGCTGTGGTGGAAGCTCTGCGAGACTGGGGATTGGATGACAAAGTTGGTGCCCTCTCGTTCGACACTACGGCTTCAAACACGGGAAAGAACACAAGTGCATGCGTGCTGATCGAGCAGGAACTTGGGAGAAGCCTCCTCTATCTGGCATGTCGTCACCATGTCCTGGAGCTTCTTGTCAGTGCGGTTTTCACGGAAGTCCTTGGACCGTCGTTGGCACCCGAGGTTCAGCTCTTCAAGCGATTCAAGGCGCAATGGGAGTTTGTGAACCAAGAAGATTACGACCACGTCATGAGTGATGCCAACGCTCGTCAAATCGTCGAGGAGGATGCAGACTCCATCATCGAGTTCTGCAAGAAGGCCTTGCAGAAAGGTCACCCCCGGGATGATTATTTGGAGCTCTTGGAACTCACCATCATCTTCCTCGGCGGAGTGCCCCCCGTCGGATTCGGTTCCGAGCGCCCGGTGCGATGCACCAGGCCCGCTGGATGTCGAAGGTGTTGTACGCCCTGAAGGTATGGATGTTCCGGCGGCAGTTACGGCTCACAGCCAAGGAAGAGGCCGGAGTTCGGCGCCTGAGCGTGTTCGCCGTGAAGTTCTACACAAAGGCGTGGACGGAGGCCCCGAACGCGGCGAAGGCCCCCCTGAGAGATCTCTGGCTCCTCCAGGCTCTGGAAAAATACGAAGACAAGGAGGTGGCGAAAGCAGCCAAGTCGAAATTCGCCAACCACCTGTGGTACTTGTCCGAGGAGTTGGTGGCCCTGGCTCTCTTCGACGACGATGTTCCTCCGGAAACGAAGAAGGCGATGACTGCTGCGATGTTGGAGGAGCCAACGGAGGAGGACGACCTGCCCAAGAGAGCGTCGGTCCTGGCGTGCTCTTCCCTGTCATTAGAGACATTCGTGACGGGGAGGACTCGCCAGTTCTTCGACCGACTCCAATCGCGACGTGGATTCCTGGAACAGGATGTGTCGAAATGGCCGGACAGCGAGCAATTCCAAGCGGCTGCCGAGGTGGTCCGGAACCTGTCCGTGACCAACGACCATGCCGAGCGGGCCGTGGCGTTGGCACAAGAATACAACAGGCGCCACACGAAGAAGGAGGACCAGCTGCAGTACATGCTCCTGGGTGTTGCAGAGCACGGAAGAAATTCCCGGACGCTCGGAAGGCCACGTTGCGAACCGGGCGACAATGAGTGGCGTCAGCACCCATGAGACCCCCGCCCCTGAGCGGCTAATACCCTTAAATGGGGGGGACCCGGAGGCTGGTATACCCTATAAACTTCAACCTTCATGAGCACAGGGTAAATATTATTATTTCTCAATGAAATTTTAACCACAGTGTTTTTATGGGTAACCTCACAGATTGAGGCCCTGGGAGATGAATAATTCCAACTTTCGATTTGAGGACCACCCTAAATTTATATATATATAATATATATATATATATATATATATATATATATAAGATCTACTAAGTCCTTTTTCATCCGGTAGTTAAAAGAATACATTCATTTTCACCTGTTCAGTCTCATTTGTTTAAGGTTCAAAATTGAGTGTCAAACGCGTTGTAAGAGATCATTTCCCTCCACCAGGCGATCATGTGTGGCGGAGAGCGCAAGAGAACAACTTGTTCCTCCACCAACACAGGTCTGAGGCGGGACCACCTGCTTGAACCCCGTGTGAAGAGAGGACAGCAGAGGGGGACACTAACAAAGGGTCAGAGGACAGCAATAGGGCATTTAACACAGAAATTTCAAATCTTGAGATATGGTAGAAATGAAGAAATTAGACTGCATATTAGGCCAGATGAGCCGGGTGTACATGACTGTGTGGTGGAGAGCGCGAGAGAGCAACTAGCTCCACCAAGCGGTTGTTGGTTTACGTCGTCGTCGGCCTAGGCAAGCTACGGCTTGGGACCGTAGCGCATCTATCCGGTATAGGTTAACCTGGATGATGTAGCCATAAGCACTGCCGCTAGTTAAGTGCCAACCAGTGATTATCTCACTAGCCGTATTGAGTCCGTTAGGCGAAACTGCGACAGTACCAAAGGTGGAAAATATAACCATTGGTTTTCTATTATTTATTTGCAAAATGGACATGGTATTAGATTAAAATAAATATTTGAATATAAATAATTAACTGACAATTGTGATATATAATTAATTATGTTTACATACAATAAAATAATATAGTATACATAAAATAGTATTAATGTGGTTCACAATTGAATTATAATGGGGTAACTAATTTAAAATGAATTTATACTATTCCGAAATTCAAGACGGTAAAATTAACATTTAACTTGAAACTAAAATAAGAGTATTCACTACACACTCCCCACCAGAGAGGAAGTTCAAAGAGTTCCGAACGACACTGATTTCCTCTGGACCTTTTTGGTAGCTACATGTACCTCACTTAAGGTTGATTCCAAAAACGCAGGCTTAAGACGATCGATAGAAACCTTGTCGACCTTGGAACCGCGCTGGATGAGAAATGATTTGCGCGTACGTCGGAGAACTTCATAGGGCCCGTCATATGGACATTGGAGAGGCCGTTTTGGGACAGGTACACGAACGAAAACGTGGGTGCAAGACTGGAGGGCTGGGGAAACAAAGATGTTCTGTTGGCTAGTCAATCGAGGGGGAACAGGCTGAAGGGACTGCATGTGAGAGGAAAGTGTTTGAGCGAATTCCGTAGGATCACATGACTTATCCCCTGCAGTGAAGTAGCCACCTGGTAGCCGCAGTGTTGTTCCATAGACTAGTTCAGCCGCTGTAGTCTTCAGATCACTCTTAAATGCAGAGCGAATACCAAGCAACACGAGTGGAAGCTTATCCATCCAATGGAGTCTTCGTGACACATAAGGGATGACTTCAGCTGGCGATGGAAGCGTTCGACGAGGCCGTTAGCTTGCGGATGATACGCACAGGTATGCGCATGTACTGTACCCAACAAGCTGGTAAACTTCTTCCAAAGCGAAGACTCAAATTGGCGACCTTGGTCAGTGATGACTTTTGTCGGCAATCCAAATCTTGATACCCATCCATGAAGAAAGGCTCTTGCACAGTGTCCGCTTGGATATCAGGAAGTGGGATGGCTTCAGGCCATCTGGAAAAGCGGTCGAGACAGGTGAGCAGATAACGTTGGCCTTGAATCACTGGAAGAGGGCCAACAATGTCTACATGAATTACCTCAAATCGCTGGGATGGGGGCGGAAATGCGTCAAAGGGGGACCTGGTGTGCCTTTGGACTTTGGCACGCTGGCAGGCAAGGCACGTTTTGGTCCAATGTTTGACATCCTTCCGCATCGAGGGCCAAACAAAGCGAGAGGTAACCAGGTGTTGCGAAGCACGGATACCAGGATGGGAGGGCTTATGAAGATCCGCGAAGACTGCTTGTCTGTGACATGGAGGGACATAAGGGCGAATAGCAGCTGTTGATACGTCGCAATAGAGGAGCACAGACAATCCTGGCATACTCATTTTTCTTGAGGGAAAGTGAGTGAGTGGAGTCTTCTCTGAGCAGGTCTTGTAGTTCCGTATCCTTATCTTGATCCTGTGCAATAGCATTCCACAGTGTAGAGCTGAAGGTAACAGAAGTAATCTCTATTCTTGAAAGTGCATCCGCTGGAGTGTTCAAGACACCTTGATGTGGCGGATATCTGTGGTAAATTGCGAGATATAATCGAGTTGCCTGATGACTCTGGGAGAGTGGTTACAGCTGTTTCTATTGAAGACAGTGACCAAAGGTTTGTGGTCGGTAAAAACACAAAACTCTCGGCCTTCAAGGAATGTTGAAAATGTGCTTCACGTTTAAGTAAATAGCAAGAAGTTCACGTCCGAAAGCACTATAACGCGTTTGGGCTGGCTGCAGCTTTTTCGAGTAAAACGCGATGGGTGCTTGTTGACCGTTAATGGTTTGTTCCAACACTCCACGATCGCAACATCTGAGGCATCGACCGTCAGAGTTAGGGGGGCATCACTGATAGGAAATGACAGAGACAATGCACTATTGATAGCATTTTTGGCATTGTCGAACGCCTGTAAACTATCGCTACACCATAACAATTTCGTTACCTTGCGTTTGTGCGTGATCATAGCGTGTAGAGGAGCAAGAACACTAGCACAGTTTTTAATGAACTTGTGGTAATAATTTACCAAACCTAGAAACCGACGTAACTCACGCTGATTAATTGGCATAGGGTAATTTTTTATCACTTCACACTTGTCCTGAAGGGGGGTAATTCCGTGCTGCGAAATCGTGTGACCAAGAAATTCCAAGGTTGGCTTTGCAAACACCACTTAGATGCATTAATAGTAACACCGTATTGTTCTAAGCGTTGAAAGAGGAGTGAAAGATGTTCCTTATGTTCCTCTCCGTTGAGCTGGCCACAAGCAAATCATCGATGTAGGCATAAACAAAGTCTAAGCCTCTGGTGACATCTATAAACCTCTGAAAGGTTTGCGCAGCATTCCGTAGCCCGAACGGCATCTCCACAAATTCGAATAACCCAAATGGTGTACAAACTGCAGTCTTGGGAATATCCGAAGGCTCTACGGGAATGTGGTGGAAAGCCTTAACGAGATCTATTTTACTGAAGATAGATTTGCCGTGGAGAAGAGAAGTAAAGTCTTGGACATTTGGTACCGGATATCGGTCCGGGATGGTTGTCGAATTCAAAAACCGGTAATCCCCACATGGTCTCCAGTCTCCTGACTTCTTCTGGACCAGGTGTAGGGGAGAGGACCAACTGCTTTTGGAAGGTCTATTATCCCAAGATCCATCATAAGCTGGAATTCCGATTTGGCAGCTTTCAGTTTGTCCGGGGCAAGACGTCTGGGTTTTGCAAACACAGGGGGATTTTGTTGTAATGTGATGGGTAATGGTGTGCTTAATGGTATCACCCATCTGCATCGGTTGAAGAATTCCTGGATATCGCTGGAAAAGGCACTGGTACATGGAATTAGGGGGAACGAGGGAAAGTGCAGAGTTCGAGGCGTCCGGAAGGGCAACCGTTTGGCAAGAACAGAAAGCAGTGTGGCCTGGTCGCATAAGCGTCGCTTGTCAAGATCCACCAGGAGTTTGAAATGCTGGAGGAAGTCAGCGCCGATTATGGGATGCTGCACTTGAGCACAGATGAAAATCCACTTGAAGGATCGGTGAAGGCCCAAGTTTAGTTCACGCGACTGAGTACCGTACGTGGGTATGCGTGAACCGTTAGCAGCGTATAGAGGCGGAGATTCCGAGTGCGTATGACCAGATTTTTGAGGGAATACACTGACTGACGCTCCGGTATCGACCAAGAAATTGATACCAGAGTTCCTGTCCTTTATGAATAACAGGTTGGCAGTGCGAGTACTAGACGCCATTAGGACTCGCTGCTGGGGTTTTCCGACGAAAAATTGCAAGGGGAGATGCACTTCCTAGCCTTCTTTCCAAATTTCGAGTGGTAGAAGCAGATCTTCCCGGAACTCGGACGATGCCTCTTTGTAAATCTTGACCGAGAATGGCTTCTTTGCCGTTGATTTTGTAGCAGAGAACAAACGTGGTTGAGTTGTTGACTTAACTCTTCCACTTTCAACTCCAGTTCCGATTGTGTGTTCACGTTGTTGACCGGAGCTGTGTCAATCTCCACTACTTTGTCGGCAGTTTCTGCTAGTTTATCAACTGGAGTAGCAGGATCCATAGTGGCCAAGACACGCTGAGCTGATGGAGGAAGTTTCTGCAAGAACAACTGTCTAAAGATGTCCTTATCGAAGGTTTGTGCACGTTCGCCTAGAGCGCACTGCATAGCCCTCAGCATTTGAGTGGGCTTACGGTCTCCAAGTTCTTCTTTGAGATTAACTGATGTAGTTTCTCACGCTCGGAGACAGTGGTGCGGCACAGGATGGCAGACTTCAGATCGTTGTACGGGTCCTCACTCGTGGAAGTAGATACGATGACGTCACGGACTTCAGAGATGACGCTCGCTGGTAGAGAGGACAAAACATGATCGTATTTCGTCCTGCTAGCGGTGATCCTTCCCAAGTTGAATTGTGATTCCACTTGGTGGAACCAAATAAATGGATCACCCGGCCAGAAGACGGGGAGCTTTACGCTCAAGTGAGAGATGGCACCAGCGTCGTCAGGCATCTTCTCCTATGCTAACGTACAAGCCAGACGACAAGTTCCCAACGAAGGAGTGGAGGTTGAGACGAGCGCAGGCACAGAGCGCACGGGCAGGGGTGAGGGGCAGAGGGCACGAGCGACATTACAGTCTGGTCCTAGTCGCTCGGGTGAAGGGGGTGATGGGCAGAGGGCACGAGCGACATTACAGTCTGGTCCTAGTCGCTCGGGTGAAGGGGGTGATGGGCACGAACGACATTACAGTCTGGTCCTAGTCGCTCGGGTGAAGGGGGTGATGGGCACGAACGACATTACAGTCTAGTCCTAGTCGTTCGGGTGAAGGTGGTGATGGGCACGAACGACATTACAGTCTAATCCTAGTCGTTCGGGTAAAAGGGGTAATCCAGCTCCGGGGTCACCAATTGTTGGTTTACGTCGTCGTCGGCCTAGGCAAGCTACGGCTTGGGACCGTAGCGCATCTATCCGGTATAGGTTAACCTGGATGATGTAGCCATAAGCACTGCCGCTAGTTAAGTGCCAACCAGTGATTATCTCACTAGCCGTATTGAGTCCGTTAGGCGAAACTGCGACAGTACCAAAGGTGGAAAATATAACCATTGGTTTTCTATTATTTATTGCAAAATGGACATGGTATTAGATTAAAATAAATATTTGAATATAAATAATTAACTGACAATTGTGATATATAATTAATTATGTTTACATAAAAAATAATATAGTATACATAAAATTAGTATTAATGTGGTTCACAATTGAATTATAATGGGGTAACTAATTTAAAATGAATTTATACTATTCCGAAATTCAAGACGGTAAAATTAACATTTAACTTGAAACTAAAATAAGAGTATTCACTACACGGTCATGTGTGGCGGAGATCGGAAAAGAGCAACTCGCTCCTCCACCAAGACAGGTCTAGAGGCGGGATCACCTGCTTCAACCCCGTGTGAAGAGAGGACAGCAGAGGGGGACACCAACAAAGGGTAAGAAGACAGCAATAGGGCATTTAACACCGAGAAATTTCAGCTCTTGAGATATGGTAGAATTGGAAGAAATTATACAATATTAGGCCAGATGAGCCGGGTGTACATGACTGTGGCGGTGGAGAGCACGAGAGAGCAACTAGCTCCTCCACCAAGCGGTCATGTGGGCGGAGAGCGCAAGAGAGCAACTCGCTCCCCCACCAAACCGGGTCTAGAGGCGGGACCACCAGCGTGACTCCGTGTGAAGAGAGACCGAGCAGAGGGGTACATTAACAAATGGTCAGGAGACAACAGTATGGCATTTAACACCGAGAAACTTCAACTATTGAGGTATGGTAGAAATGAAGAAGTTAGACTGCATATTAGGCCAGATGAGCCGGGTGTACATGACTATGTGCGGTGGAGAGCGCGAGAGCAACTCGCTCCTCCACCAAACCGGGTCTAGAGGCGGGACCACCAGCGTGACCTCCGTGTGAAGAGAGACCGACACGCGGAAACGCATCGTGGTATACAAACATTTTATTCATGTAGTTAACCGTGATTCATTGTCGTCAATTGAATTAACATCTATTGTTACCATCATGCACTTATCCGTGATCGTGGCATGGAGTTAACCGCGACTTGGAGGTGTTTACATTCGCGGGTCCCTCCCGCCAAACCGCCACAATGCGACTCAGTCAGTGTCTCAGCGCGACCAAAGGCAATATTACGAACGAAATTATCAAAGACGCAAAGAGAAAAATCGGCGAGTGGTACCAAACCTCAAACTAAACCCTAACTATACACACTAACATCACCTAGTGACACGCGTTCATTAGTTGCGGGACTATTTATCGAACTTTTTGATCACACCTCATATATATAAGATCTACCAAGTCCTTTTCATCCAGTAGTTAAAAGAACTCATTTTCACCTGTTCAGTTTCAATTGTTTAAGTTTCAAAATTGAGTGTCAAGCGCGGTGCAAGAGAGCAATTCCCTCCTACACCAAGTGGTCATGTGTGGCGGAGAGCGACTGCTAATTTTTATATAAAACAGAGTAAATACATTTTTACATTAAATTGTTTTCGCATCCACGTTACCCATGATGTCTCGCTCTGCTTCTCCTTACATTCGTTCTTTGATTTAAAATCACAATAAACAATATAAATGTTCTATGAGATTAATATTTATTTTTTCACCCTATAAACATCATTATAAGCGCGAGACATGAGCTGCCTTAAAGCTAAAACATAACTGCTTATCAATTCATGTTTTCAGCTTCAATAAACATCGCTAACCCCACCCCCACCCCCACCCCACACACATTGGGAGTACCCAACAATTGGAATTGAATGAAATATATATATATATATATACAGTAACAAACTGAAGACGGCACACACACACACGCACACACACAGTCGCTCTCCGCCACACCTGACCGCTTGGTGTAGGAGGGAATTGCTCTCTTGCACCGCGTTTGACACTCAATTTTGAACCTTAAACAATTGAAACTGAACAGGTGAAAATGAATGTTCTTTTAACTACTGGATGAAAAAGGACTTGGTAGATCTTATATATATGAGGTGTGAACAAAAAGTTCGGTAAATAGTCCCGCAACTAATGAACGCGTGTCACTAGGTGATGTCAGTGTGTATAGTTAGGGTTTTGAGGTTTGGTACCACTCGCCGATTTTTCTCTTTGCGTCTTTGATAATTTCGTTCGTAATATTGCCTTTGGTCGCGCTGAGACACTGACTGAGTCGCATTGTGGCGGTTTGGCGGGAGGGACCCGCGAATGTAAACAACTCCAAGTCGCGGTTAACTCCATGCCGCGATCACGGATAAGTGCATGATGGTAACAATTAGTAGGTAGGTCATGTTAACTCAACTGACGACAGTGAATCACGGTTAACTGCATGAATAAAATGTGTGTGTGTACCACGATGCGTTTCCGCGTGTTGGACTCTCTTTAAACGGAGGTCACGCTGGTGGTCCCGCCTCTAGACCCGGTTTGGTGGAGGAGCGAGTTGCTCTCTTGCGCTCCACCGCAAATAGTCATGTACACCCGGCTCATCTGACCTAAAATGCAGTCTAATTTCTTCCAATTCTACCATATCTCAAGAGTTGAAATTTCTCGGTGTTGAGTGCCCTATTGTTGTCTTCTGTCCATTTGTTAGTGTCCCCCCTCTGCTCGGCCTCTTCACACGGAGGTCAAGCTGGTGTAACTCGCCTCTAGACCTGTCTTGGTGGAGGTACGATTGCTCTCGTGCTCTCCGCCACACATGACCGCTTGGTGGGGGAGCGAGTTGCTCGCGCTCTCCACCACACAGTCATGTACACCCGTCTCATCTGGCCTAATATGCAGTCTAATTTCTTCATTTCTACCATATCTCAAGAGTTGAAATTTCTCGGTGTTAAATGCCCTATTGCTGACTTCTGACCCTTTGTTAGTGTCCCCCTCTGCTGTCCTCTCTTCACACGGGGTTCAAGCAGGTGGTCCCGCCTCTAGACCTGTCTTGGTGGAGGAACGAGTTGCTCTTGCGCTCTCCGCCATACATGACCGCTTGGTGGAGGAGTGAGTTGCTCTCTTGTGCTCTCCGCCACATATGACCGCTTGGTGGAGTAGCTAGTTGTTCTCTCGCGCTCTCCACCGCCACATAGTCATGTACACCCGGCCCATCTGGCCTAATATGCAGTCTAATTTCTTCGTTTCTACCATATCCCAAGGGTTGAAATTTCTCGGTGTTAAACGCCCTATTGCTGTCTTCTGACCCTTTGTTAGTGTCCCCCTCTGCTGTCTCTCTTCACACGGGGTTCAAGCAGGTGGTCCTGAATCTAGACCTGTCTTGGTGGAGGAACGAGTCGCGCTCCGCCACACATGACCGTTTGGTGGAGGAGAGAAATGTTCTCTTGCAACGCGTTTGACACTCAATTTTGAACCTTAAACAAATGAGACTGAACAGGTGAAAATGAATATTCTTTTAACTACCGGATAAAAAGGACTTAGTGGACCTTATATATATATATATATATATATATATATATCGAAGCATTTCATAATTCTTTATTGTTGGATAGATCCCAATCTTCTGAATTTTTAAATATTTTTTACAATACGCAGAATTAGACGGAGCGTGAATAAAAATGTGTTTAGCTCGTGAAAACGATTGTCTGGGCAGAAATTCCCTTCAGTCATCGGACGGCCATGGGCTTATGGTGTTTTTGTGTGCTACGATGTAGTTGTAAATTTAGAATAGTATTGCGTCTCTCTCCGACTTAAAATGTTAACGTTACTCCCCCACCCCTTCACATTACCCCGTTTATCTAAAAGCGAATCGGCATAAATAAAAGTAGTAAAGTGTAATTAGTGTATAATCAATCCCCCGGTCTCCTTTGCTATGTTCGAATCATAATGGCGCCTCAAAAGTCGGTCACGTGCTACCCATATTTATAGAGCACAGCGAAACGAGAGTAAAGAGAACGATAAATGAAAGAGAGACAAAATGAATAGAAAGTAGAGTAAATAATGAAATATAATAATGAAGGAGTGGGCCCTTAAATAAATTAAACAACATTTTGGTGGCTGCGCGGTGTTCCTTATATAAATATAAGGGCTTTCCCACGTCGCCTTATATTTCGGGCAAAATTGTTGCTACCCGTATTATAGCATTAATAAATATTCTGGTTCGATTACTTAAATAGCAAGATGCAATGTGTTAACCCATTTGCAAGCAAATTTCGATTCTCATTCCTTAACAAATCATTGTAGCTGTTCTTCAAGATGGCACCCATCATTTTCAAAATTTCTTCTCATAGCGAGTATTTTCGTAATTTTCGCGGTCAATTTTGTTTTCTCTTCTCGTTGGAGTCTAGATTTCCAAACCGTTTTGACTCAAAATTTCTCTGATCGTCTTGTTGAAGCCGTAATAATGTGGAGTCAAAATTAGAGTCGGGATTTGAGAGTTGTTTGTTTCCTTTTCGCGTTGATTCTTTTACAGTAAGGTTTAAAATGTTTGAGCATATGGTGACGCATTTTTAGGTAATAAAAAAAAAAATATATATATAATAATATATATATATATATATATATTATATATACATATATACATATACAGTGGAATCCGCTTATTGTGATCACTTTGGGGCAGGGTTTTTTAGATAACAATAACCGGCTGATAACATTAAGCAAAGGATATAAAAAAATTGGAATAATTTACATTCATTGTTATAAATTTACATTCATTGTTATAAATTTACATTCATTGTTATAAATTCATTGCTATGTTATTAAATTCATTGTTATAAACAACTTTACATTATAAACAATTAATAAGAAACAATATAGATTTATTTTAAAAGCTTATTTATTTCAAAAACTTATTTAAACTTATTTATTTGACTTATTAAAACTTAGCTTAAAACTTATTTTTTTAAAAAACTTATCTAGTGTTGTCTGTCTACTGTTTGCATTTAGTAGTTCATTAATAAATTGCTCATACTCGTAATGCTTTTGAAATTCTGTTGATCTATGTTGCACGCCGCGACGAAGTATTTTTAGAGCTCGAATCTGGGCATTGGTTGAAGGAGCTCCTGAAATTTCTTCTAGATTTGGTTCAATCTCTTCTAATTCAGAGTCTACATCGGTAACAGCTTGACATATTTCCGACAATGTCATTGTAGCTGCCACTTCAACTTTGTCGTCAATAGCCAACCAATTTTCAAACTCTTCTTTTGACATATCGTCTAGGGTTCTATCAAGAATTCATTTGTAATAAGCTCTAATTCTTCGTTAGCAGGAGTTTCTGTGCTTGTTTTAGAAAATCCACCTTTTTTGAGTTTTCAATAGTCTCTGAGACTTGCTTCCATGACATTGAAGATTTTGATAACAATAACCGGAACTTTGATTATAGTAGGCGGATAATTTTTAATTCATTTTAAATAAAGTGTTTTGGGACCGACTGGTTTTGATAATAACCGTTTGATAACATTGTCCGTGATTATAATAAGCGGATTCCACTATAAATATATATATATATATATATACATATATACATATAAATATATATATATATAATGTATATATATAAATATAAACATAAATATATATATATGTGTATATATATATAATACATATATATATATAGTGTGTATATATATACATACACATATATACGAATATATATATATATATACATATGTAAATATATATATGTATATACATACATATATAAATATATGTATACTGTATATATATACATACATATATAAATATATGTGTATATACATACATATAAATATGTATATATATATATATATATATATATATATATATATATATATATATATATATATATATGCATATATAAATATATATATGTATATATATGCATATATATATATATATATATATAATATATATGCATATGTATAATATATATGCATATGTATATATATATATATATATATATATATATATATATATAATCATGCGGGTTGCTTCTACAGAGCTTCAATTTAATATTTAGGAGAAATCCAATGACAAGGAGAAATGTAAATGCCATGAAAAGTCTTCTTTAATGCGCAACGCTTCGAGCAATACGCTCATCTTCAGGCTGTTTAATCCCCCCTTCCCCAATCGCCCTCGCCATCTCTTGTTTTCCCGTCTTGCCTCTGCTTAAATCAGTTAGCCTCGGAAATTGCAGTGAAAGGTTAGTTAGTTTCATTATTCCAGTGTACTATTGTTAATTTTTCCAGTGTATTAATTTCACATTTACTATATGTATTTAAAAATAGCTTCTTAATTTTTATATGTAAATCTGTATAACTTAGAATTTAACCCTCGTTTCTCAGTCTTTTAAAATTTGCCTTTATGAATAGGTTATAGAAATTTTCTGTCTTGTTTTTCATTCAATATTGATTTTAATTTCACATTGTTATTAAACAGCCTGAAGATGAGCGTATTGCTCGAAACGTTGCGCATTAAAGAAGACTTCATGGCATTTACATTTCTCCTTGTCATTGGATTTCTCCTAAATATTAATATATAATATATATATATATATATGCATATATATATATATATATACATATATATATACATGTACAGGAATACCTCGGGTAAGACGGTTAATTCGTCCCGCCGACATGCCGCACTGTTTGAAACCGCCCTGTTCGAGGCATGTTTTAATGGGAAATACTGTAGGTCGTTCCAAGACATTTTAAATTACGTTTTTTGTATGATTATTTTCGATAATTATAATGATTTAACATGTTTAAATGTGAAATAAAACAATAAGAATGCAAGATCACCAGTTGAAAATTCTTTTGTAGGAACGTCTTCTGCTTCTGCATCTTCCTCTTTCGCTTCTTCTTCTTCTTCTTCATAAACTCGTTGTTGTTCTAGATTGATTAGAGTTTCATTGTCTAGATCTTTCGAATGCGATTCAGTGCACTCGATAACATTTGGTGCATCAAAATTTTCGAATCCAAGATCCTTCCCAATGCTAACAATGTCAGTTGCAACTCCTGCAATGTGATTTTCGAAACCACGAAAATCAGTTGCACAATGTGGTAGAATATTTTTCCACACTGCTCGCATATTACTCGCAGTGACTTCAAGCCACGCTTGATTGATGTTTTCTATAACATTTCTGATGTTATAATTTTTCCAAAAACTTGTAGTATAGACCGCGCGCGGGTTGTTTGAAACTTAATATATCGTCGCACTGACATTCCTTTTATAAATATCTTAAATATTACATTAAATAATTAATTTTATATTATAATATTCAATCCGTCCTATTGCGAAATCCGTCCTGTTTGAAACCGTCTTATCCGAGGTATTCCTGTATATATATATATATACATATATAAATATATATGTGTATATACATATACATATATGCATATATACATATATATGTATATATGCATGTATACATGTATATGTATATATACATATACATATGTACACACACACACACACATATATATATATAGACATATATACACATATATATACATACATATATATATATATATATATATATATATATATATATATATATATATATATTAGAACATTCTAAGAGATTCAATAAAGAAGTAGCAAAATTTTCTAGAATCTAGTCGAGTTTTTAAGATTATTTTGTTATTGGATGTAAATAATGGATTTACAGGCATCGCTTTGTAGTTTTAGTTCACCATAATTTTAAGTTAATTTAAAGGTTTAAAGTCGAAAAATAATCGTTAAAGATACTAATTTATACTGGGTCAAATTCGGACTGTTTAAGTTTATTATGCTTGCCGTATATAAATTGTGTGAGACTTCAAAATAAGCAAAATTTGTTATGAAAAGATAAAAATTTGTTTAATTGAAATAGAGAAATTGTTTTCGTAAATTCTTTTAATAAATTAATGTTTTTTACTTTATATAATATATATTATATATATATATATATATATATATATATATATATTCATCAATTTTTATATTTTATAGGTGAGCTGATTGTTGTTTATTTTTTTTTCTTTCTTTCTTTTATTTTCAGGACAATTCCGAGTGATGTTTTGTATGGTTAGGCTGTTTAAAATTTTCTGTTATACTGAAATTAGATTTTATTGTGTTTAGGAGTGCTGTAACATTTTATTTTAAACGTGGTTCGGATTCAACGTTAAACTATAGGTCTAAGGTGAAGTGACACGCTTGACCTTCGCCGGGATGAACAATCAGGTGGGATGCTAAACAAAGGCTGCCGATAAAGTAGAACTTTTTTAATGCATGAAAGACGGGCTAGGGGTAATGATGTAGTAAGTTTTAGGAGATGTTGCATAGTTTTTATATGAAGTTTAACACTGATAAAATTCAACTGTTACGGTACGGAAAAGGGGAGGATGTAAAATTCGGGGAATAGAAAAGAAGATCCCCGATGATCCGCGTGTACCTGAGATGGAGAGTAAAATAAGTCAACTCACTACTTCACCAGGCCAACTAGATCTGTTGTAGTAGTATTCCCCGTTAAACTGTAGGTCTAGAACGGGGTGAAAAGCTTGACCTTTGATGGAATTAGCATTTCTGTATTAAATGATAAATATTTTCACATGGTGATTCTGTTATTCTCGGTAAACCGTCTTATTCCGCTCCCGAGTGATATTTATTATGGTTAGGCTGTTTAAAATTTTTTATTCTGAAATTAGATTTTATTGTGTTAAGGAGTGTTTTAAATTTTATTTTAGACGTGGTTCGGATTCAACGTTAAACTGTAGGTCTAAGGTGGAATGGCACGCTTGACCTTCATTAGAATGAACAGTTTGGATAGGTCCGGGTTTGTATATTATTATTTTTTTTATTATATGTATACTCGTTCGTAGTTATTCTGCTATTATTATTTTTGATTGCATATATTCCTTCGCTTGTATAGGAATGTATATTTATTCTCAATATATATCGTGAAATTGGATCCAATAATTTGTCTAAATAAACAGTGATGTGATGGTGTTTTATTTAATTCTTTTGGATGTATATATAAACGTTATTATTATTATTATTTAATTATACCAAATGGCTGGTTAGGCCTTCTAAGTCAACTTGCTGGTTATGCCAACTGGCGATTTAAGTCAGCTGACGGGGACAAATGCACACAAATGCACGTACACCTCCGACGAGGATTATGCCAATCCAATAATTCATCTAAATAAACAGTGATGTGGTGGTGGTGGTTTATTTAATTGTTTTGGTTGTATATATAAACATTATTATTTAAATATACCAAATGGCTGGTTAGGCCTTCGAAGTCAACTGGCGGGTTAAGCCAGCTGACGGATTATGCCAATCCAATAATTCGTCTAAAACAGTGATGTGGTGGTGTTTTATTTAATTCTTTTGGTTGTATATATAAACGTTATTATTATTATTATTTAATTATACCAAATGGTTGGTTAGGCCTTTAAGCCAACTGGCGGATTAAGCCACAATATATGCTTTAATTAAATAAATAGTGCAAACTGGCAACTCAGCCTTCTAAGGCAAATGGCGGATTAAGCTAGAATATATGCTTTAATTAAATAAATAGCGCAATCTGGCAAATCAGCCAGATAAGCCAACTGCCTGATTAGGAACATATTAAGACAACGGCCGCTCGGCTGAAGTTTTAATATGCGCTTGGCTCTTGCCAGGCGAACACCTCTCCTCCTTTGTCTCTCGCTCTCTCCTTCTCCTCTCTCTTTCTCTTGGGGGATAACTCCGTCTCCAAGTTGCATAACCGCTTGTTGCTCTTGCAACATTCCCCTCCCCTTTGTTGTACAACATCTTGCAACATTGCCATTCTTGTATAACATATTGCAACATTTCCCTCCCCTTGTTGCATCGCAACTTGCAACATTTTCATTTCCCCCTTGTTGCATAGCAACTTACAACATTCCTCCTTGTTGCATAACCTTATACAATATTTCCTTTGTAACATTGATAAACATTTGCAATTGCATTGCACTCTCCCATTTTGCGCCCATCCTACTGAGGCTTAAGAAACAAAGTAATATAATAATAATAATAATAATAATAATTCAGGCTGGTCAGAATCTGGCACAGTGCTCAAGTCAACTAATACGGCCCATTTTTCTAACTCCACTGTATTATTATTATTATTATTATTATTTCCATCATCAGTGTCTTCACTTCACCCCATCTTTTATAAAAGATGGGGTGCATTTTAATGAAATAGGTAATGCTAGGCTAGGTAGGTTAATAGACGAAAACGTGCGAAAGCTGTATAGGTCGAAGCCTTCTTTAAACGTTGTGGGTCCGGGGAACGCGGGCCCGACGTGAAAAATAGTTTAAAACGCGGGCCCGTGGTAAAAAATAACTTAAACGTCTTTTATTGTAACGCGCGTAGTATTAGAAATAAATTAAATAAATTTAAGGCGATAATTTATTCCGGCAACTACGATATAGTTGCTATCACTGAAACTTGGTTAAATACCGTGACTCGGGACTTGTTGGGAGAACTTGATATACCGGGTTTTAAACTCTTTATTAATGATAGGTTACATAGGTTTGGTGGCGGCGTTTTACTGTACATTCGTAATTCCCTTAGGGCTATCGAGGTTAAGTTAGATTTTCCGGCAGCAATTAATGCGATATGTGTTGAAGTTAGGGCGCGTAGTATTAGTTTTAATTTTGTTGTTGTTTATAGACCTCCCATACAACCCCTCGATACAGATACTAGATTTTACTCACTTCTTGGTAACTTTATTGACAATCGGAATAGTATAATTGTCGGAGACTTTAACTGTCCTAATGTTAATTATGAAACTTTACTGGTAATGAGGAGGGTTTGAGATTGATTGAGTTTATGGAAGATAACTTTTTACGACAAGATGGTTACCGAACCAACGCGCGGTGATAATATTTTAGATTTGGTGATGACGAACGGCGAGAATATAGTCGAAGGTTTAGAAGTAGGCGAGAGTTTAGGATGTAGTGATCATCAAATTCTTAGGTTTAAGTTATTGATAGAAAACACTAAGGATAGTAACGTAATAGAAGTCCCTGATTTTCGTAGGGCTAATTTTGATAGTTTTGCGGATAGGATGAGAGTAGTGGACTGGGATAACTTATTTATGGGTAATGACACAAATTTGCATTGGGTGGCGTTTAAAGAAAGTTTTAGGAATATTGAAAGGGAGTTTATTCCTCGTAGGCCCAAGCGCGCTAAAAATTATGGTAGGCCCAAGTGGTGGACTAGGGAAATAGGCGAGTTCATAAACGAGCGTAATAGAGCGTATAGACTTAATAAGCGCAATGGCACGGCAGCTAACTTTAATAGATATATCGAGCTTAGACGTCAGGTTAAAAGATCAGTTAGGAATGCTAAGCGTAATTTAGAGATACTTATAGCTGCGGATAGTAAACATAATCCAAAAAAGTTTTTTGAATACGTTAATAATCGTAAGCCGATAAAAGATAACATAGGCCCCTTAGTGGATGTTAATGGCGCTTTGGCTTCTGACGCTCAGGCGATGGCGGGTATTTTTAATAACTTTTTTGCGACAGTTTTTACCGTAGAAGACGTAAATAATGTCCCCGACGTGGACGATATCGTTGCATTTAGTAGCGAGACTATTTTGGATGAAATAACTGTTTACGAGGGTGAGATTGCGCATTATATCGATAGGCTAAAAGTTAGCAAGGCTCCAGGCCCTGACGCTTTTTATCCCAGACATTTGAAAGATTTGAAAGGCGTTATCGTAGGCCCCTTAACGAAGATTTTTAATCAGTCACTCGAAACGGAGATTATTCCTGAAGACTTCAAATTAGCTAACGTCACGCCTATTTTAAAAAAGGCGACCGCGCAGTAGCTAGCAATTATAGGCCCATTAGCTTAACGTCAATTGTCGGTAAACTTTTGGAATCCGTAGTTAGGGATCGTATCATCGATCACTTAGAAAGTAGAGATTTGATTAATAGTAGTCAGCATGGGTTTCGACGCCATAGGTCTTGTTTAACTAATTTGTTAGAATTTTATAACGAAATAGTGCGCGAATACGATAGGCATAGAGCGGCTGACGTTATTTATTTAGATTTTAAAAAGGCGTTCGATACAGTTCCGCATAGGAGATTAATTGCGAAGGTCAAAGCGCACGGTATACGCGGTCAGGTAGCTAACTGGTTAGAAGAATGGCTTCGTGCTAGGAGGCAGAGGGTGGTAGTTAATGGTAGTGAATCGGGGTGGTTGGATGTAGGTAGCGGTGTCCCACAGGGTTCAGTGTTAGGCCCATTGCTATTCGTAATTTACATTAACGACATAGATGTAGGATTGACTAGTAACGTGTCAAAATTCGCGGATGATACTAAAATAGGCGGTAAGGTTGTTAACGAGGACGATAGAAATAGGCTCCAAGACGATGTAAATAGGATTATGGAGTGGACGGATAGGTGGCAGATGCAATTTAACGTAGACAAATGTAAAGTTTTGCATGTAGGTTCTCGTAACAATAATTACACGTACACGATGGATGATAGGGAGTTGGCGAGCGTTGACGAGGAAGTAGATTTAGGCGTACGCGTATCTAAGGATTTAAAGGTTAGGAACCAGTGCCTGGAGTCTTGCGCAAAAGCTAATAGGATGTTAGGCTTCAAAGCGCGTAATTTCGAATTTAAATCGAAGGATATTATATTGCCCCTTTACAAGTCCCTAGTCAGGCCTCATTTAGAATATGCCGTTCAGTTTTGGTGCCCGTACTTGCGTGAGGATATTGATAGGTTAGAAAGGGTTCAGCGTCGTGCCACGAAACTAATTCCTTCATTGCGCAAGAAGCCTTATGAAGATAGGATTAAAGAATTAGACCTGTATTCACTCGAAACTAGGAGATTAAGGCGGGAGCTTATTGACGTTTTCAAAATCGTCAATAACATCGATAACGTAAATTTTGACAAATTGTTCACTTTCGATAATAGCAATACTCGTAATAACGGATTTAAGTTGCGCGGCAGACGTTTCATTACTAATATCGCTAAAAACGTCTTTATGTTTAAAGTAATTGATAAATGGAATAATCTTCCCGCGCCCGTCGTGAACTCTACCAGCGTTAATGTGTTTAAGAACCGTATTGACAGACATTTTTAAAAAATTGACGTTGTTTAAAATAAAAAAAAAACAATTAGCAACAGGAGCTCTGGGGGTGGTGGTCAAGGATGAGTCTGTTGACGATAAATGCCAGCTTGTGACATGCCAGCGTGTGATGCCAGCAATAAAATTATTAAAAAAAAAAAAAATTAGACTAACACGAACGTAGATGTAGCTTGTAGCGTAAACTAACCCACTTTTTTGTTTAACTTTACCTACTTTTTTTTTTCTTATCCTCCTTACTTTGCATGCCTGTAACTCTCTTTTCTTGCATGTTTGTAGTTTGCTTGGTATGACAGTGAGTTAAGACTGTTTGCATGGTTTGTAAGCGTTCTTATTTTACTTCTTTTCATCTTTCACCCCTCTCCCTTTTTCTCCGACTATTTTTCTGACTTGTCGGCAGTGGCCGGCGGATGATGATGGTGAGTCTTTTTTTCTCTTTTTCTGAATGAATGTTAACCCACGAGTGATAGGTGTTCCTCCTTACTTAACCCCTTATTCTCTTCTCTTTCTTCACCCCCTACTCTTTCCTTTCTCTCGGGCTAACCTTAGAGTGGATCTTAGGGTCTTTGTTAGCCTTGGCTTCTGTAGATCTGTAGATCCGGAAACTGTTACCCGAGCTACGGACGGTGACACTAAAGTGAAAAACAAATTTGCGTACATTTCTATACAGCAACTGGATTTGAGCCGCTTTTCCCGCAATGTCCCACCCATGCATTGTTCATAGTGTTCTCATTACCTCGTTTCTGGGATATTCGTCGTAATAGTGGGGCAGATAAGTGAAACAATCTTTCAAATGGTGGTACAAGCACCAAAATCGGCATGAATACTCCTCTGTGGATACTATTTTGAAAAAGCCCGTTAGCCACCTAAAAATTCAAAATGGCCGCCATTGAGGTATAGAAATACTATGTTTACCACACAATTTGATACAGTGGCCCGATTTGAATTATTTTGGTGACGAATTATATGTTTTTGACTATGCAGAACCCAAATTTAAAACTATAAAACTTCTCAGAAGCTTCTTTCCACCATTTCTAGCAGATTATGTGAACAACTTAGCCAAATTTATAAAAATAAATGGAGCTGTCGCCATGCTATTCATACCTCCACAAATGAGTGCTCTTCGGTCATCTAATGACCGAAGACCCGCCTGCGCCGTCTCATTTGCTTCTGAGGTTATGAATGGACGCAGGATTTTTATTTATTTTAAACGAAGGTAACTATGAAAGTACTTGTTTGTCCTTTATTGTCTTTGTACTTTGTACTTTCCACTTTGTCACTTACAGTATAAGTGTTGCTGCCCACATGTGCACTCTGAACTAATCCTCGCATCTGCAGCTGCACATTGCTGTGCAGGTGAGTCCAAAGAGATAGCATTTGCACCTTCCATGGCATTCTGTCTTGCAGCCACACTTGGTCAGCTGTTGACAACTGCGCAACTGGTGGGAGTGCTGTCCAGAAGATCTGCCACAGGTCACCTTGCTGTGTCCATCCCCAGTCAGCAGGACTTTGGGTTTCGGGGCTGGTACAGTGTTGACTGACTTCATATGCAGCCTGCCTGGTAGGCCGCGCGCTTGGCGTGCTGAAGGAGAGCTGCTTGAGTTGGGGGAATGGCTTCGTACGGCCTCTGCTTGCGAGCAAACATTTCGAGCCGTGCGTCATCAATACCCGCAGCTGTACTGGACCTGTCATACATAGTGACTACAAACTTCTCCAGGATCTTCAGGTCGTCGTCTTCAACTGTTGGCGGGTACTGGCTGAGTTTGATGAAGACATCAGAGGCCTCGGCACATACATCTCAGGTTTGCCATGCAGACTTCTTCCCTTTCCCACGGAAGACCGACACAACATCGCAGCCAGTGAAGGCATGGAAGAAGAGAATCCCTCTGGTCTTCTCTGGTCCAAGTGAGGGATTGAGACCATGTACAGGAATCCACCTCAGGTTCCGCCCTTGACCAAAAGCAATCCACGGTTTCTGCAGACCAAACTCCTGCAGGGCTGGCAGAACACTGACTGCTATGACTAGGACATCTGTGTCACTGGCTTTGATCATGACAACTTTGCTACCCTGTGCTGCTGCATATCTGGTATGCACGAAGATCCGCGTGTCCGCTTCTTCATGGTTACAGGGAGCCAATTCATCCAGGCGGATCATTTGGTTGCAGACTGCATCTTCTTCCTTGGTCACGATCACCGTGTTTGGTGTGCACATCTCTGCAATCTTGTCAGCCAGGAAGTTGAAGAGCTCAGCACGCCAAGCGCGGCCTACCAGGCAGGCTGCATATGGAGTCAGTCAACAATGTGCCAGTTTGGGGGCATTTTGCCTTTCTCAGCGTTTCTTCTATGCCGCCGCCTTCATCTAATTTTGCTGGATCCGAAACGATTGGGAGATCATTGATGGCTTGAAAGAGTGGAACATTTGAAGCAATCATAGAGTAGACATCATGTTCAGTACTACATGGATAGTGGGTTGGTGGTGATTTGAGATCTTCGTCCTTCTCGATTTGACAGAGATAACATTTGTTCCAGTCAATTTGCAATTTAGATGGTAATTCAGACAAACTGGCCATCTTGTGAGACGATGAACGGTTCACGCCCTAGCTGACTTCTGAAACAAAAATAAGAAAGTTAATTATTAGTAAGCTGCATATATTTTCAATCAATATGCTACAAATGGTAGAAAGAAACTTCTGAGAAGTTTTAGGGTTGTAAACTCGGTTACAATTAGACAAACACACACACAACTGAGACATCACAAGCAGCGCTTTCGCTGAAGTGCATCGCTATGCACTGCGGTGCGACCCCGCATCGCGGCTTGATTACAGCCTCCACTGTGTGCGGTAACATTCATACAATTTAACAATAGACAACACACGCATATTACATTCGACAATCGGTATATTCGAGGCCCCAGTCTTATGCCGCAATACTTGGTAATATTGTTCGAGATAGCCAGTCGGCGGGTTATTTTCCGATCGTATGTATCGCATTGAGTATCCTTTTCAGTCCGATTTCAGTCAATGTGCAACAAATGGCAGAAAGAAGCTTCTGAGAAGTTTTAGGGTTGTAAATTCAGCTTCTCCATGGTCAAAAACATATGATTTGATTGATGCCAAGATCATTCAAATCGAACTACTCTGTCAAATTTTATAGTGAAATAAGTATTTTAACGGCGGCCATTTTGAATTTTAGGTGGCTAACGGGCTTTTTCAAAAAAGTAGTCCCAGAGGGGTATCCATGCCAATTTTGGTGCTTGTATCACTATTTGAAAGATTCCCCTGAATATATTCACTTATCTGTCCCACTATAATGTCCGATTTAGTATTTATCGTTTTTCTATTTATTATAATTTCATTATATAAAGATAAAATGGAACTTAAAAAAATTATTTTGGCACCAGAATTAAAATAATTCAAATTCTCAATAGCCTAAGATGATGAAGTCAGATAGGCTAAATGGGAAAAAATAATAGTTGAGTGCAGTACGTACACAGTACAATACTCATTACCTTCATCATAAGATTACACTGGGGGAACAAATTTTAACTTTTTTTTTTGTTTCTTGGACGTGAATAGGTCGGTCTTATAGGATTTTGTCCGCTGATTCCGAATATAGCCGTAGAATTTCTCTATCACCCAAGGTTACTGAGAAATTTGTATTTTAATATTTATTCAAAAAGTGTATAGAAGTTAGTAAAAATATTTCATAAAAATTATATTAGTGGCAGATTGGCATTTAAAATATTCTTCTTAAAACTTCTTTGTCACTGATTTTCTCTTGTAGTTTTCATTAGGAGCTTCTCGCATCAATGTCCAGCAGTAATCAGCTAACATTGCCGGATCCCACCTCCCTTGGTAGCGTTTCTCCATAGTAGCTATATCTTGGTGGAACCTTTCTCCATGCTCATCGCTTACGTCGCGTCGCCGAGGTTTTCAGGGAAGAAATCTAAATGGGAGTGCAAGAAATGGATTTTTAGTGACATATTACATCCCAATAACCTATATGCTTCAATCATGTCCTGCACTATTTTTTCATAGTTAGAGGCTTTGATGTTCCCTAGAAAATTTGTGACAACATTCTTCATGGCCTCCCATGCCACTTTTTCTTTTCCTCTCAAGGCATCATCAAACTTTTGATGTTTCATGAGCTCTCTTTGATTTGGGGACCAACAAAGATCCCTTCTTTTATCTTTGCATCGCTAAGTCGTGAAAACTTTTTCTTCAAATATTTGAATGCCTCATCTTCCTTGTTCATTGCTTTGACAAAATTTTTCATGATGCCAAGTTTGATGTGAAGTGGCGGTAAGTATATTTTCTTGGGGTCAACTAAGGGTTCATGAGACACATTCTTCAGTCCTGGGATACATTTTTGACGAAGTGGCCAATCCTTTACAAAATAATGCGAATCTCTGGCTCTACTGTCCCATTCACAAAGGAAGCAGCAGAACTTCGTATAACCGAGCTGCATTCCCAGAAGAAGCGCGACGACTTTTAAATCCCCACATATATACCAACGAAACTGGTCATAATTAATCTGCTGAAGGATGAGTTTCATATTTTCGTAAGATTCCTTCATGTGGACAGCGTGCCCTACAGGAATGGAAGGGTATTTATTTCCATTGTGAAGTAGTACAACCTTGAGGCTTAGCTTCGAAGAGTCAACAAATAAACGCCAATCTTCAGATTTGTGCTCATGACCGAGAGCTAACAGCAGTCCATTTACATTATTACAGTAGCATAAACCACCTGACGAGGAGAAATACTGCATCAGATCTTTTTGGCGAGTGCGGAACGCCGATATGCTTGTATCTTTTGCCAGCAAATTCCATTCACGTAACCTGGAGCCCAATAATTCCGCTTTCTTTTTCGGAAGGTCCAAATCTCTCACGAGATCATTCAGCATAACCTGCGTTATCATACGTGGTTTATTTGATTCAGGTTGCTGAAAGTCTGTATCTTTAGTGTCATCAATTTCCATTGGTTCAACTTCAGACTCTTCATCCAGTGTCCATGACTTTGGGAGTTGGAATTGGGTTATCATCGTCATGTAGTACTGGTCTCATGGCAGATGCAAGATTTGGGTATTGAATTTTATGTTTATTTTTGGCAGAGAATCCTGAAACGTTAGTCATACAAAAATAGCAATCCGTTATGTGATCCTTGGGCTCTCTCCAAATCATTGGTATGGCAAATGGCATAGATTTGCGGGTACCTTTAATCCAACCCCTAAGAGTGACGGCACAGGAAATGCATGAGATATGAGGTGCCCAGGATTTGTCTTGGTCGCCTACCTTACATCCAAAATAAAGTTCGTAAGCCTTCTTCACGAGTGGGGTCATCGTCTTCCTCTGTGCCATTATGGTCAGTTCTCCACATACGTAGCCAAATGTATCCCTGGGATTAATACAGTTTCGATTCATGCTGGCAGAAAATTATTGAAATCACAGAAAACTTTTTGGAATGAAAAACCAATTTTTTCTACTATGAAAAATTTTAAAATTTGAGCAAAACTTGAAAAAATTTCTCTTTTTATTAAAAATCTGTTTGTTTAAATAGCTATATTTTTTTAATGCAAAAAATACTATTAAATATAGTTAACCTGGAAAAAAAAGAAAGTAAAATTAAATTAGTACACTTAATTTTAACTAATATTTTGGGAAAACTCTGAGTAAATGGAAATATTATTTTCTCGAAAACTATGGGTGATAGAAACATTCTGAAACCATATTTGGAATCAGCATCAAAAGTTCTATAAGAAACATCAAATAGTTTTCAAGAAACAAAAATGTTGTTCCCTAGTGTTATCATACAAATAAAATGATTCGTATCACCGAAACTATAAATACAAATTTTTTAGTTCTGCATATTTCAGAAATGTAAACACTTCGGGTCTTTTCCGTTTGGAGCCCACCACCAGATTCGGATCTTTTCCGTTTGACTGCCGCCATTGAAACATAAGAGGTGAGTGCCCCCAGCCTTCTTTACTTAGCCTTATAAGGCTAACTAACGAAAATATCACGACCTAACCTAACCCATCGTTAGGTCAACTGTACGACCTTGACGATTGGTTAGGTTAGGTCGTGATATTTTTGTTAGTTAGCCTTATAAAGCTAACTAAAGAAGGCTGGAGGCCCTGATCTTCAGGTGATCCCCTTATTTTTCTGAGTACACGATTAAAACTTAAAAATTAAGCATGGATCTTGAAAGTAATTAAAATTGTTTATAAGAAACAAAATTTGAAGGGGAAATTAAGAAAAGCTTTTTTATAAAGTAACTTATTTTGTATCATCAAGCCATTTCAGTTAAAATACAAAATACAAAAAGTTTAATTATGTTTCAATGGCGGCAGTCAAGCGGAAAAGATCCGCAGATTCTTTTGAAAATAGCACCAGTAATGCATTTTGACCCTCTGAATACGAAAATAACATTCTTTTATTTTGGAGAAATGCGAACATTTTGCATAATAGGGCAATAAAAATGCAAAATAGATTATATATTCATTATGCAAAATAAGTTACGTGTATTTTTATATATACACTGCATATATTAACATTAAAATTGACCAACTGGTTAGGTTAATTGAATGCCCAGTTAGGTCAACTGAATGCCCGGTTAGGTCAATTGTACGCCCTTGACGATTGGTTAGGTTAAGTTGTGATATTTTCTAGGGATGCACCGGAACTTAGTTCCGGCCGGAACCACAATTTTATGCAGTTCCTGTTCCGGTTTGGAACTTTAGAAAAATAACCGGCCGGAACCGGAACTTTTTATTGTGATATTGGATACTGTTTCATGAATTAAAAATGTTCTATGTTCTTATTCTTCCTTCAATCCATGATGTAACACAAAAGCAATTCTTAATGCTTCTTATTTTTTTTCACATAATGTAGCTTATAAAGGCAGTTTTATGGTTAATAATTAAATACTATGTATGAAAAGTCAAAATTTTATTACATCAAAAATCATGTTATAATGACACCTAATGTATTTAATATATAGATAATCAACATCAGAATATGCATAATTATATGAAATTAATGTAATTTTCTGATATTCACTGTGAGAAAGCAACAGAAAACACTGAACCTAAGATTTCTTTAATTTCAGTAAACTTTTTCTGAAAGAAATGGATACTGGGCACTGTATTAAAAAAAACACTGTATTAAAATGTGGTAAAGCATATAAAACAAAGTGGCCTACTTGAACTTCATTTCACGGCTTTAGTTTTAGAAATTAGTTTAAAAACCGAGACAAAGACCAGTAATATCATACTAGCATTTCTGGGTGTCCTATGAAACAGAATTTTTTTTCGTTGTTTAAGCAACACTTAAAGTTCCGGTTCCGACCGGAACATTTAAAAGTTCCGACAAGTTCCGGTTCCGGTCGAAACTTGGTATTCTGGTTCCGGTGCATCCCTAATATTTTCGTTAGTTTGTAATTATTTTGGATCACCTGAATGAAGATCAGGCCACCCCCGCCTTCTTTAGTTACCTTCACCTGACGATTGGTTAGGTTAGGTCGTGATATTTTCGTTAGTTAGCCTTATAAGGCTAACAAAAGAAGGATGGAGGCTCCTGATCTTCAGGTGATACATTATTTTTGTAATATTCCAGTCTTCCATTTTGTTCCTTTTACGCTTTAAAAGTGTCACGAATGTATATAGCCAAGGTCTTTGCGCGAACTAAGAATAAGAATGGCCTATAGCCTATGTCCAATTTTCAATGCAAATTATCGTCAAATTTAAAAAAAATAGACAAATTAAATGTACAAAATTCAAACGTTAAAGGCTGTAATGTTTTTATTATTCATTTATCGGAAAAAAATTATATATTTTTGAAATCAGCGTAAAAAAGTACACAATGATGGTGGGCATCAAACGGAAAAGATCCCACTTTTCTTCCGAGTGAAATGTGCTGTAATAGAAATATTTATTACGTTTTTAAAATTGTCCATCCTCTTAATCAAAATGAACAGTTCTATGGCGGCCCTCTTTTCGCGAACTAATTTATCTTTTAAAAATCTTAGTTGCGAAAAAAAATATCTTTCGAAGTTTCAGTCGAGAATTTTGTCAGCTTTTAAATAATAGGATCTTTTCCAAATGGACGACCCCACGGGATTTAGCTGAAAATTTGTATACTAATAAATTTTTCGGTACTTGTACGTTATCTCCCCCCCCACCAATTATGACAGAATATTTTCAAACTAACGAAAATATCACGACTTAACCTAACCAATTATCAAGGCCGTACAGTTGATCTATTATTAATTATAACATTGTTTATTTCTGAAATAGTATTTACTATTTACTAATAGATCAACTGTACGCCCTTGATAATTGGTTAGGTAAGTCGTGATATTTTCGTTAGTTTTAACGAAAATATTCTGTCAAAATTGGTGGGGGGGGGGGGGAGATAACTTATAAGTACCAATTTTTGTATTCTAATAACGAAAATGACATTATTTTCCTGGAGAAATATGCGCAACATACGAACAAAATTACATTCATATGCGCACTAGTTTGCATGGCGCATGACCGTTATCTAAATTATGTAGTGTTATGAAGTGGGTTTTACAAAATAAAACGCGGATCATATCCTTCATTTATTAAAGTTTGGGAGCTATTGAAGAATAGGGACCCCAGCCTTCTTTAGTTAGCTTTATAAGGCTAACTAACGAAAATATCATGACCTAACCTAACCAATCGTCAAGGGCGTACAGTTAACCTAATGATTGGTTAGGTTAGGTCGTGATATTTTCGTTAGTTAGCCTTATAAGCCTAACTAAAGAAGGCTGGGGTCCCTATTCTTCAATAGCTCCAAAGTTTGCGATATTTAATAATATTTTAATAAAAAAACCTTCATTTGCATACCTTTTCCTCGCATAAACTAATTTTTGTTGTTATTAATGTTTATTTGTTGCATGCAAAGACCTACTTTAGTCTGAATATTACACTGTGTAACACTGATTCTGTTTATATAGAATTTTTTGTTTTTATATGCATTTGTGGGCGCTGAGTCCAAATCTGGCCTTGGTTTGTGTGTATCATCAATGGTTTCAGAGATAATCCATTTTTCATGTTTTACCAGTATAATGTTATTATGGGCGCAGCAATATCAGAATAATCGGGAATTGTTGAGAACAATCCGGATGTTCGTTGACAGTTTCTTGCTCTAGAAATTGCCCGAAATTCCACTGTTATATAAAGAAGAGCGCAGAGTCTGAGAAGTCAGTAAGTGTGAGCAAACAAAGAAAGCAGGTTGTTTGTTTGATGGTTACCAGCACTGAGGTACTGTGTTTCTGTGCTTCTCTGTGCTGACGATTTGAGTGTTATCGATCCTTTTTTTATTGCGAACATTATTTCAGTGTTGTGAATACATCTTTTTTCTGGAATCTGTAATCTGTTGCAGATTTAATAACTCTTCTCTCTATATCTGCAGGTTATGATTAATGTAGTACAGTTTGGTAAAGAGAATGGCAACTAGAGCTTGTAAACACTCGCCGGATATATTCTGCTACGTTTGTGGTTATTACATAGGCCCCGAGCAAGTATCGCACAAGATTGTGAAAGGCACCAAGTTCTGGATCGCGTATCGGCTCTATTTTGGTATGCCTATGGGCAGGGTTGGCACTAGTGGGCCCAGCCCGAAAAAACCCACCTGGTTTTTTTTTTTAAAAAACCCACTTGAAAAAACCCACTATTTTACCCACTTATGGGTTTTTTCATGAAACTTAAGAAGTGCATATGCAATTATTTTTAAAAATTGTCATATAGGCACCTATAATGATTTTACATGCAAAGCAAGCAAACATGAGTCAACAAATAGACCTACAGGTATAACTCTTTGGGTGAGGTAGCAGGTTATAGAGTGTAGACATCAGCCAAGCAGGGTGTTATACATCCTGATTCTTCAGTCAACTGCATCTTCAAGGAATTTTCTACTTCTTCATGGATTGTATTTAAAAGTGGACCAGACAAATTTCGACGGGAAGGTGGAGTGTAGCCTGGTTTAGAGTCTCTATCATTTCATTAAATACTTAGACTCTGCAACATATAAATGGAATATTATTTGCATAAAAGAATTTGGCTATTTTGTTATCAATGACATTTTTCTGCAAAGTTGTTGTTGTCATGCCAAAATCGCTTACTTTCTTTTGAATTTTTCTTTTTTTCATCTGTAATTGTGTCAGTGGTGGTGAGGATGAGTCTGGATCATCTGAGAGGTCTATGTCATGGCAGTATGAAGATGATGTACTGGCAGTATTGTCAGTCTTGTTTCTTGATTCCATGTGTTTCAAACATTTCATGAAATGCATTTTATTCGCTCTATTTTATTACTTATTTCATTACTGCAATGTTTGCATCTAACTTTACTAGTCCCATCAATAATATTGACTTCACTCCATTCATGCCCTGATTTCTTCCTGATCCAAAGGTCTTTGGCATTATTTAATGCAGTTATAACTTCAAACAGACTAATTCTGTAGGCTAGCAGTAAAGATAAATATGCTGTTGCCAGTTTGTTTTATTTAACTGTGAAATAAAAGAAAAAATATTCAGTAATATGAATTAAATAGATATAACTAGCTGAATTAAGTTCCCTTGGGAGCTGAATTCATCTACTTCCAGCAGACACAGGGCCTGTCTTCCATAGGAAGTATAGCCTAAACAAATAGGATAATTTACCACACCAAATTTAGTTCAAATTGGTCCATGTTTTCAAATTTTGTTGTGAAGCTCAATCTGAGAAAATAATAACTTTTTATGCTAATTGCCTGGAAGGCAACTTTTTGCTAAAAACAAGACAAATGTTATATTAATAGTGTATGGTACAGTACAGTATTATTATAAAAATAAGAATAGGTAGGTCTAATATGAACTACCATATGGACATATGAAAAAACCCAATTTTACCCGGGGTTTTTCGGGTTTTAGGTGAAAAAACCCGAAAAAACCCACCTGGGGTGGGCTTTTCCAAAAAAAGTGGGTTTCTTGCCAACCCTGCCTATGGGTGACCAAGATAAGCCCTGGGCACCCATGTGATCTGTGGAAGCTGCCGATCCACACTTGAAGGGTGGCTGCGGGGAGTACGCAAGGCAATGCCCTTTGCGGTACCTAGAATATAGAGAGAACCAAAGAGCCACACACGACGATTGCTATACTGCATGGTAGATGTTTCTAAGTACAGGAAAGTTAAAGGGAGGCAGACTCTTCAGTATCCAAGCATAGCGTCGTCCATAGCTCCTGTACCACATGGCGAAGGTCTTCCAATACCACGTCACCAGAACAGGTATCTATCCATTACTTTACCTTCTGTATTTACAGACTGTGGGTCATTATGTGTCGATTTTTCTTAGTGCTGATGCTCTTCTATCATATATAGCTATGCCTATATTTTGTTTCTTTGCTTTGCAGGTTGAAAAATGAGGATGCAGCTAGCTCATCTGAGATGTCGGCTGGTGAGGAAGTCTGATGAAGAATATACAGTAACTTTCAGTACAAACCCTCACTTTCCAAATCAGAGGGAATTGGACGACTTAATTAGAGATTTGGGTCTGACGAAATCAGGGTCTGAGCTTCTGACCTCCAGACTCAAAGAGTGGAATTTGCTTGGAGAAGACTGCAAGAGTACTGTATACCGAAAGCGGCATGAAGAGTTTGCAAGGTTCTACGATGTCAATGGCTCTCTCTGTTATTGCAGCGAGGTTAATGGTCTATTCACAGCTATTGGGTTAACACATATACCCTCAGAGTGGCGCCTGTTTATTGACAGTTCAACTCTGAGTTTAAAAGCTGTTCTTCTCCACAATGGGAACAAATATCCATCTATACCAGTTGCACATTCTGTTCAAATGAAAGAGGACTATGAAAATGTCAAACAACTGCTCACTCAAATCAGGTATGAACAATATAACTGGGACGTGTGTGGTGATTTCAAAATGATTGGTTTCCTGTTAGGTTTACAAGGAGGGTTTACTAAATATTCATTTTTTTCTTTGCCTGTGGGATAGCAGGGCTTCAACTGAGCACTATAAAACAGTTCAGTGGCCTCCACGTGAAGGACTGCAACCAGGAAAGTACAATGTACTCAGGGAACCTCTTGTGAAGCCTAACATAGTTCTGCTACCACCTCTCCATATTAAGTTGGGTCTAATTAAGCAGTTTGTAACTGCTTTAGATTTTGGAGGGAAAGTTTTCCAACAGATTCGGGTCATGTTCCTTAAACTCTCTGAGGCCAAAGTCAAGGCTGGCATCTTTGTAGGACCAAAAGTCAAGGCGCTGTTGAATTCAAAGAACCTTGAAGCCAAGATGACTCCGATCGAAAAAGAGGCTTGGTGTGCTTTCCGTGATGTGGTTCGTGGGTTTTTAGGCAACCATAAAGCACCAAACTATAAGGAGTTAGTGTCAAACTTGATTAAGTGCTATGGCAAAATGGGGTGCCGTATGTCTTTAAAATTACACTATCTGCATTCACATCTAGACTTTTTTCGTGATAACCTGGGCGATGTCGCGTTCTTCAGTGCATTTTTAAGGAACGCACACTGCATAACGAGGCTTGTTATTCTCTTATCGGTTCTCCTCATGATATATATTATATCCTTTGCACCATTTTGGGTTTGTCAAACAATTTTGGCTCAATAAACATTAATTTCCAATAGTGTTTTTATTTTCAGAAA
Source organism: Bathynomus jamesi (assembly GCA_023014485.1). Lineage (NCBI taxonomy): Eukaryota > Metazoa > Arthropoda > Malacostraca > Isopoda > Cirolanidae > Bathynomus > Bathynomus jamesi. The sequence continues at coordinate 238,226 of JAJOZX010000951.1, forward strand.
ATATTTATGTTAGCCTTCTTTATATACGTTGCCATATGAAAAGTGTGATAACCTATATTTTTGAAACGGTTGATGATAGAGCAAAACCAATATCATTTTTGGAATCAGCGCCCCGAAATCATTAAGAAACGACAGAAAAATCACAATAAACAGAAACTTTTTCAAATTTTGTTACCCAGTGTTATGTTATTGTTGTAGTGTGACCATATGATAATGCAGTGCTGTGATCTATCTACTCGCGAGTTGCCCCCTGTCAAGTGAATGCCCGGTTAGGTCAATTTAATGCCCGGTTAGGTCAATTGAATGCCCGGTTAGGTCAACTGTACGCCCTTGACGATTGGTTACTTTAAGTCATGATATTTTCGTTAGTTTTAACAAAATCTCACTACTTAACCTAACCAATCGTCAAGGGCGTACAGTTGACCTAACCTGGGATCCAATTAACCGGGGTTCACGCAACAATCTCGTATCGGGACGTCATGAGCGGTGTAAACTAGATAACGGTCATGCGCCATGCAAACTAGTGCGCATATAAATGCAATTTTTTTCGTATGTTGCGCATATTTCTCGAGGAAAATATCATTTTCGTTATTAGAATATAAAAATTTATTAGTATAAAAATTTTCAGCTAAATCCCGTGGGGTCGTCCATTTGGAAAAAATCCTAATAATATTTGGGAATAAAAAGTTAATATTCATATTAAACCAGTGATTGTTAATACGTTGACATGTTACAAAATTTTGGTTAATTTGACCACTGTTACAGTAAACTCACGTAACTCGCATTATTGATTTTGCAAAAACATAGCCGAATACTATTGAAATAAGTTAAAGTTTATTAATTATTTTAGTAATTTATTTAACTTCATTGAATTCAAGATAAAAAAGTTAAAAAAAGGATAAAATTTGAATCCATGAGTTTATAACTGAAATAAATTAGGGCTAAAATTTTAGAAAGTGTTTTAAGAGAAGTAAGAATTATTAAAAATTAATTTGTATCATTCCTTGTATAAAATGAAACTACCCAGCCCTTTAGTCAGATTTTTACCTAATTGTTAAATAAAAACGAACACAGTTAATTAATTACCAGTGAGATGGGGTGAAACTTCACTCAGCTTTTTAGTAGAAATAACATCTTTAGCTTATTTATAGTAAAAATAAAAGTGCTCAACTCTTTGATAAAATTTCTCTCCATCTGATTAGATAATGAACATACTTCGTTACTAGTGACGTACATTGAAAAATTACTCGTCGTTTTAGCGAAATTGTACCTACTACTTAACAATTTTACTGTTTAAAAAAACAAAAACTCAAAAAACTACCCATCTTTCCATAGAATCTGTCGTGTCTTCTCTACAGTATTTAGGGTGTGTCGAATTTTTCAACTTTCAAATTCCAAATATGAGGGGTGCTAAAAAGTTGCAGCATGACTTAGGAATTCTAAAGATATTTCTGTTAATTTAATATAATTTAGTTTTGCTTGGTAAGAAGCTACATAAAAATAGTGACTTTTTTACTTTTTTGTGGAATTATATAATAATTATTATATTAATAATTATATATGCTGTATATATAATGCACTGCTGTTTTTGCTTATTTCACAGGTTGAAACATATTCATCGGTGTGCTGAAGATTACTTGTCCGTCAGTGCTACCATCCTAACCAGTGGGAATTGACCTACAATGGCTTCTAAAAGGAGGACAAGACTGGGGACATTCACACATATGAGCAACCTAATTGGAACTGGTAGAGAGTTGCCCTCTGAACTCCCAACTCTGCGAGACGTTCTGAAATATGGGCTACTGCTAAGAGAACAAAGTAGTGAGGATGTGAGAAACTACCCAGCAGCCAGTCTTGCAAAGGACATTTACCCTAAAGTGCTTGAAAAATGGGAACGAGCAAACAGTTCTTTTGTAGCCCCCGTTGTAAATTCACGAGTCACAATCTTAAACAAGATCCAAGAGAGCTGGGAGCAGGCCAAAAACATATCTCTTGGGAGAGGAAAGCTACATGTCAAAGAGGCTTTCATTGCAAAACTTGACAAGCTTTTTGACATCCTCAGTTGCAAGTGTAAAATTGTTCTCTGCTCTGAATTTGGCTGCCTTGCAGATGCTGGTTGCAAAAACGAAACTCACATTAACTGTACATGCCCTAGGGAGATGAAGATCCCTGTGAAGGAACTTGCTTTCATTAAAGGTCAGAGAGACAACTCTGGTTCTATTGGACCACATCAGATTGGCTTGCCAGATCAACCTGAGCACAACAGACAAGTCAAAAAGCAGAAGCGGCAAGAAGACGAAAGAAGAAGGCTTGCTGAATATAAGCAGACAAGTAAGCAGGATGTTTCAATGCCATCAAATGAAATAATTTTCTCTGATGATAAAAATGAAGAACAAATAGCTGATGCTCAAGATGGAAAGGATGGAAGTTATGAAGTGACATTAGAAATACCAAGCACGTCTTCAACTTCCAATAAAAGCCAGAGTACAACACATTAGAAATACCTAATGTTGCTATGCATAGCATCAGATATGGTGTTGGCCTGCGTGCCACAGCTGCCATCACCACTGCTGCCTTTATGGATGCTGGCTTGATCACTGAAGAAGACAAGAGACTTGTAGTTGATCACAATAAAGTCAAGAGGGCCCAAGAAAAAGTTATGAGATCCCTGGATCAGGAATTTGACGATCTTTGTAAGAAGGGTGAAATTGACTGCATCTTCTTTGACGGCCGTCAAGATACAACTAAAGTTATGCTGAAAGCAGACAATTCAGATCGTCAGTTCCCCAGCATCATCAAAAAAGAGCATTATTCTGTGTGCAGTGAGCCAGGTGGAAGATATCTCTACCACTTCACTCCTGAGAAAGGCTCAACGAGAAAAAACCTGCTGAAGTTATTGCTGATAATCTTGTAGATTTCAGGAAGAAGAAGGGCATTGATAAAAGCCTGCAGGCCATTGGAGGTGATTCTACAAATGTTAACACTGGCTGGGAGGGTGGTTCCATGCATTGGGTAGAGGTCAAGCTTTGCCGTAAGCTGATCTGGTTGGTTTGTGCCCTCCACACTAACGAGTTACCCCTGCGACACTTGATCACAGCACTGGATGGAAGACCTTGTCTAACAACAAGTGGACAGGTAACATTGGCAAGATGCTAGACACTGCAACCGAACTTGAAATTGATCCTTCATTCACCAAACTCTCAATTGGAGAGCCTCTTACTTCACTGAGTGACAATGTCGTAAAGGATCTCTCTACTGATCAAGCGTACGGGTATAGGATCACACAGGCCATAAGGACAGGAGAACTTCCCACAGATCTGGCCCTTCTTGAAATTGGTCCAGTGAGCCATTCAAGGTGGTTGACAACAGCAAACAGGCTTTGTCGCATTTGGGTTTCAAAACATGGCCTTAAAGGCAAAACCCTCAACAACTTAAGACTGATAGTGGAATACATTGTTGGTGTGTACTAACCCTGTTGGTTCAACATCAAAGTAAAACACTCTTGGGTGGAAGGCCCACGCCACATCTTGTTTCAGCTGCGGCTAGTTAGGCTGCAAAAGAAGGCTGTAGTGGATGCGTTTTGCCAACCATCAAGCGCTCAGCATGGTATGCATTCAGCGAAATGATAATCCAGACACTCTTGTGCTCAGATGACAGTGAGGAGAGGAGAGCTGGTGTCCAAAAGATTGTTGACATGAGGGTTGGAGATGATGACACACTTGGAGATCTTTCTGTACGTACGTCCCAGGAAGACACCTTCCATCAACCCCAGTGCTTCTTCCGTGTTGGAGCTGACAGACTTGTCTGACGGGGTATTTGAACCTCCTTTGACATGTAAACTGACTACAGCGGAAGTAAAGAAGTTCTTTGACAAGCCTATGCAAGTTCCACAGTGGCCCTGTCATGCTCAGTCAATAGAGAGGTGTGTGAAGCAAGTCACAGAGGCAGCAGGCAGGGTGTATACACATGAGAAACGTGAGGGCTATATCAGAGGCCAAGAAGCAAGTCGGCGGCTGATGTCCAAGAACGAATCAAAGCAAGACTTGATGAAACTTGTTGTTTAAATATTTTTTTTTACTGATGTCATTACTTTCTAATGTTGTTTTATGATTACAAGGATATGTTTTATGATTACTAGGATATGTTTTATGCAGAGAAACTAAAATTTTTATAGCATTACCTGACATTTTGAGAAGCTAAAATTAATAAATGTTGTTTTCCGAGAGCAATTTATGTGCTTTTTAATCAAACGTAGATTTACCAAGCTAAGTGTTGAGCAATCACAATAATAATAGCAGATTTGAATTCTTCACATGCAAAAACATTTTTAAAACCCCTCAGTGAAGGAATTGGCAAAAATTAATTTTCACCTCCCAAATTGACACACCCTAGTATGTCGTGTATCCGTAAATCGTGAAAGATGCCATTTGTAAATGGTGTTCGTGATGCAAATCTTGTCAACACAATCCGACTGTGGTCAAAATGAAAAGCAGATAGCAACAAACCCTGCTTCGCCAATGGCACACTTCGTAATATCATCACAAATTTTTCTTCAGGCAAATAAACGAAAAGCTAATTGTGAATGAGAATTGTCATCATTGGTTACAGAACAAACACGAAGAAATTTGGTTTCTGAACTGGGATTCAGTCCATGCATAAGAATTGTAAAACATTACACGTAAGGTCAGAACAAAGAGTTCAACGTAATTTCTATGAATTTAGATACACTGACCATATACTGTAACTCGGGTAAACAATTGCTTACACGCACCATTGTAAAGCGAAGATTAACATGAACCAAAATGATACTCTTACCTCTGCTGTTTCAAGTTCTGTTGTGGTATCCGATTATGATGATTTTAATCCGGCGTTGAATGGACGCACATGCATGATATATGGAGAGTACCTACTCAGGCATTTTAGAAATTGTCTTCCTCCCATAGTTCTATACAGTGGTTTTATTGTAATGGTGTGGGCAATGATATGAGATGTTAAAAAACTGATTTGGCACTTATTGAGGCGCGACTAAATTCTGCTAAATATTTATCCATTCTTAAGAACCATTCTCTTCCACAGTTCCAACTGAGGGTGTTTCGCACTTAAATGCACATATTATGCAAGAAGAATGCGCCACATTTAACACCTCTAAAATCACGACTCAAATAGCAAGGACAAAAGGCTGCAAATTCTTCCCAGGACACCTGAAACTTCAGAAGCCCTGCACGAATCCTGTTCAACACGTCTGGAAGGACCTTGATCGTCAAATGCGTAGACGAAGACTTCCTATCTGTGGCAGTTGTTAAGGAAATTTTAACTGGATTTTGCCGCAACTTTGACCAAAAGCCTACCATGATACTAAAACTCAGTGCCCCTCTGCCAAGTTATATCGAAGCATTTTAGAAAACTTGTGAAAAAAACTGCTCGATATTAACAACCGTTTTTTATTTTGTTTACCTCTTCAATTACTCTATTTTGTTTCTGATATATATATATATATATATAATAATATATATATATATATATATATATATATATATATAACTGAAAAGCATAAACAAAAAATAGAACAATGGAAGGCGGAAATGGAATTTAAAAACTAAAACTAAAAATCTAGAAAAAAGTTGAGAAGAATGAAAAATTTACGTAAATGTAAATAAAGTGCGTGGTAAATTACTTAAATTTACAGGAAACTGTTGAGACACAGAATGGTCACATTGACAAATTTATAAAAAAAATGCAAGCTCATTCCCCCAAAACTTGGGGAGTGAGTATGCCCCAAGCATGTAGTTTGGCTAAATCTCGCACTATATACGTGAAAAGATTGAAAAATAGCAGTCCGGACCGGTTCAGAATCGAAATATGCTTATTTCATAGAGTTAAGTCACAAACTGTGCCACAAGCGTGTTTTTCAACGTTAGTCGTATTATACAGTATATTATATTAAAACAAGCAAGTAGCAAAGCTAAAATTCACATTGCATACTTCAAAAAATTGAAAGGTAGTAGTCTGAACCGGTCCAGTTGCGTCATTAGTTAATACGAGCGGTAGCTCGCTATTGTCCTCCGGGCAGGTAGCAGTATATGTCACAGTATATGTAGCAGTATATGTCACAGCTAGCTGTATATGTATATGTATATTGTATATATGTATATGTATATTGGTACTTACGTATTATCGGGAATACCAAACTGTTTATTATGTATTTTTGCTCTCGTCATTTTCGTTTTCGAAGTAATTACATTCATTTGTAATAGACATTAAATAGCTCGTGCTCGGCCGCGGAGTGACCTAGGACAGGGAAACTTAACAGAGCACATCGGCAGCTCATGGGCTATCAGTTGGGTGGTTGCAGAACTTTCCGATGTGCCGTTTAGTCTGGGCACGGTTCCGAAGAAAGCGGACAGACACACAGACACATTTTACCGGAATAGTATATAGGATACATTATACTATACACCATATTTCCCGGCGTATAACGCGCACCCTAATTTTGAAGAGAAAATTTAGGAAAATAAAAATTTACGAAAAAATATACCGGTACTTTTGCATTATCCTCCCAACACTAATTTTTCTTTATAATGGAAGGAAAATAAAGTACGTTAGCAAAACACTTGCGGCGGGCTGTTTTTAACCTAACCTAACCTAACCTAACCTAATCCCAACACTAATTTTTTTTATAATGGAAGGAAAATAAAGTACCATAACCAAAACCAAACCAACATTATATAAAAAAATTAGTGTTGGGAGGATAATGCAAAAGAACCAATATACCTCCTACCTCACTTCACATGTACAATTTTAACGCAGGGTGATTTTTGGAGTATTTTGGGGGAAAAAAAAGTGCGCGTTATACGCCGAGAAATACGATACATATACTTACGTGTTAAACACAGACCGTGCATGGAACAATAAATTCTTCTGGGAAATTACATCTACTATAGTTCGAATAAGTAGTGATAAATGACAAATACTATAGTTTTTCTTTTTTGTCTATTTGTCATTTATCATTACTTATTCGAACTATAGTGGATGTAATTTCCCAGAAGAGTTCTTTGTTCCATGCAAGGTCTGTGTTTAACATATAAGTTTCTGAGGGGACCATTCTGAGTTTGTGTATATACTTACGTGTATATAAATTCGACCCCGAACTCTGCATGACACTCCTCTCTTTTATTTTAGTATTCTTACTTGGGGTGGAGAGTCGACTCTAAAAGAATCGATTCTCGATTCTTACGCAGTCATATTTTGGAATCGATTCTATCGACAGCACCTATTAGAATCGACTCCAGTCTGGAGTTGATTCCAGATCAAAGAATCGATTCTTTTTTTCTCTTGTCAATAATCAGAAATAGGTCTATTACAATATAAATTAATTTATTTTTATACGACTAATTATTATTCGTCTAGAATTAAGTGACTAAAGTTAGTTAAACTGACTTAAGTTACTTAATTCTTGAGTCGTCACTCGTCAGTGCTCGTGGTGACTGCATTGTGAGTCGTGACTCTGGCGGCTGGCCCGACATACAAATATCTTTGTATGCCAGCAAACTTCGGTACCAAGTACACGAGTATTCCCTAAATCTGGAGAATTGTTATCGAAGAGACGTTTTAGACTTAAGGCCAAACAAGTCAATATGAATCTATTTCTTTATTACAGTTTATAATATTCATAGTCGTATTGTGATTTAAAAGCTCTCCCAAATCAGTCCCTTTTTTTCTCTTTATTTTGTAGCTAGTCTGATTTGGAATCAGAATCGAATGAGAGTCGATTCCATTGATTCCAGAGGCAGGAATCGATTCTGGAGTAGACTCCATTTTTTTCTGGAATCTACATCCCTATATCTTACGGCTTTAGATCAAGGATGTCATAGTTTTTTTAATGTTTGGCCATACCCGCATTTTAAAAAAGTTTCCTGAATCACTGATAAATTTAATAGTAAATAGCATTTTTCACTTACTTTCATTTTGGTCTTAGAATTGAACACAATTCGCTACACTATCTACTGTGAAATGTCAGTGTATTGTCTAAAGCAGAGATATTGAAAGTACGATTATTAGGCCGTACTTCCGAGATCCTTGCATGACAAGCGTACTACCCGCAGATTTCCCATGAATCCAAGGCTTCCACGAGTGAATATTATTTCGCCCTAAATATACAGGGTGTCTCAAAAGTCACTATCTATTTCGGTGACATTAGATGTTTTTTTAAAAAATGCTATGCTGGCATAAAGATATGTACTTCTGGTGCAAATTTGTGTATTTAAAAAAAGTTAATTGGTTTATTTCGAATTTTGTGTAATTTATAAATTTATCTTGACATGCTTGAACAATTCCTCGAACCTCAACTTCTTACAGATGGCATTCTTGACACAGTAGTTTTTCAGCAGGATGGAGCACCGTGCCATTATGCAATAATTGTACGTGATTATCTTGACAGACGCTTCCCCGGTCGCTGGATTGGTCGTGGAGGAACACAACCATGGGCAGCACGTTCACCCGATTTAACACCATTAGATTTTTTCGCCTGGGGTTTCATTAAGTCTAAGGTGTACACTGGTAGAAGAATTAGTGATGTAGCCGAACTTCGAAATCGTATTACCGATGCAGTTCAGAAAATAACACCTCAAATGCTGGAAAGTGTGTTCCGGGAAACAACTTATCGCTTTGAGCTCTGTAGAGACACTGATGGTCGCCATGTGGAGACAGATAAATAAATAGCACTAATTCTTTGTGGCACTTACTTTGAAATAAATATATTTTTCATGTCTTAAACCAGTTTTTCGTAATTCCCATTATTTTTCAAAATAGATAGTGACTTTTGAGACACCCTGTATTTCAGAATCGTCCTAAAAATTATCATATTACCCTAAAAATTATATCATGAATATAAATGTTACAAAACGTGTCATTATGGATATTTTATGAGCTTCGGTCTTCCACGATTCCTTCCATTTTAGTAGACCTTCAGATTTGCTACTTTAACTTTCTTCTTTGGTGGGGTCGCAGGAGAACCATCATCATTGTTTGACCAGTTTGATGAGCTCTCTGAGAAGACAAAATACATATCATCTATCAGTATTACTAATATTATATTACCGTATACGAAGTGGCCATGTTACCAACCTTATTCCAACGTTACATGGTAAACCATGCGAAGATGGGCTCAAAGAGCCGAATTTGTATACTCTTGAAACTCGGTGTTTAAGTAGGGTGTCCATACGTCGCGGTTTTCCATAGTTTAAGAGTTATTAGTTATACTGTATACTATGCGAATGTGAAACTATAAGGTGTGTATTATTATATTTAGTATTCATTTATTCTGTTAAAAAGTGTTTTCAAAATAGGGCTCTAGGCTATACGGCATAGATACGCCCCTGTCACGGTTTTTCCAAGCACAAATCTGAACACCCTACGTTTAAGAGGCGAATTAATTCAGATGTTCAAAATTTTAAATCGTTTTGATAATTATGTAAATTATGATAATTTTTTTTAACTTGGACGATAGGAGCTTGACGAGAAATAATGGTTTTAAAATTAGGGGTAAAAAATTTGAGACAAACGTTGCGAGGGGGTTCTTCCAGTGATGTAGAACTCGAGACCGGTCTCGAGGCCTTTTTTTTTGTCTCGGTCTCGGTGTCGGCCATGGTGGTCTCGACGATGTTCCTCAAGTGCATCGAACACTTATTTTGTTTTAAGTAGGCTGAAAACTGCTGAAAAATGTCACAACCTATGAATTTGTGAATAAATTATGAGTAAATTTTGCAATTGTCACTTGATAACCTCTTTAGAATCTTTATACCTGAATGTGAAATACAGAGCTTAGGAATTAGGCACTTGCTGCATTCTATCTTAAGATTATCCTTACTCACACGTTAAGAATGTTTGAGTAGTGGTTAGGGTGCATTAAACGCCCCATGATTTTCAAAATGTTGTTGGATTTTAATGTCTATTCCCTCAAATGTTACACGTGTTGGTAGAAGTATGTATGCAAAAAATAAATCAAATCGGAGGTGGTTCTGGGTGGCCACCGGCCACTTTTATATATTTAGTAGTGATGCACCAAATATTCGGCAAATATTCGGTATTACTTATAATACTAATATACAAATATTCGGTATTACTATACTTACATTGATTGAAAGTTGAAAATGTATAAAACACAACGCCAATGTCACTACTCCAACTTTGCTCGTTTCCGCAAATTTGGCCTCGCTTTGCGGTCACATTCAACCACTTGAAGAAGATTTTGGAAGTGGTCTTCTCCTCTTGCAGCTGAGACAAAATCAGTTGTGAGCTTTACTGCTCTCTCCGCAGGGTCATTCACAACATTTAACCCATCCACAATGGACTTGGCTGCCTTGAAGTGGTCATTGTTCTGCCAATTGTCAACATCCTCTGTTAGGAAGGTCATATCCAGGTGAAGAAGGTTCACTGTAAACCACGAGTCCTCGTTCCAAGATCAGCCAGGGTTGTCGCTTCTGTAATTTTTGGAAATGACGGTTTGCCATATCCAGAACCGTAGCGGTGTTTTGGAGTGCTTGGCATTTCATCTGGTTGTATGGCCAGTAAACATCTGCAAGGGCACGACGCTCCTTTTGAGGTACTGCATTGCTGAACAGTGCCAAAACAACCAGTTCTGGGGTTAAATACCACAAATGTCTATCAAAGGCTTTCACAGCGCTGACTGAAATGATTGAGTTGACAGCTTTATAGTTGAGCAGAGTCTTGTATAAGCACAAATCAAACCATGGGGCATTTGAAGCAGACTGACATATGAGCCACCAATCACATAAATATAAACAACAAAAACAACAAACTCCTTCAGTTTTTCCTGTTGATGTTGTGTTGTTACAGTTCCTCGAGGTAGTACAGAAATTTGCTCTTCAAGTAGGCATATTTTGATGGAATAAAGAATCTTTGACATCCACCTTGCTTTATGCATGGCCCCAGGTCTGTGGAGTGTTCCTTGTTTTGTGACATCATCATCGAGGACTACCTGGCAGAGTTGTGCCATTTCCTTGTAGTCTTCCCTACAGTATGAAGCGCTTGTGCGGATTGTGCTTAAAACCTTGTTTTTGCAGGATAAAAGCAGTTGCTGTGCATCGTCATTGTACATTGAAATGTCAATTTTGGTTAAACTTTCATCCTTTGCATGCGATATGCGTTCCCAATTCTTCTGGAATCTTTGGAACAAAGATGCTTCTGGAGACTTTGATGTCTCAATTTTGAGAGCGTCAAACACATGATCCAGGATTACCTCTCCAACATGATGGCGACATGCACACCACAGAAGAGCATGGTCCAGTTTTGATTGAATGGTAACACAGGCAGCTGTAACGTGTCCAGTGTTTGATGCTGTTGTGTCAAAACATAAGTTGAAACTGACTGTTTGCACTTCCATGAATGTAGAAACGTGTAAGTGTGCTCGGCAATGATGTCACCTGATGACATATCACTTCCACGAGGATATCTAGCCACTCCCAGTAGCTTTACATCAGTGGCATTCCCAACCAACACTGGCAATCTTTCTTCCTTGCCATTCTTGTTTGTGAGCGTATGCATCTGCTTGCCATCCCAGTGAAGTGTTGCAGCTGTTGGGGCGATCCAATTTTCTCGAATATCTTTGGCGATAGCACTTGTTATTGATCGTCGAGTTGAATACGACTTGGCCACACGACGTGGATCACCTCCTGCCTCTTGAATTACAGCTTCGGTGAGCACAGCCTGTTGAACAGGAGTTATGTTTAGTCGAGTAGCAACAGACACGACTGAAGGCCTTTTCAGAATATCATGAGGAATAAAGGCAGACGTACCTGCATATGTTGATCTGTGGTGACTACGCTTCCTTTGAAGCTCTGGAATCGCCTCTTCTTCAGTTTCTTCCAAGCTATCTGCAGAGGCACTATCATCAGAGCATACAGAACTTTTCATCTCTTGTACACTGGATGATTCATGACGTTCTCGTCTTGAAGCTTCCGCTAAGATGCGTTTTTTCTTTTCTACGATCTTTATCAGCTTTCTTCTTGTCAACACTACCAAATGAGGCTACTCTGTCAGATTTCATTGACTCTAAAAATGCTCTATATTCCTCATTCTTAATGTTTGTCATTGCATCTTTTGTCCATACACCAAAGGTCTTATCAAGACGTTCATTCATGGATTGCAACTTAGCCAAAGTGTTTGGAGATTCTCTGCGAGAAACAGGTATTTGACGCAATTTGTTATTGTCATTAAGAAGGTCAAGTATTAGTTTGCAGCATTGATGGTCTGAAAGCATAGGAATATTTGCTTTAGTGTAGAATGTTTTCAGCTGGATAAGGACTATGCTGGCAGATTTCCATTTGAGTGGCTGTGTTTGTTTGCCTTCACATATTTCTTTCTGGATGTGCCACATCACGCATCGAAGAACCTGCCGGCAAGTTGGGAGGCGGACTCCTGTCAATGTACCATCTCCTTCTGTAAGAGCATTGCCAAGACCAAAAATGGCACTTGCTAATCTGGTCTTCTTAGCTTCCATTGTTACAGCTTCCATTGTTTCTGAAAGACAATAAAGGATATTATTAGACTATAAGTGAAGTTTCGTTTATGGTACATGTTTTATGTAAATCACCCCTTTAGGGTGCATCAAACGCCCTTAGGTTCTTGGATTTTAATGTCTATTCTCTCAAATGTTATGTAAATCACCCCTTAGCAACTCTATATTAAAAGAAACAATTGAAGTAGTCAACTGGTTGGTAAATAAAAAAAATAGATATTTTTACATAGCGCTGCCCCCGAAAATTGCCGCGAAAATATAAAAGTGACCGGTGGCCACCCAGAACCACCTCCGATTTAATTAATTTTTGGCATACACACTTCTAGCAACAAGTGTAACATTTGAGAGAATAGACATTAAAATCCAAGAACCTAAGGGCGTTTGATGCACCCTAGTAGTGGTTTTTCAACAGCTTTGCAATTTTATCGTCACCGCGAAACCCCATCGATTGTCGGAGGAAGGGCATTTTTGACAGCCGTTTCATTCTTAACAAATTTCCAAATTTGTTATCATTATTTAAGTGAGCTTCACAGGCTTTTGATGCTCGAATAGAATCTTCTTGTTTACATCGCCTTATGGCTGCCTTATACTGACCCCTACTTCTACACATATTCATGTATACTGGTCCTAATCTGGGTCTACCATGAAAGCACCACAAATCGTAGGCGTCTTTCGATTCCCTCTTCAGGGGGGCAATAAAATCATTACAGCCAGGAATAATCTTAGTATGATAGTTGTAAGATTTAATCAGGGGGCTTCCTGCTTCTCTTAACAGGGATACTATCTTACTATAATACCTATCTATGAGTTTACAGTGAGAATCATTTGAGCAAGAATTACTAAAGGCAAGATGCAAAATTTCTAAATTATTAAAGAGGTGACTTGTTCTGTCTTTATATTCTATTCTTTGTTGCATGATAATTAAAACACTCGAATAGACAGGGTTTATTTCCACAACAGTTTCGATGCCCACTGGCATCCTCTTCGGGTGGATACAGAAAAACGAATGAACCAAAAACAAGAGGAAAAACAGTCCAGGGACCATTAAGAAATTCACACCTAGGTTAGATTCCATTCTCCCCACACTGGAAGGTCATTTTTATTAAAGGGACCCGCTTATAAGTACATTCGCACAAATTTAAAACTATCTTCTTGTTCTGTACATACAGATTCTATTATTTTTTTACATATATAATTATTACATTTATTATTAAATTTATTACATTTAATATTGCATTATTATTTATTACGGAAATTATAAATTTATTATTACATTGATTATTACACTTTGTTTATTATACAGAAATTGTAAACCGAAAAACGAATGAAAAAGGCGAGAAGGAAACAATCCAGAGACCATTAAGAAATTTGCACCTAGGCTAGATGCCGTTCCCCCGACCCCAGAAGGGCATTTTTTTTTTATTAAAAGGTCCCGCTTATAAGTACACTCGCACAAATTAAAACTATCTTGTTCTATGCATACAGATTCTATTATTTTGACATAATTACTACATTTACGTTTTTTAACATTTATTATTATTATTACCTTTACACTAATTATTACATTTATTTTATTACCTTTATTATTACATTTATTGCATTTATATTTATTTCCACATTTATTACTTCTATTATTACATTTACATTTACGTTTATTATTCCATTTACATTTTACCGAAAGAAAAAAAAGCGAGTAAGGAAACAATCCAGAGACCTTTAAGAAATTCACACTTAGGTTAGAACCCGTTCACCCGACGCCGTTAGGGATTTTTTGACCAAGAATCTCATTAAAGGGTCATTCTCTGTCAGATCAACCAAAAAAAAATTGAAATTAACACCCTCATCTCTCATATTTTGCTGAAATTTGGTTTATAGGGAGTTTGTGAGCCCTGAATCCATTTCTGAAATTATAAGGTCAATCCGACCAACGGTTCAAGAGATATGACCTCGGGCAATTTGAGGTCACTCGCGAGGTTACTAACATTTGGCGAGCCATAACTTGGGTAATAATTGTCATAATTATATAAAAGTATATATATTTAGAATCAGAAAACGACAAGGAATCCAAATATGCAAGTTTTAGAACTCTAGGTTGAAAAATAAAAAAGTTACACTGTAACCAAAATTTGAGGTCACGATTTGACCTCTGGGATATCAAATGAGAATTTTTTTTTTAAATGTAAAAAATGAAGGCATAGGCATTGGCTATTAGAATCAGCAAAAAAAAAGTTTGTTTATGTTAGTATTTTTCATGTAACTAACATATAAGTGAACACCATATTCATAAGTTGTGCGTCAATTCTACCTATTTTTTTCACACTTAAGCTCATAATTTGACCTATAGAAATTAAAATTACATTTTTTATAGATATAAAAAACAAAGTCAGAGTTCTTGACTAATAGAAACAATCATAAAAAGTTTGTTATGTTGGTACTTTTCATGTAACTAACTTATAAGTGAACACCATATTTATAAATTGCTTGTCATTTCAAGGAATTTTTATATCTTAGCTATCAATTTGACCTCAAGCTCCAAGAATTTAATAAAAATTGTATTTCACTGCTAATCTACACTGGCAATAATAGTTATAATAGTGAAAGGGGAAGACTAAGCTCACATGTAGCCTAAACAAACCTGTTGAAACATGTTGCTACTTGTCTAAGTGCAGAATCAACACAGATAGTTGCAAAATTCCTTGTCTACAGGTTAGTACAGTTCCAGCCAGCACTGTGGGTGGGCTGGTGGGTATGGTGTTTTAATGAGCCTCAGAGACTATCAAGGCCTAAAATATTAAGTGTGTATAGCTATATATTTTCTAAAAAATATATATTACCTAATTGTAAATCCTATATCTTTACAGATCAAAATACAATGGTTCGGCACTTGAAATACTGCCAGGACCCTATTCAAAAACACAAGAAACGCATAACAATCAATCTTAGAAAAGTGACTGATGTACTTGTTGAAAAATGTGCTGGAAGAGTGAAAAAAGACTCATTGTTGTGTGTGAACTGCTGGACACTGATAATGAAAAACCCCACTATACTTAGTACCACTGAAAACAACGAGTCTGAGCAGGATTCAAATGAATCATCTACTATCAGTGGCTTGAGTAACATCTCTTCAATTCAAGATCTGGACAATGACAGTGATTGCTTGATAAAGGAAAATCCTTCAACTTCAGTTGAACCAGTTTTAGCATTTCTGGACCAAACACCAGTTAAAAAAAGTAAGTAATAAATTAATATAATAACTTATACTTTACTACAAGGTCTGTTTGATCTACTATATAGCCAATTATATAGCATTTAAGGTACTATAATTAATATTTAATTACTAATATTCAGGTGTGTGAAACCTTTTTTTCTGTTCTTTTCAGAAGGGTTGTCATTAAGCTAGAAAAAGCGCAAGGCTCGTGGTAAGCTATCATCTGCTCAGAAACACCTGAAGGAGAGGCTAGAACTCAGTTATGGTGTTCAAATTACCGAGGAGGTAAGTGATACTTCAAAACCTGAAACTAAATCTGAAAAACATCTAGACAAATTAATGAATGAATTGAAACAGTCATTCCTGGAGAGCAAATGTCACCATCACAAACTACAAATATTGACACTCTCACCATACACAATTGAAAAAAAGCTAGTTTCTTTCAAACTACAACATACATGGTGAAAAGAAGCCGTTCACTTAAATCAGAACATGGAATCCTTCCGAAGATTCCACTAATGAGCAAAGGAAAAGTGATATCTGAGGAACACAAAGATATAGTTAGAAGATTCTATGAGTCAGAAGAGGTTAGTCGTATGTGTCCTGGCCAAAAGGATTGCGTGAAAGTTATCAGTGCTGAAGGTGCAATGAAGGTGCAAAAACGATTGGTCCTCGGGAATTTAAGAGAGATGTTTGAACTATATAAAAATGATGAAAAGAATCCCAAAATAGGATTTTCCACATTTGCAAAATTACGGCCATCATATTGTGTGCTTGCCGGTAGTGGTGGGACTCATTCTGTCTGTGTCTGCACATACCATCAAAATCCAAAATTGCAGCTGGCTGCATTGGGAGAAAGAGGTCTTTCATACAAGGATCTTATGGCTTACAGTGTCTGCAGTACAGAAAGAGAGACTTGCATGATGCAACTTTGCAATGATTGCCCAAGAGAAGAGGGTGTCCTGGATTTTCTTGAGTTACTTGACAGTGTGAAATCAGCTCCAAATGAAATATCTTACAAGCAATGGGTGACTGTTGACCGTTGTACAATGGTTGATAAGGTGGAGCCACTTCATGAATACTTATCATCCCTAAGCATGAAAATATCCCGCATGGTTCGTCATCACTTTGTTGCTCAGCAACAATCACAGTACTTCAAGCAGTTGAAAGAAACACTACCACCTCAGAGCGAGGTAGTTATAGTAGGTGATTTCTCTGAGAATTATTCTTTCATTGTCCAGGATGCTGCCCAAGGGTTTCACTGGGACAATTCACAGTGTACAGTTCACCCTTTTGTCATCTATTATAGATCATCTGCAGACCAGGAACTTAGCCATTTTAGTGTCTGTTTCTTATCTGCATCACTAAAACACAACACTATAATGGTTTACTCATTCATATTGAAGCTTATGACATATGTTAAATTCAGATGCCCACAATTGAAGAAGGTGCACTATTTATCAGATGGATGTGCTGGCCAATATAAGAACAGATACAACTTCACAAATCTCTGTTACCATGAAGAGGATTTTGGTCTGTCTTGTGAATGGCACTTCTTTGCTACATCCCATGGCAAAAATGCATGTGATGGGATTGGAGGAACAGTGAAAAGAGCTACTGCTCGTGCCAGTTTGCAGAGAACTACAGAGAGGCAAATTCTTACACCAGAACACATGTTTCAGTTTTGTGAAGAAAACTTGAGCAAGAAGATAAATTTTTTCTTTGTAACTACAGCTGATTTGAAAGATGCAGAAGAACGGTTGGAACATCGATTCAAGGATAGTAGGGCTATTCCTGGAACTCAGAAATATCATAGATTTGTTCCCCTAAAAAGGAAGAACTGATGGTGTATCCCATTTCAAGTGGCATTGGAGAAAAGAAAAGAATAAGGAAAAGTCATTTTACTAATGAACCTGCAATGCTTGGTAACCTAAAATGTGTCAAACCAGGAGAGTATGTTGGCTGCATTTATGACATGCAAGTTTGGTATGGAATTGTGGAGGAATATTGTGAAGAGTTTGATGATTTCACTGTGAACTTTCTACATCCCTCTGGGTCATCAGGATCAAGTGCATATTATTATCCATCAAACAAGGATTCATGTGCAGTGCCAGGACAACATATATTAACTGTAATGAGTTGTCCTACCCTAAGAGGAGGCAGCAGAATTCAATACATTTTTCCACAAAAAGAAATTGATGAGAGCATCGAGCATGCAAAAATTGTATTAGGCTAGCACATCAATCCTCTAAGTAGGTCTTCCCCTTTCACTATTATAACTATTATTGCCAGTGTAGATTAGCAGTGAAATACAATTTTACATTTTTTGCCTTTGTTTTATATCTATAAAAAAAATGTAATTTTAATTTCTATAGGTCAAATTATGAGCTTAAGTATGAAAAAATAGGTAGAATTGACGCACAACTTATGAATATGGTGTTCACTTATATGTTAGTTACATGAAAAATACTAACATAAACAAACTTTTTTTTGCTGATTCTAATAGCCAATGCCTATGCCTTCATTTTTTACATTTAAAAAAAAAATTCTCATTTGATACCCCAGAGGTCAAATCGTGACCTCAAATTTTGGTTACAGTGTAACATTTTTTATTTTCAACCTAGAGTTCTAAAACTTGCATATTTGGATTCCTTGTCGTTTTCTGATTCTAAATATATATACTTTTATATAATTGTGACCATTATTACCCAAGTTATGGGTCGCCAAATGTTAGTGACCTCGCAAGTGACCTCAAATTTCCCGAGGTCATATCTCTTGAACCGTTGGTCGGATTGACCTTATAATTTCAGAAATGGATTCAGGGCCCACAAACTCCCTATAAACCAAATTTCAGCAAAATCTGAGAGATGAGGGTGTTAGGCACTGGTTGATCTGACAGAGAATGGCCCTAAAGGGTCCAACTTATAAGTACCTTCGCCTAAATTAAAATTATCTTCTTGTTCTATACATACAGATTCTATTATATTTCTTTTGACATAATTATTACATTTATAAAGTACCTTACTTGATTCCCAATCTATAGCATGATTATTTTGGCTGGCGTGATAAAAAATGGCATTATTAGTATTACAACTTCTGAAGGCATATTTGTGTTCTTTAATACGGGCTTCAATATTTCTTCCAGTTTCTCCTACGTATACTAAATCACAACTTTTACAGGGAATGCTGTAAACACAGGCTTGTTCCTGTTTTGCAACGTTATTCCTAACCAATTTACTTTTCACGGTAGACGAATATTTGAACGCCAAAGCAAACTTAAAATCTTTCGTCAACGGTTTTACTCTTTCTAAGCCGGCAATGTAAGGCAAACTCACATATTGTTTTTGGTTAACTGAAGGTTCCCGAGGGGCATAAAATGTAAATGTAAATGTAATGTAAATGTAAATGTAATAATAGAAGTAATAAATGTGGAAATAAATATAAATGCAATAAAAATAATAATAAAGGTAATAAATGTAATAATTTGTGTAAAGTTAATAATAATATATGTTAAAAAACGTAAATGCAGTAATTATGTCAAAATAATAGAATCTGTATGTATAGAACAAGAAGATAGTTTTAATTTGTGCGAATGTACTTATAAGCAGGACCCTTTAATAAAAAAAAAATGCCCTTCTGGGGTCGGGGGAACGGGATCTAGCCTAGGTGCGAATTTCTTAATGGTCTCTGGATTGTTTCCTTATCGCCCTTTTCATTCGTTTTTCGGTTTACAATTTCTGTATAATAAACAACAGTGTAATAATCAATGTAATAATAAATTTATAATTTCGGTAATAAATAATAATGCAATATTAAATGTAATAAATTTAATAATAAATGTAATAATTGTGTAAAAAAATAATAGAATTTGTCTGTATAGATTATAGAAGAAGATAGTTTTAAATTTGTGCGAATGTACTTATAAGCGGGTCCCTTTAATAAAAATGCCCTTCCAGTGTCGGGAGAACGGGATCTAACCTAGGTGCAAATTTCTTAATGGTCCCTGGACTGTTTTCCCTCTTGTTTTTGGTTCATTCGTTTTTCTGTATCCACCCGAAGAGGATGCCAGTGGGCATCGAAACTGTTGTGGAAATAAACTCTGTCTATTAGAGTAGGTTTTAATTATCATATTTTGACCTTCAAGTAGAAAAAAGTGAAGTTTTTTGCATTTAATATGCAATCATTGTTCACTTTTAATTCAATGCGTAACAACTTTACATATCGTGAGTTAACGTAATAAACACGTCTTCAGTAAGTGAAGAAAAATAAAAGCACAATATGAGAGAACAGTTTATTAAAAAGTTTCGATACTTCACGTATCTTTTTTAATTGTACAAATGGATGCTTCGTGAAGTATCGAAACTTGTACTTTTCTCATTTAGTAATTTTACTTTCATTCATTCATTCATATATATATATATATATATATATATATATATATATATATTGGTGGTGTAATGTTTAGCATCACTAACTACGAATCCATCGCCTTTGGGTTCGATTCATGGTAAGGGTAAGCGGCACGCTCAGCTCACCCAGTTCATCCTTTCATACAAAATAATTGGTTAGTAAATAAATGGGTACCCTGGGTAGCATAGTGGTTAAGACGCTGGGCTTCTGAGCGGGAGGTCGTGAGATCGAGTCCGGACGAGGACTTTGTAATTTCTGAACACCCGTGTTGGGTCGCGGTTCGGATTCCACGTTAAGCTGTTGGTCTAAGGTGGAGCAGCAAGCCAAACCAAGGTAGGTGTGTGTGTGTGTGTAATAAAACAACCTTTTGTAATACTGTTATTTATAATCATTTACCTTATCATGATATGATAATAGCCGCTGCCTCATCGTGTTATCATACAAGTAGAGACAGCAGACTTCATTATAAAATTAATATTTTATAATTATTTCAGTTTATGTAATATTAATTAATATTTCAATGAACAGCTGTTTTTTATTTTTAATCTACCCAACTCGTTTGATCATTTAGAAAATATAACTATTTCTAAACCATTGTTATACTTTCATGAACTCCGATCTAAGACAGCCTATAGGCCAGGGCCGGCCAAGTTGTTTTGTCAGCGGGCCACTTTATAAAAAATCAAAAGTCAAGCGGGCCACCTTAATATTTTATCATTATCATTAAAATATCACAATTAATAACTGCAAATAACCGTTTATCAAAGTAAATTTATACTAAACTTTTGCCAAATACAAAATCTTAAAAATTACAAATATAACTTACTTCTGAATACACTGTTCCGTGTGGTAAAGTGATCGACAAGAAACAACGTCGAGGTAGTAGCAAAGTCACTAAGATTTTGAAGGGTAGGGAAATATTGGCGTCTAAAACAAACAGTATAATATCACTGATTGTGCATATAATAATTATTTTTTATTTATTTTAATTTTTTTTGTAGAATTAATATATTTTTTATTTATTATTTCTGAGGCGGGCAACCTCCAAAAGTCAAACGGGCAACTTTTGGCCCGCGGGCATGGGGTTGACCGGCCCTGCTATAGGCCTTAGCGTACATGCGTGCAGGCGTGTTTCTGCACGTTACTGAAGAGGCACAGAGCCACAAGTTTATCATTTGATGATTAGGGCAGTGGGCGTGCAACTAAATCAATTTCGCAGAAAACAATGTAATGTAAAACTGACAAATCATTTTTTATTAAAATTGTTATAAAGAATAAAGTGATAATAGTTTAACCTTTCATTTGATTTCGGTCATTTTTATGTTAGTCGTAAAAGAGACGTTTGTCCACTCATTAATGTCAATAATAGGCTTTAGATGAAAGGAACTTGTTTATTTAAAATTGCTGGAGTAGAATTGGTCATTTAAATTGTATTGTTTCTGTAAGTTGCTCTATATTTACATTTTAATAGTAAATATAGTAAATAGCTGCCCATACTTCATAATATTTACTCATATGTAAACTGTATTCAACGAATAAGCACACATTAGTTGAATTTAAAGTCTAAAATCACAAATTCTTTCAAATTCAAATTCATAACTAAATTGTACAGGCCTCAAAGCTTTCATTTTTTGTTTCTTAAACAAAATTAGGATTAAGGTTTGATACTGATGGTAGTTTGCGATTTTTTATTAAATTACACAACACTCCTCAGTCTTTTTTTTATTTTTTTGCTACAAAAAATTAAATTGTTTTGTATAATTTATTAAAATGTTTAAATCGGTGATGTAGGACTCAAGACCTTTTTTCTGGTCTCGGTCTCGGTCTCAGCCATGATGGTCTTGACTACATCACTGTGATGTTCCTCAAATGTAACGAACATTTATTTTGTTTTAAGTAGGCAGTTAACTGCTGAAAAATGTCACAAACTATGAACTTGTGAATAAATTATGAGTAAATTTTGCAATTGTCACTTGATAATCTCTTTAGAATCTTTATTCCCGAACCGAATGTGCAATACAGAGCTTAGGAATTAGGCATTACACAATACTGAATACGTACAAAAACTGCATGTGCTCTCGGTTTCGGTCTCGGTCTCGAGACCTTTTTTCTTTTTTCTGGTCTCGATCTCGGGTGCTTAGGTCTCGGTCTCGGTCTCGGCCATGGTGGTCTCGACCTGATCACTGGTTTAAATTGTACTTTATTTTCTCATATAAAAAGCATTTAACAATTAGTAACTACAATTTAAAGTTTGAATAGTGCTCAGTCTTGACGTCCCCATTTAAAAAGGAAAAAATTAATAAACTAGAAGAAATTCAAAGGAATTTCACAGCCAAGATTAATAGTCAGGTAACTTAACAAAATGAAGGGGACATTCCGGACAAAAACACCAACTTTTTTCTGACACTTTATTAGGTCATATTACTCAGCTTTTTTATTGGAACCAAAAAATCTGACATGGATGGAGCTTCCATTTGGCCCGTTGCAATATTGACCCTAATTTTGGCATGAAATTACACCTAAAAGGCATCGGATTTTCCAATCTTCCTATATAGTAGAATTAGGATATAAGATTGTCAATCCTGTGTATGTAGAATATAAAAACACTAATTCTTCAGTATATTTAGAATACAAAACACACTAATTTGATATATCACCATATTAAACAGATAAACAAAAAATAAAAACATCATAATGTATGTAGAATATAAAAACACTTCAGTTGAAAATATACAGCGAGTTCAGTTATATGTCACATTTTCAGCTGCAAAGCTCTGTGCATTTCCAGTGTGCTTTCTTGTACGAACATCTTGCACCACAGCCGCTCACGCTTTTCCATCCACACTTCACCAGTTGACGGCATGCTTTGGAGGCCATCGCTAGTGTGCTGCACACAGGAAGCCAGGACTTGCTCTCTCTGTCAAATGTCCATTCCCACCCTTCTGGAGTAGGAGTCTGCTGCTGGGCCAATTCACATGTCGTCCAGATTCCAGCTTGGTAGGCAGCGCGCCTCGAGTGTTGCAACAAAGCCTCCTGAGTCGGTGGAATGTTCTCCATCGTTTTGCTCTTTTTGCAGAACAACTCCCTCCGTGCCTCATTGACACATTCCAGAGTGTTTGTCTTGTCATAGATGACGACTGTGAAGCGTTCCAGTAGTTGGAAGTGTTGGAAGTCCACGGTCAGTGGGGTGTGCGGATTTGCTGCCATGTAGTTGAATGCCTGGGTGACCTCAGGGTAGGAATTCCAGGCTTCTCATGTTGACGTCTTCCCCTTTCCATAGAATGCCGAGGTTGTGTCACACCCTAAGAAACTGTGGAACAGGGAAGGGCCGTGGACTTGTCTTTGCCCAGAGCATGGCAGATGGCATTGATATGTAGGCACATGAAGTTTTTGCCAGTGCCAAAGGCAACCCAGATATCTGCAAGTGGATATTTGGCGACGATGGCGTGGAGTTTGCCGATGAGGATGATGACTACGTCAGTGTCCACAGTGCGCACCAAGCAGATGTTAGAACCACTCTTCATGGCATCTTGCAAGTGAATCAGTATTCTTGTATCTGCTTCCTCATGGTCACACTTGGGCATGCAGTGGCTGGTGCCTCTGCTGACAACTGTGCTGCTACATGTGATGAAGATCTGCTTGCCTTCTGGGCATTCGGTGGATGCAACCTTGTTGGAGAGGAAAGCAAAGAGCTCTTACTTATTGGTGGGGTTACGCAGGAAATCTGGCCAGTTCCCTGGAACCTTATTTCGACCGGCGACCTTCCATCTGATGCCTTTGCCGCGTTTCTCCCTGGTTGACTCTTTGATGCTGCTGGATACATAGGTGTCCCAGACCACGTCAATTCTTGCAGAGGTCTCCAACTGCTGCATGATGGTGGGGAAGAAGAACACCACTGGCATATTCATCAAACGTGGTGATGTTGGTGATTGGCAGGAGGTGCACCACAGCAGCACCATCAAGTATTTTCGCATTGAAGGACCTACAAGTTTCCGACTGTGGTTCATCTGTCTCGTGGGTCAGAATGCTCAGCAGATCCACTTCTTCCCTTGTCGTAGCTTACCTCTGTCAGAGAGAGATGGAGGATGTGGATGATTTTCATGCTTGAAGAAGGTACCCGTGTCTCAATCCCTCTGCTTCATAACTATGTATAAGCTGGAGAAGAGTGTCACATCATCCTTCAGCAATGAGATCTGCCCTGCCTGCTTGGTCTTTGACTTGGGTGATGGGCATCTAATCAGAGGCAGGGAGTTCTTCTTGATGGGCTCATGGACAGAACGTTTGCGGTCAGTTAGCACTAACTGACGGTAGGAGTTGTATTGCTCTTTGCCCACTGCTTCCACGGTACGGACTGTGTTGACAACAGACTCGTCGATGACATTCCGTGCGTCCAATGTGAAAAGTTCAGGGCTGTCATCTAGGAAAGGAGTGCTCATCTCAGAGATAGCCTGAACCAGACCCAATGTTTGCTCTTTGAATGTCTTCTGTGTTGACAGTCCCTCCTCATGGTGGTGTTGTTGACTTTCTTCTTCTGAAGTGTACTCCTCAAACTCTTGGAGAAGTCGTGTTTGCTCATGTCCAGCTATCATCCACTTCTTGAAAGCTGAAGGATTCTCAGTTAGTCCCACTGCATCCCCTGAACCCTTCACCAGCTCATTGTTCTGCTCGTGAGCCTGGTCGATTGGTATGGATGAGAATCGCTTGGTTGTCTTTGAAACAACGCAGTGGCCGTTGTTTTCGAATTCCTCTTGGATGACTGTAGGTATGCTCTCCATGTCCCGTAGGTGCACGGGAATCCACCTGGCATAGTTGTGATCGTCAAGAGCAAAGAACCAACCAACCAAAGCCTTGAGTGATTCCACATACAGGGGGAAGTCTCGTTCTCAGTGGGCCCGCACGAAGATCAGCCCAAAGATTTCCATCTTGAGAATGGTATCCCAGTACTGAAATGTTGGACTCTTGCTGATCATATCTTATCTCCACGTTTCTTTGGCCTTCTCATCATGCGATCCTTCAGTCATAGTGTGTGTGAAGGAATCCAGAGCACTCACTTGGTGGGCATGTCTTGTCCTGGTGAGGTGGGATGCCTTGAGGAAGGAGTCAGCTGTGCCAGAAGAGGCGATGCCTGTTTGGGTCAGTGCAGTGGTCCACCCAGAGGCCTCCTAGTACCCGAATGTTTTCCACATTACCATCTCAATGTACAGACCACCGAACATGATTAGGTACTTGTCCTCGCCATGTGTTTCAGTTCCACTGAACAAACTTGGCCAGTGCATACAGTGGTGCATCCAAAGTAATCACTGGACTCTGTCCAGGATTCAAGAACTGAGTGGCTTCGCGCTGTACATTCATCCCATGCTTGACCATGGCAGCTGAAGCAGCCTTCTCGTAGAAGAGTGGCAAGAGTTGTGTGAAAGCGGGTTGTGAGTCGTCAGAGATGTGGTCTTGATGACTGGCATGGTGGTTGACCAGGCCACAGCATCTCCCTTGGTTATTATAACATTCTACAACAGTAATTGAGCTCTCAGAGCCAATATTTTTATTTCTAACCGAAAAACTTATTTTTTCCTGGGTTTCGTCTACCCATTTAAAATGGCTGAAACAGGCTCCAGCAAGCTCAGATTACTTGGTTCCAATAAAAATATCAAAATTTATACCACACACATTGTCAGGAAAAAAAAATGGTGTTTTTGTCCGGCATGTCCCCATATTGTCAAAATGTGGTCTAAGCTGCCTGACTATGATGCTTGCAAAGAACTCAACTACTGGGAAAGGCTTCTTAAATTAAATCTATATTAACTGGAAAGAAGAAGAGATACACCATAATTTACACGTGGAAATAATGGAAAAACTGTTACCTAATCTCAAGCTGAACCCAGTAACCACCCAAACAACATTGGAAAATAGGTAAAATAGAATGTGTATTGTTCCCGCTAAAGGCCAGACAAAGGACACTCAATTCTAAAGGAAAATAGTTTGGTTTTCAGGGAGCGAAGACTATTCAACAAGTTTCCGAAGGAGATCAGGAACATTACTGATGTCAACACAGAATGCTTCTAAAGAAGACCAGACGCCTGGTTCAGGACGGTACCGGATGAGCCGGGTGTGCCTGGCTATGTGCGATGGAGATCGCAAGAGAGCAACTGCTCCTTCACCAGGCCAGGCCTAGAGTGTGGCCACCAGCTTGACCTTCGTGTGAAGAGAGACCAACGCACGGAACTGCTACGAGGTTACGAGGTTTGATTTGAAGGGAGAAGGCATTTATCGCGTTCTTCACTCATAGAGATTCAGTTATGTGGCACCATCATCTGGTGTCATCCTAAACGTTAAATATAAGAATCCTGGTGCCGTTGGTCATTGTTATTTCCTGAACTACAATTAGTTTCCTCACGCTCAAGTATTACCCTGTGCCATATCCTTGTGTTAGAGTACTTATTGCAAACAACTATGATTGATAAATAGTCTTACACCCACCCATATATATATATATATATATATATATATATATATATATATGTGTGTGTGTGTGCGCGCGCGCGCGCATCTATGCATGGGCGAGATACCAACTTTTTTAAATTCATACATCTAAAAATTAATTGAAACAATTTAATCTAACCTAACCTTATTGTTATCGAACTGAGAAGGGCGTGATAAAGGTATCGGACGCAATTTCGGGCTCGAAGAATGTTTTCTGTTAAATCATAAATTATATAGTGATGTACTCACTAATCTAGCCTAGC
The DNA here is from genome assembly GCA_023014485.1 of Bathynomus jamesi. Lineage (NCBI taxonomy): Eukaryota > Metazoa > Arthropoda > Malacostraca > Isopoda > Cirolanidae > Bathynomus > Bathynomus jamesi. The sequence continues at coordinate 265,119 of JAJOZX010000951.1, forward strand.
CTAACCTAACGTAACCTAACCTAGCGTGCCATTGTGCCTAGTGTGCTAGTGCCAGTGACGCTTGTCAGTTTCGTGCTCCTTCTTCTCCTTAAAATTAAATGTTTGTTTAAAGTCTGTTAACCATTGTGTTACTGCTTCAACAAAATTGTAAACGTTCCAAGATTACGCAGTTACACTTTCATCAGATAATCTACATTATTTAACTAATAATATTACCTAAAACATATCTTAAAATTTTTCTGGCGACATCCGGCACTACCTTCTTAGTCCTACAGGGCCACAAACTGTACCCGTGACCTTGAAATAACAAACATACGAACGAACGACTGAATTTTAACCACATGTGTAAATAAAAACTTAATGTAAAGCAAGAACGTTGGCCAAAAAACCGAATTTCGTCATTAAGACTTCCAAAAACTATCAACAAATATCTAAATTTCAAGTAAATAAACTTTACAAAAATGGCAAAAAGAGGAAACAAAAATCAGCAACAACAACAACAGTCATACCCAATTCCATCATCTCCAGGAGTCTCCGTGAGGGAACAGGAGAGAAGTATGCCTTTTCCCTCCACATCAAGCGCTGCTTCCCCTCGCCAACAGATCGAGGAATTTGAAGCGAATAAAAGGCGGGAATGCCAGACGTTTACCGGTGATAATAAACAATTAGCCTTATATATGGAATCGTACCTGTCTTTTATGCTAGTGTTTGACAGAAAAGGATGAAAGAATAAACAAATTAGAAGAAGAAAACAAAGAACTAAAGCAGTGTATAAACTCTCTTAACAAAACCAAGCAGTAGAAAATGAGAGGATAAACAGCATCCTCCAACAGGAACCCCACAAAAACCAATACTTTATCGATGGACCTGGAGTCCCTCAAGGCTTCCCAAGTGGAAACTCCACTGAACTTGTCAGAAACGCCATCAAAGACAAACTCTGCATAAACATTCCTGAAAATGTCATTACAGAGGCACCTGAGTTGAGAAAAATAATAATGACACTGAAAGAATCATAACGTTCAAACTGAGTGACCGGCTGTGGAAATCAGAAATAAGAAGTGCGGTTATAAATATCAAACATAACATATATATATTAATGAATCACCGTGTGAATACAGAAAATAATTTTTTAACAAACTATTAAAACTTAAAAAAGAAAAAAAACAGTATAATACCAGATGTGTATACAGTAACGAAAGTGAAGAGACAAATCCGATTCGAATTATATTAACACGAGTGAACATGGAAAAGTAACATCTATAACATATACTTTATAATAACTGTAAATTCGATAGTAAGGTTTATAAAAGGTATTGGAAATGTTTTTACGAGTAAAAAAACAAGTTGAAACAAGTTTAAACCAGTTCAAATCGGATTTGTCTCTTCACTCGCATTACTTTATACACACCTGGTATATGCCCGTAAGACCCACGACGGACAAAGAGTGTCGATTCATACTCAACGTGACTTCGACAACTTTCGTCGCCATATACAAATAGAATTGCCTTCAGCATAACCCGCCTGTTAAGTAAACCTATCACTCTATAACCCATTATTATGTATCGTTACTCTTATATAAAATAATAATTAAATAAATTTTATAAATTTATGCTGTCTTGAAATTTTCTAAGTTTATAATCTTTATAATCTAAAATTTTGCTTGTCATAATCTTTTAAATTCTGTAATCACTAATTTTAAGATTTTAAAATTATATTACTTTCAATTTTCAATTTAATTTTTAATTTTAAGTTTTTTATAATTCTATAATTTTCAGTCTTTCAGCTCAACAGTCTCACTCTGGATCCATATATACTAGGGGCACTCAATATATTTTGCCCCACCCTTTTTTCTTAGTTAAATAATAGGCCATGGGGCTGAAATGTCTTTTGGGCCGTAAGTTTGAACTTTCTGCGCTTCACATAACGGGATTTTTCCAGTTTGAACCTCCCCGCCTTGTATAAAACCGCTTTTAAACACCCTTGTATAAAACCGATGGTTAACGCACTTTCGAAAATGGCGCCTGACAGTGTTGTGCGTCGGAAACAGAGAGCTGTTATCGAGTTCTTAACCGCAGAGAAGGAAACAGTTGGAAATATTCACAAACGTCTACAAAACGTTTACGGAGATGCTGTTGGTGATCGAAGCACAGTTGGACGCTGGTCTAAACGTGTGAGATCGTCGGAGAGAGGGAGAGCCAGCCTCGATGATGAGCCACGCAGCGGTCGCCCGGCGTCGGCTGTGACATCTCACACTGTGCAACGTGCTAACAGCACCATTCGATCAAATCGGCGCGTCACATACAAGGAGCTATCACTGGAGCTAGGAATTAGTGAAGGAAGTGTGAATACGATAATTCAGCAACTGGGATACTCAAAAGTGTGTTCACGGTTTGTCCCTCGCGAACTGACTTAAGATCACAAAGCCCAAAGAAAAGAAATTGCTTCCGAGTTGTGGGTTCGATACGAGACAGAAGGGAATGACTTCCTTTCACGAATTGTGACTGGGGATGAGACTTTGGTACACCACTTTGAACCTGAAACAAAACGCCAATCCATGGAGTGGCATCACGCAGACTCCCCACGCTAAAAAACGTTCAAAATGGCTCCCTCTGCATGAAAGTTTATGGCCACCATCTTCTGGGACATGAAAGGGGTGATTCTGGTGGACATTATGAAGAAAGGACAAACAATCAACTCAGAGGCATATATTGTTACCCTACAGAGACTCCAGAGACGTATAAAACGAGTTCGACTGGAGAGAAAACTGGAAGACGTCCTTCTTTTGCACGATAACGCAAGACCACACAACAGTTTGCAAACAAGAGAGGCCATCACAAAAATGCGCTTGACTGTGTTACCCGACCCTCCATACAGCCCGGATCTGGCACCTTCAGACTTCCATTTGTTTGGGCCAATGAAGGATGCTATTCGTGGAAGAAAGTTTCAGAGTAACTATGAGGTTGTTGAGGAGGTTAAGTAAAACCTCGTCCAACGCGTGTTTGTCCAGCGCGAATTTGCTTATACATGGAAAAATAAATGCGAACAATTATTTGCCGAAAGCGGAAAATTTGATTATAGACGGTGCGCCAAACACGCTCTGATACAGTAGTACTGTACGCGTGCCAATGCGCGCTCTAGTGTGTGGAATGTTGGTGTTGCTTAGTATAAGCTGTGAAGTTATCTGGTGTTCTTTCGTGTTGCTTGTAAGCAAGGTGATGGTTGATTTTGTTGCGCTACTTTGAGTCTATTGTGTGTGAGCCAGTCTTGTATACTGTTTATGTATGTTTGTAGGTTATTTGTAGCGGTGTCGATGTTGTGGGTGGATGTTATTGTGATGTCATCTGCATATGATGATAAGGTAATCTTGTTATCTATGGGTGTTGGAATGTCATGCATGTATAAGTTGAACAGTGTTGGTGAGAGAACAGAGCCTTGAGGGACCCCGTTCGGAAAAAGCTTGTTTTTGGATGACTTGCATTAAATGTGACATGTGAGTATCTTCCTGAAAGATAGTTGCTCAGCCACCTTTTGGTGTTATTGTGCATGTTTGTGTTGAGTATTTTGTTTATGAGAGGAAAGCGTGGGATCGCATCAAATCCTTTACTAATGTCTATTGTTGCTAATAGTGTTGAACTGGTCGTCTGGAGTTGATGCCATCCGTGATGTGCTGCGTGAGGTTAGCGAGTAATGTGGTGGTTGAGTGGTGAGGTCTGAATCCATGTTGAGTAGGTGATAGTGGTATGTGTGGGTTGGTGATTTGTAAGATTAGTCTTTCTGTTACTTTGGAAGGTGTGCATAGTAAAGTAATGGGTCTATAGGAAGCTGGTTCTGTTGGATTTTTGTTTGGTTTGAGTAATGTAATAATTTTACCTTGTTTCCATGTCAGGAATAATAGTGTTGGTATGGATATTAGGGTGTGTCAATTTTGGGGGTGAAATGACTAAATTGAAAATCATGTGATTTGGTAGCAATTTAATGTAATCATTTGGCATACAAAATAATATCCTTCCTTCAAAAACAATAAAAAATAACTCTTACCTACATCAATTTTAATTCAAAAATTCCATTTTTCCATAAATTCATAACAAAATAACAAATGTGCGCAAACATCCTATCAACATTTAAAGTGGCAATAAGATATCATTCAGAGTCTTTATTTGAAAGTAACCAATGCAGTCATGTCCTTTTTGCTGCGGTTCTTTGACATCAGCATTCGGCTTGCTACTTGCGCTTTGATGTAGCCTTCTCGCCTCTCGTGACTGTAAACTTGACTAGCTGCTTCTGTGACCATTTTCACACATCACTCCACACTCTGAGTGTGAGAAGGCCACTTTGGCACTTGCATTGGGGCCTCTCCAAGTTGTGTTAAATCTTTGTTTGTTATGCATGTTGTCAGTGGTGGCTCCAAAACTTCCGAACTCAAGTTAACTAATTCTGACAATTTCGTGGCATTGACGTTTATCGGAGGTACCTTCCTTGTCTGAACAGAGCAGTCTCCCAGCTGGTCATCATCTAGTGATGTTCCTCTAAGCTTTAGAATGATTTCCACAGCCTCAGTTTGCTCTTTGGTACATTGGCTGCAGAGTATTGCTTGCAAAACTGCCTCTGGCCTAGCATACCAAGCGGACCTTCTCACCACAGGTAACACGATGTCCACCACTACTTTCCTTTGGGTTCTCAGTAGCTGTAATTGAAACAAGATGTGGTTGGGCCCCTCCATCCACATTGGATTAAGTTTTACATTGAACCAGTGAGGAAGATAAAACCCAATAATAAATTCAACAATCAACATCAAATTCTGTAGCATTTTGCCCTTCAGTGCATGTTTGGAAACCCAAATCCTGCAGAAACGAATCGCTGTAGTTAACCAACGACTGTGACTTACGAGTCCAATCTCCAAGAGAGCCAGATTTTGAGGCAACTCTCCTGATCTGATTGCTTGAACAATACGATAAGCGTAAGATTGATCCGTGCTGAGGTCTTTGATAACTTCTTCAGACAACACTGGAAGGGGAGGGCCTACTTCGACCTTTGGAAATTTTGTATTTATTTCTAATTCCGTTGCTTCACCTAGCATGTTGCCAAGAGGGCCTGACCACTTGTTGTTGCTCTTTGTAGGACCATCAAGTTCCTGGATGAGACGACGAAGAGGTAGTTCCCTGTGTGCAAATCACATACAATCCAAACAAGCCTTCTTCCAAGTTTTTTCTCTAAATGCGTCATAACACCGCCCTGCCATCCAGTGTTCACCGAAGTTGAGTCTCCACCAACGGCCTGCAGTGAACTGTCAAGTCTTCTTTCTTGAAGCCAACATATTATTTGATCAGCAATTGCCTCTGCATGTTTCTTGCCTTCTACTTCTGCTTCAGGAACAAAGTGAAACAAATAGCGGCCACCAGGTTCGGAACACACAGAGTAGTGTTCTTCTTTGATGAGACCGGGAAACTTTCTGTCCATTCCCTCTACCTCTAGGAGAACTTTTGTGTCATCTCTTCTTCCATCAAACAAAAGGCAAGAGAGACCTTCCTCCTTCAAATCTTTTTCATGCTGATCAGATATTTCCTTCATTATTTTTTCTTGTGCTCTTCTTATCTTATTATGATCTATCACTAAGGATGTATCCTCTCGGCTGATGAGGCCTGCATCTATCCAAGCGGCAGTGGCAATCTCTGCAGTCTCTCGTAGCCCCGTATGGTGGCGAATACTGGCAAGGGCAATGTTTGAGATGTCTTTAGTGTTGTATTTCCTTCTCTTCGGCGAAGGTTCAGATGGCATTTTGGAGTTATCATCTGATGTTGCTTCTTTCTGTTCATCTGAAGAGCTTTCAAAGAAGTGAGAAACCTCTTGATAGAGCTCTTCATCTCTTTGGGTGGCTTCTTCACTCTTCTTTTTCTTCCTTTCTTCCCTCTCTCGGATTTTCTCTTTTTTATTAGCAATAACAATCTGTTTTTTGGTTTCTGAATAATGTGCCGAACCAATCTGCATACTTCCTTGGCCTCCTGCCTTTGTTCTCTGCGCCTTTATGAAAGCCAGCTCCAAAACAGGGATCTTCTTCTCACTAGGACAGCGACAATCAATGTGAGGGTGAGGTTCTCTTCTGCATGAGGGAGAACAATTGGCTTCAGAATACAACTCTATGGGACACTGGCAGTTAAAAATGTCAAGAAGAGTATCAAGTGTGTGCAGAAATTTATTTTTCTTTGCTAGTTTTCCTTTACCAAGTGATGTCTCAACTGCTTTGTGCCACAGCTTTGTTAATTTTAGCTCAATAGTTTTATACTGATTGAGTAAAGGTGGTTTGAATAACACATTAGCTTTTTTCCACTGATGCAGAAGAGGGGGAATCATGTCCCTTATGAGCTCTTTCTCTGTGTAGTTCCTTCTATCCTTTGTATTTTGTTCACGAAGGAGTAACCCTAGTCTCAGCATGTCTCGCACTGTTGGTAGTTCTGATACGGGAAGCTCCTTGCCTGTACCGACTAACAGGCTCATGTGGCATGACGACTGACCTCTTGGCTTCAATTTTGGCATCTTAGGAATATCTGGAAAGAAAGAAAAACATTTAAGTATTTTATATCAATTACGATGTTTCAAAGTTTAGTCATTCGTGTTCTAAAATTCAATAAAAAAATATTTCATGGGATTACAACATAATTAGACAGAAGAATTAATACTATAAACACCCAGGAATGTCTGTCAGTCTGTCACGCTCGATATATATGGGCGATATTTGTATTTTAATGCATTAGAAAAGGCGTAATGAATTCTACTTTTAATTATAATTTTAAAAAGTGTAAAAAATATTTGCTTTTGCGTTCAGCTTTGAGCCGAAATTTAATCTGCGGCTAAGTTCAAAAATTTACCAAATGAGTTCTTTTTATGCACTTTCATACTGGTGCTGCAACCATTACAGAATAAACATTGTATCAAGATTTGTGAAGCTTAAGATTTTTATGGCTGCATTCTTTTCTATAGTTTTATTGACTGAATAATTGACTCCCCGGTAACTGGGGGGCCTGCGGCTCCCCAATTACTGAGGCCAAAGACCCCAGCACCACGGGCGTAGCTAAATGGGCCCGTAGGGCCCACTTTAGCTAGTATGATAATAAATAATTGTAATAATCAATAATCCATACTTACAGTTAAACTGTAGTATTCGTCTAGTAGAATAACTATGAAGTAGGTACAAGAGCAATAACAGCAAACCACCGTCTATGACAATATGACATCTAAGAGGCAACTGAGGACTGAGAGTGAGGGACAGTTCTATTCTTGTTGTGACTTGTACATTGTACAACTATATGACCTTGAAAACACTCCATATGCGATCAGTAGGATAATTCTGTGACAGATGAATAGTTAATCAATTTATGTCCTATTATTTAGTAAAAGAGTCAATTTCTGAAACTTTAAGGTAAAATTGATGTAGGTAAGGGTTATTTTATTTCATTTTGGTTTGCCAATTTCAAGTTTTGACATGAAAAGACACTATAATTTCACTACCAAAATTGATTTGAAAAAAGTTGACAAAATTGACACACCCGAATGGATATGTATTGATGTTTGTGAGAGCTAGTATTCCCTGTAGGCCCAAGTGTTTAAGGTGTATGTTAGATATGTTGTCTGGTCCAGTAGCCTTCGAATTCTTAATATTTTTGATGATCTTGGTGGTCTGGTCTGTATTGAAGGGTGTAATGGTCGTGTCGAGTCTGTAGGTTTTCTTGTGTCTGGCTGTTTGTCTGTCTGCGTGTTTCTGGTTGTTGTCTCTGTTTAAGTGACTTATCTTTGCGTAGTGATTAACTAGAATGTTAGCTTGTTGTGTATATGTTGGGATATTGTTTTGGCTGCGACAGATAGCCGCGTATGAGGTGTGAATGCAACTGTTAGAGTGGGTAATGCTGTTTATAGTCTTGTATAGCCTGGATGTATCTGTGGAGTGGTTTAGTGATGTTATGAATTTCCTAAATGTTTGTTTGTTTTTCTTTAAGTTTGTTGTTTATTTCTGTGTTGAGCTGTTATATCTGCTGTTTTATGGCTTCTGTGTGTGGTGTTTGTGTGTTGTGCTTGAGGTCGTTACGTTGCCTTATGAGGTGGCTATTTCTCTAGTGTAATTTGGGTTGTATTTCCTAATGTTGCCCTTGGGTATGTACAGGGTGTACATAAAGTCAGGATCTATTTTTGTGAAGCACTTGGAAATTATATGGAATTCAATCATAAAATGATAAAGTGGTAACATTTATTAAATAATTAAGAGTAGGATTCGACGTGACGCCCATCAGTATCCCTGCACAGCTCAAATCGTTCCGCAGCATTTCTAAACACATTCTGGAGCATTTGCGGGGTTATGTTATCTGCAGCAGTTCGTATACGTGTACGTAAGTTTTCAAGACTCATAATCTTCGTCTGATAGACGTGCGATTTGATAAAGCCCCATGCAAAGAAATCTAAAGGGGTTAAATCTGGTGATCTCGCTGGCCAAGGTCTGTTGCTTCCGCGTTCGATCCAGCGATTTGGAAAACGTCCATTTAGATAATCCTGAACAATTTTGGCATAGTGACAAGGAGCACCATCATGTTGATAGACGACGGTACTAACAATCCTATCCCCGTCGTCTATCAACATGATGGTGCTCCTTGTCACTATGCCAAAATTGTTCAGGATTATCTAAATGGACGTTCTCCAAATCGCTGGATCGGACGCGGAAGCAACAGACCTTGGCCAGCGAGATCACCAGATTTAACGCCTTTAGATTTCTTTGCATGGTGCTTTATCAAATCGCACGTCTATCAGACGAAGATTACGAGTCTTGAAAACTTACGTACACGTATACGAACTGCTGCAGATAACATAACCCCGCAAATGCTCCAGAATGTGTTTAGAAATGCTGCGGAACGATTTGAGCTGTGCAGGGATACTGATGGGCGTCACGTCGAATCCTACTCTTAATTATTTAATAAATGTTACCACTTTATCATTTTATGATTGAATTCCATATAATTTCCAAGTGCTTCACAAAAATAGATCCTGACTTTATGTACACCCTGTATTTGTTTGCAGTGTTGATGATCTGATTAAATGTCTTGAGTGTTGTATTGATGTTTATGATGGGTGTGCTGTTTAATGTGATGAATTGTTCTCAGTCTGTATTTTGAACTGTTCCCAATCAGCTTTCTTGTAATTTTTGTAAGTGTGCCTAAGGCTGTTGGGGCAGAGCGTAGAATGTGTTGTAATGATGATGGGCAGGTGGTCTGATGACAGTTGTTTTTCTGTTCTCCAGTGTGTATGTGTTGCTAGTGAGGGGGAGCAGAACGTTATGTCTGGAGGCGTTTGAGTATCCTGCTTGATGTAGTATGTCTGTATGTTCTTCTGTGTTGTTAAGAATGAAGAGGCTGTTTAGTTGTGTGGCTATGTTGGCGCCTCTGGTGTTGTTTTGGTTGTGCAGGTACCAACTAGTGTTTTTAGCGTTGAAGTCTCCTCCTAAGATGACATTAGTGAGAGAGGCCAGATTGTATAACTGTGGATTGTAATTGGCTGGCACCTGAGGTGAACTATCTGGTGGGATGTAAATGTTGATGAGTGTGGTGTTGTGTTTTAAGTGTGTTTTAATGTTAACTGCCTGTATTTCTATCGTGTTATCTGCTTGGATTGTGTCTGTAATGTTTTGGGTGCCATCAGTGTAGCTAATGCTTTTACGTATGTAAGTGATGAGTCCACCCCCGTGACCCCGGATCGCGTGTGTATTAAGTCATAGATGTAGACAGGTAATTTTTTTGTGAGGTGTTATTTTTGTATCTCAAAACAAAAACTTTATAAAAAAAATTTAGAAAAGTTTTTACTGTTGGGAAAAAGATATATTAGTTCTGGTTAGATTACATTAGGTTCTGCTGCAGTCTGTTACAAGAGTCACGATACACTGGGCCACACCTGCCCTACTATTTATGCACTTCACAGAAAACACCCTTCAAACTCTGAACTGCGTTCGGCCACTTATTAAATACTTCTCAGTTAGATGAGGGATAAAACCAAAAAAAACAACCTTTATTTAGAAAAAAGAATACAAATTACATAAAGTTTTACAATATTTTCCAATATTTTTCTGTATAATTTAGATACCTGATATTCTAATCTGAATATGCCGTTGGAAGTGTGAAAGCTTTTTTGCAAAATTAATGGCACTCAGTTTATTTATTATTATTTAAAGTTTCATACACTTTCGTGGAATGAAGAAAATCAAGTTGGTTAATAAATTCAGAAAAGAACGTAACCATCAAAATTTTTAGCTACGCATCGGAAGCCATGATAGGTAAAAAAAAAAAGTGGCAAGTTGTATTTAAAATTTAACTGCTTTGTGAGCTTCAAGTAAAATCTGTGAAGCTGCCATTTAAAATTTAAGTGATTCATAAACTAATTGTAAATCTTAAACTAACTCGCTGAAAGAATATCCAGACGGTTGAACGATTACTTTTGCTAGTAATAATAATAAACAAAAGGTAAAAATTTACAAAAGTAGTGCCTGATTATTTTACTTAATTTTAAGTAAAATGATCAATTGCATATCTATCTGTAAATAAAAAAAACTTGCGCGGTTTTGAGCGGAGTAACAAATATCTCTTTCACTCAGTCAACTGTTATGATTGGCTGCCTCGCGTAAAGTGAGTAGAGCTAATGTCTCTCGCTCAGTCGCCCGTTAGGGTCGGGTCTATCAAGATGAGCGGCGTTAATTAAAGATCATGAAGTGATCACAAGCCCTACCCGTAGGGTAGGGAGCCGAAGACGCGGCTTGTTTAGTAGAAAATAAAGATGCTTAATAAAAAAAAATGGATGAATTATGAAAAATTATGAACAAATATAATTTAGGATAAATTATGAAGTTAAATGTACTTAATGAAATTAACATAATTTTATGTAGTTAATTATAAAATGGGGACTTAATTACTATGGTAATAATGACAGGAGTGAACTTATACATCAGTTGGAGCTAATGAAGTACTTCTTTAGTGATTTGCGAAATACACTTTGTGATGAAGCCTGTCTGATATTTATGGGAACAACTGCATTTCATACATCTGCTCCTTAGAAAGAGAGTGCTTTTCCTGCAGTTTCCATTATAGTTTGGTTTATGTATAAAATCTCTGGAGAGTCTAGTGTTATAATGATGATGAATTTGGTCGGGGATGAATGCTCTATGAATGGGTGAGGTATGTTGATTTTTATTCATAACTTTGAACATATTGACAGTAACAATGAATTTATATAAGTCATTTAGTTTTCTGATATTTAGCTCTGTAAACATTGGGGAAGTGTAACTTTGTCTGCTATCATTATTTGCATAGTCGATATATATATATATATATATATATATATATATATATATTATATATATATATATATATACAGGGTGTCCCATAAGTCCGGCATCATAGTAGAAATTCATATTTTTCTATTTCTACAAACCATAATTCATATGCTCGGGATGCCAATTTCCCGTCCACCATTCGTTTCAGTGACGAGGCTGTTTTTTATGGAAATGGTGAGGTAAATCGACAAAACACCCGCTACTGGTCTCAAACCAACCCTCATTGGTATACCTCTTCAAAGGAACAAGGTGCATCTCGGGTGATGGTATGATGTGGCATTTGGAAGGATCGCGTCATAGGCCCCCTCTTTTTCGATGAACATGTCACTGGAGGCACCTACCTACGTATGCTCAAGGAAGAAGCACTTCCCAGGGTCTTGAACGAAGAAGGAAATTTCCCAACATGGTTCCAGCAAGACGGCGCTCCTGCACATTACAGCACCCAAGTAAGGGAATACCTGTACCAACAATTCCCTGGTCATTGGATAGGACGTCGAGGGCCTGTGGAATGGCCAGCTAGAAGCCCGGATCTCACGCCACTAGATTTTTATCTCTGTGGCCACTTGAAAGCGCTGGTATACGCAGAGAAAATTAGGAGTGTTGAACATTTGCGGCAGCGCATTATTGGGGCATGTAACACCATTACTCCTGACATCATTCACCGTGTGCTTGCTGACTGGGTATCACGTCTGAATTTGTGTATTGAAAACAATGGTGGACATATTGAGCACGTTCTGTAAATAAAAGCTTTTGTTTTGCCTTTTTTTATTATTTTTCCTATGATGCCGGACTTATGGGACACCCTGTATATATATATATATATATATATATATGTACTGTATATATGATGAATAAAACCACGAAGGAAAGGAAACACAAAAAGGTGCTCAAGCGCTTTCGTCTATGACATCCTCAGGAACACTGAAGTACATAAAAGGTTACGGCCTATATATAGGTTACAGAAAGAAGAAAAAAATAAATAAATAACATACACACAAACATATATATATATATACACATACATATCTACACACATACATATATATATATATATATGCAATAAACGGAGAAGTAAAAATAAAAATTTAAAATTAGAGGATTAACAAAGAGGCACACAGATTTGTAAGGAAAAATATCGATTTTTAGCACAAGATCAAATGAATTATAAAAATACAAATTTATACTGGAAATCTGCCCGGGTTTTAACACTTTGCCTTTTAGAGTCAAGTTTCGATATATATATAAATAAAACGAAGATTAAAAGTTAATAAAGTAGCCTACAAGTTTACCAAAGATTTAGCGTCCTACCCTTTTTATCTAAATTTGTTTTGAAGGAATTCAAAACAACAGGATCGAGTTGAAAAAGACCTTTGCTTATGTTGAAGTTATTTGAAAGTTGGATAATGGCAGACTCAAGAATATTTCTATTAACAATGTTGCTAGAATGAAATAAAACTGAAGCGTTATTCCAATCAATACAGTGGGATAACTCTGACAAATGGACAAAAAGAGCACTGGACAACTGTCCTGTTCTAACGGAATATTGATGCTGTTTTATACGTGTGTGCAAATCCTTTCCCGTCTGACCTATGTAAAAGGAATCACATTGTTTACACCCAATTTTATAGATAATGCCTGAATTATTGGTAGGGCTATTTTTTACTATGATATTTTTCACAATATTGTTATATGAAAATACTACATTAATATCCAAAAGTTTAAGTACATTAGCAATGCCTAAAAAGCCCGGGAAAAATGGAAGTACTAAAATATTTTTTGACAAAGTACGAGTGTTATTATTGACACGATAGAAAGTTCGTTTTGCCTTGTTGAGACAAGATTCCATAAACGCAGATGGGTAACACAGATCACTTCCAATACCGTTGATTTTTTCCAATTCGGCATCGATGTATTCCGGACTGGCGATCCTAAGGGCGCGGAGAAACATTGATGAAAAAATGGCCTTCTTAGTGGGGGTGTCATGTCCCGAGTAAAAGTGTACGTAGGACAAATTGTTTGTTGTTTTCCGATAGATACTAAACTTAAAACCTGGGCTTTCCCTATGTACCCGCACATCCAAAAATGGGATTGAATTGTCTTGTTCCACTTCTAAAGTAAACTTAATGGAGGGGACTTGATCATTTAACTGAAGGAGGAAGTTATCCAGGTCACGATTCATGGGCCAAATACACAAAATATCGTCGACGTACCGCAACCAAGGGATGCCAACCCCCAGGATTCTCGGAATGTAAGTAATTTCGAAAAACTCCATATAAATATTGGAGAGGAAGGGCGATAAGGGGTTGCCCATGGCCATCCCAAACACTTGTTGATAATACTCGTTATTGAAAGTGAATTTACAGTCTTTGATGCAAAGCTTAATAAGTTCCAAAACAATGTGTGAAAGTAGTGGCAGGTCATACTTATGTAATTCTTGGGAGAGAAAGTCAAGCATATCATCAATCGGCACTTTTGTAAACAATGAACAAACGTCAAAACTGATCAATCTATCGTTAGTTTCAGTACGTGCATTATTCAATTTTTCAGTAAGATCCATGGAATTTTTTACATGTGAATCAGAGATAGTTCCGAGAATGGGGGACAAGACTTTGACAAGCCATTTGGAGAGTTTATAAGTAATAGAGCCCACCGAGCTAATAATAGGGCGCATAGGGTTGCCAGGTTTGTGGGTTTTAATAAACCGTAAAGGTAGGGCAGAGAAGGTGAAGTGGACATGAAAAGCGGAATTAAGTCCTTATGATCTTTGAGAATGCGTTTCAAGCCACTATTAAATGATTTGATGACGTCATCCTGCGGGTTATTCCTAAGTTTGCTGTATGTGGCGGGGTCCTGGAGAAGCTCGTTCATCTTTCCGATGTAGTCCACTTTGTCCATAATAACTATGGTGTTAGCCTTGTCTGCTTTAGTAATATGGAGCTCCCCATCTTTTTTTAATTGTGAGAGGCCATCGCGAAAACGTTTAGGAAAGTTATCTTCGTAATTACCATTCGCCGCACTATAAACGAGGCCTTTAACTATGTTAAACAAATACTGAGGGAGATTACACTGTTTTTCAAAACACGCGAGACTGTAACAAATTTGTAAAGCCGAAGGTTTTTTAACAATAAAAAAGGACATACCATATCCAAGGGCACTTTTTGCATCGTCACTAATGTTTTTCGAAGAAAGGTTCAAAACACACTTTGAGCTTGCTTTTTTACTCCACTGACTATTTCGAATGAGACTTTTAATTTTCCGATCCAAAATGTTACGAAGTGAAGTAGTTCTCCGACGCAACTCGTTGTAAATTTCATCAAACAAAGGTTGGATCCACGGTTGGGGAATAACGGTTACAAAATTCTGTTTGGCGATGTTTAAAGTTTTGAAGGCGGACCACTCATTTTGTCTGGTGACTTCAATATGTTTCTTTAAAATTAATCTGCTGAAGTTGTTGAACGGATGGTCGTCAATTTGTCTGAGGCGAATCGGAAGCAGGGATTTGGGAAGAACTTGCTCCTCTAGACAGTTAGTAAGAAACTTTCGTCGGATACGAATTGCATGCCCCTTCATTAATGTAGAAGAAAACACGGACACAAACGGAGACAAGAGAGGGAACAGCAAGCCGAAGGAACGCGTGGTGTTCATTATATGAAAATTATTTCACGAAAGTAACACGTGAAAAATATTTATGATGAATAAAACCACGAAGGAAAGGAAACACAAAGATCATAAGGACTTAATTCCGCTTTTCATGTCCACTTCACCTTCTCTGCCCTACCTTTACGGTCTTATTAAAACCCACAAACCTGGCAACCCTATGCGCCCTATTATTAGCTCGGTGGGCTCTATTACTTATAAACTCTCCAAATGGCTTGTCAAAATCTTGTCCCCCATTCTCGGAACTATCTCTGATTCACATGTAAAAAATTCCATGGATCTTACTGAAAAATTGAATAATGCACGTACTGAAACTAACGATAGATTGATCAGTTTTGACGTTTGTTCATTGTTTACAAAAGTGCCGATTGATGATATGCTTGACTTTCTCTCCCAAGAATTACATAAGTATGACCTGCCACTACCTTCACACATTGTTTTGGAACTTATTAAGCTTTGCATCAAAGACTGTAAATTCACTTTCAATAACGAGTATTATCAACAAGTGTTTGGGATGGCCATGGGCAACCCCTTATCGCCCCTCCTCTCCAATATTTATATGGAGTTTTTCGAAATTACTTACATTCCGAGAATCCTGGGGGTTGGCATCCCTTGGTTGCGGTACGTCGACGATATTTTGTGTATCTGGCCCATGAATCGTGACCTGGATAACTTCCTCCTTCAGTTAAATGATCAAGTCCCCTCCATTAAGTTTACTTTAGAAGTGGAACAAGACAATTCAATCCCATTTTTGGATGTGCGTGTACATAGGGAAAGCCCAGGTTTTAAGTTTAGTATCTATCGGAAAACAACAAACAATTTGTCCTACGTACACTTTTACTCGGGACATGACACCCCCACTAAGAAGGCCATTTTTTCATCAATGTTTCTCCGCGCCCTAGGATCGCCAGTCCGGAATACATCGATGCCGAATTGGAAAAAATCAACGGTATTGGAAGTGATCTGTGTTACCCATCTGCGTTTATGGAATCTTGTCTCAACAAGGCAAAACGAACTTTCTATCGTGTCAATAATAACACTCGTACTTTGTCAAAAAATATTTTAGTACTTCCATTTTTCCCGGGCTTTTTAGGCATTGCTAATGTACTTAAACTTTTGGATATTAATGTAGTATTTTCATATAACAATATTGTGAAAAATATCATAGTAAAAAATAGCCCTACCAATAATTCAGGCATTATCTATAAAATTGGGTGTAAACAATGTGATTCCTTTTACATAGGTCAGACGGGAAAGGATTTGCACACACGTATAAAACAGCATCAATATTCCGTTAGAACAGGACAGTTGTCCAGTGCTCTTTTTGTCCATTTGTCAGAGTTATCCCACTGTATTGATTGGAATAATGCTTCAGTTTTATTTCATTCTAGCAACATTGTTAATAGAAATATTCTTGAGTCTGCCATTATCCAACTTTCAAATAACTTCAACATAAGCAAAGGTCTTTTTCAACTCGATCCTGTTGTTTTGAATTCCTTCAAAACAAATTTAGATAAAAAGGGTAGGACGCTAAATCTTTGGTAAACTTGTACTACTTTATTAACTTTTAATCTTCATTTTATTTTTATATATATCGAAACTTGACTCTAAAAGGCAGTGTTAAAACCCGGGCAGATTTCCAGTATAAATTTGTATTTTTATAATTCATTTGATCTTGTGCTAAAAATCGATATTTTTCCTTACAAATCTGTGTGCCTCTTTGTTAATCCTCTAATTTTTAATTTTTATTTTTACTTCTCCGTTTATTGCATATATATATATTAGGGTGATTCAAATATGGGGGTAAAATTTTTTTATTTTATTTTAATGTGTTCAACCCTTTAAATAGTTCATTTCAGCATTAAAACAACTATCCTAAAATATTTTAGCAAATTTTTAATTTTTAGGGGTTGCTACCAGCAATTAAAAATTGACAGAACGATTCAAATTGTCAAATTTTTCCACACCACCCAGGGGGTACAGTCAGGGCCGGATTTTCCAATAGGCAACATAGGCCATTGGCCTAGGGCCCACCAGTAACTGGGGGCCCACTGGGGACCTCCTACAATCCCTTGACACAAACAGTATCATTGACAAATTTGCCATAGAAAAAAGCAGGAAAAAGTCATTTTGAACTTCACATAGTTGTGCTTGCAAAATTTATTATGCTTGTTTCATTGTATTTTTCCATTATTCCTATGTGTAAGATGTACATGATATGGAACTTGATTTACTTTGATGTACTTGATATGGAACTAATTTAATTAAAAATTATTAATGTGTAATGTATTACATTATGTTGTAATTCTTATTGCAAAATTTATTATGCTTCAATTTGACTGTATTTTTTTCCATTATTCCTTTGTGTAAGAATAAGTTGTACATGATATAAAACTAATTTGAATAAAATTATTGATGTGTTACATTATGTTGTAATTCTTTTTTTTTTACATTACAATATTACGATATATATATATATATATATATAATATTTTTTGGGGGGGGGCACTGATAAGGTTTGGCCTAGGGCCCACAAGCAAGTAAATCCGGCCCTGGGTACAGTACAAGGCGCATTGCTTTTTTTTAATGTGGAAAGCTCCCCCGTAGGTCCTACCATAACCACAAGCATGCATAATTAAACTAGCATGATATTTGAGACATTAGCTGTCCTTACTTCATCAATGTTTCTTTCTTTCTATCAGGGTAAACAGCCCTGTAGTTTTTCACTACTTGTAGCAAGAATTGTTTTTGATCTTCGTCATGTGTTAGTATTTTATTATATTCATCCATTAATTTTACTCCTCTTTCCGCTATATCATTCACGACTTTCCACTGTTTGATAGATTTCTTAGCGGAGTTATACTCTTCATCATTATGCCATTCTTTAGCATCTTTGAATAAAAATTTTGAATTAAATTCTGTTATTGTAAAGAATCTTTGAGCATTTGATGACAAAATCTTCTAATTTCTTCGTTGGAATAAGTGCAGGATCTAGAAAAGCCCGTTTTGCAGGAAGAGTTTCTGTTGTATTTTGCAAGGCCTTTACAATTTTGTTTTTCGTTTCAGTAGGCACTTCATCATCATCTTCTGATAGGTACCAGAGGTGACCTAACAGTTTTTTAATAGCAACAAATGCAATTGTGTCATTTATTTGTTTGTAGACTACAAGATTCTGTAATAATTCCAGAGCAAGACGAGGAGCGCAAGATGGCACAGGAGCTGTAAACCATGCCTTTACATATAACCGAGTAGCAAATAGACAGATGTCTTTTAGTCCTTTTTTGTCTTTTACTGAAATTTTGAACTGAGATTTGAACATAAAAATTTTTAATGAATATGTAATTTTGGCCATCCACCTAGCCCGATGAAGTCCCGCTGGATGTTTAAATTTGATTCCACCTTTTGGTTCACCTCCCCAAAAAATAATTGTTAACTGCAATAGTTCTAGGTAATCGTCTCTTGGTTGGAATGTATCTAGTTGATTTGTTGCAAATATAATTATGTCATCTTTGATGTCATGAATATTTTCATAGATATCTGGATCTGATAATGCTGTTTCGTAGTCCTCCTTATTAATGCTTGACCATTTTTCTCTGAACTTCTTAAAAAGGACTATATCTGGGCCAGAAGATGGTGATAAAGACTTTGAAACAACAGCTTCCAGCATAATTTCAAATATATGGTGTCGACATGCCAGCCACAATAAATCGTTGTCGAATTTTTGTTCTAGAAGAATAGCTGCACCATTTCTAGGACCAGTATTGGCTGCCGTTGTATTGAAACACATGCATTTTATTTGTTCGCAGATGTCCCATTCAAGCGATGTCTGATTGTTTGCATTAAAAAGAGTGTCACTCAATTTTGCAACATCAAGACTTCCTAATAATAATTTATCATCAAACAATTTTCTACGTTTGCCAACCTTACTTTTCCATGTTGAAGGTTGTGCAGCACAGAAACCAGATTCATCACTTTTACTCTCCTCTGATTCTGATTCTGATGATGTACTGGTGAGTATGACAGCCTCTTCATTCTTCTTTCTTTTGATCTCTTCTTCTGCTTTCCTCTTTTCATAACGTTGTTGCTTTTCTGCTGCTCTTTGCTCTTTTTTAGCAACAGCCTTATCAATGGTACCCATTTTTCCATGACGTCCTTTCTCACGTTGCATTTTCAAGAATTTCTTATCATCTTCTATTTTTATAAGCTGCATAGCATTCTCATGAGCAATGTCAAATAAGTTTTCCAGTTTATCTTTCCATTTTTCTTCTTTATTATTTAAATTTTGTGATCTTTTCAATTTGTTTGCTTTGTTTTTCTTAAGCAGCTGTCATTCATTCCTTCAGTATTCCTTGAATTTTATCTACTGCATGTATTCTTTGTTTTGCTGGTATTCCTGCTTTTTTCCAAACTGCTAGCACATCATCTGCAGTAGAGCAGCATGATTCTCTAATGTCTTGCTTTTTAATATTTCTGTAGTGCATGAATAGGGCCATCATTTCCTTCTCTGATGGTAATACGGATGTTTTTAGTACTGCAGAGGGCTGCCCAATTAGCCATACTTCAGTTTTTTTCTTGTAGAACTTCTCCCAACTGAGCAACTAGGTGATGGTGAGTTAGGCCTAGCTTCCATAATCGATTAATTGGTATCAAAATTACGAGTTCCAAGCAACAATTAAAAGCAAGCTAGTATATAAACCATTAATTAAAAATTCTGAAATATAAACAATTAAACATAAAATCATAAGTTGTAAAAACAAACAAAAAGAGGGAAACTTTGACGCCTGGTAGCACATAGTAAATTTTATTTAAAATTCACCAAATTTGGCATACACTACTTTTTTGTCATAGGGAACAAAAATACAGGTTGAACAATTTAAAAAAAAACTTTGATTTTTTTGAATCACCCTAAATTATATATATATATGTATGTGTGTAGATATATATATATATATATATATATATATATATATATAATATATATATATATATATATATATATATGTTTGTGTGTATGTATGTTATTTTTTTTTTTTTTCTTTCTGTAACCTATATATAGGCCGTAACCTTTTATGTACTTCAGTGTTCCTGAGGATGTCATTAGACGAAAGCGCTTGAGCACCTTTTTGTGTTTCCTTTCCTTCGTGGTTTTATTCATCATAAATATTTTTCACGTGTTACTTTCGTGAAATAATTTTCATATATATATATATATATATAGTCTAGGGCAGTGGTAGGCAAACTTTTTTGAAAGTGGGTCAATTTGATATATTGGTAATTTGATAATGGGTCAGTGTTCAAAATTTAAATCAACAAGCAGAGCCTTCGGCTCACTGCCCTACGGACACTGCTTGTGCTTAGCAAACTCGCCTACGGCGAGGGCACCGACCCCTTTGGGGGGAGGTCATTCTCCCTCTCCCCCAAACCCCCTCGCACCCCCTTTATGCAACTTGGGGGGCTAACCCCCATCCCCCATTGCCTCCTCCCCATTACCCCCCCTCCCATGATAATATATACGTACTAAACTTGGTAATTATTGAATGTCAAGGACACTGTTGGTGAAACATTCAATAATAACCTTATTTTCGGGACACTCTTCATGTAATGTTATTTTATATATAGGGGCCTACTATATATATTACAATTGACCCGCGGGTCAGAGGTTGCCGACCACTGGTCTAGGGATTAGTCTTGTAAAAATGCCCACACTTCAAACCCCTACTAAGTAGCCAAATAGGTATATACATTTATAAAATGAAGGTGAATCAAGCAAATTTTATTAAGTAATTTCAACGTACAAAACTTATTTTTATAAAATTACATATTTAATTTAGAATTTATTAATTAATTTTCTTAAAAAGTGCAATATTATAATCATGCAACTCGGACGGAGGATGTTTTTGCAGCCAATCAAAGATGCTGGGAGTTGATGACGTAATGACTCAACTGTAAACAAAAAATTAATGGCGTCTCATATTCAAAGCATTCAAAATTAATTAAAGTTGTATATTGTAAATAAATGCAAAATACCTTTAAATTGTGCCGTGGTACTCTGTAACAATGTAGAAACTTCCATTTGAGTAATGACGTCAGCAATGACGAAAAAGAAAACGGGGGACAAGTGACTCTGCTTCCGGGTATCAGTCAAGAGTGAAAGGGCCAACAGCTGCTCGCTGACTCAGTCAGATTCCCGCGCAGACTGAAAATGCTGGAATCCCAACACTGTATATATACTGTACTTACACTGTTATTTGAGAGGGTTCTCAGACATTTTTTATGAATGAATTCCAAAGGATGTTTTATCTATTTCTTTGAGCTACCCTATGTTGTAATGCAACATAATACGAGGGGCGGTCAGAAAATTAGTTTACACGGCGTATAATTTCGTAACTAAAGGACCTACATTGATTATGTTTGTATCAGGTGAATTAATTAACCATTGTTGGCAACACTGCACGTCGATTCGGCTGCCATCTACCGTACATTGGTTATATGAATCAGTTGGACATGGCGGCTCGACTGGAACAGTGCCCTGTCATTTCTGCAACGATATTCCGAGTCTGTCAGTGGTCAAGAATTTCTCGAGCGCATTGTCACAGGAGACGAGGTATGGGTTCATCACAGTACTCCGGAAACAAAACGTGCCAGCATGGAATGGAAACACCCTGGGTCCCCGAGACCAAAGAAGTTGAAGATTGTGAGGTCCGCTGGCAAAGTGATGGTTACCGTGTTTTGGGACCACAAAGGCGTTTTGCTCGCAGTCTTCATGCAAAAAGGCACAACAATCAATGCAGCTGCATATTGTTTAACATTGGAACGTTTACGAGCGGCCATTAAACGTAAACGTCCTGGACTGCTCCGTAGAGCAGGGCACTGTTACAGTCGAGCCGCCATGTTCAACTGACTCATATAACCAATGTACGGTAGATGGCAGCCGAATCGACGTGCAGTGTTGCCAACAATGATTAGCGAATTCACCTGATACCAGGGCTGTGGACTCGAACTCGAACTCGATTGAACTCGATTGTTTTCGTAAACGCGAACTCGAAATAAATTATCGAGTTATCGAGTTCAGAGGTGAAAAAAGTTACAATCTCACCCTACAAAGTTTGTATAAATATTACAAAATAATACATGCTACTGATAAAAAAATCAGAGACAAACATAAGTCAGAACTAAAGTAAAATACAAACAATAATTTAAAAATTAATATACCAAATATATATCAGATTTTATTTGAATTACAGGAAATGTATAATTTAATTTATCTAAATATTACGGTGGCGTCCTAATAAATCTATCTGGCAACTCCAGTCTCAGCAGTTAACACTGGGCCAAATAAACGGATGACGAGAAGCGTGTAATGACCGTTGGCGTGGAATATTTACCCCTCACTTCTTATCTTATTTGGTGGCTATTTGGACTTTGTACTTTGTAGGCCAACTTAATTTATTTTAAATCTTATGAAGTAATTACCCTGGTAAGTGTCGTAAAATTTATTAACTGTATTTTTCATTATACTATGTGTATAAGCAGCTTTACGAATACGAACCGTTATGTTATATTCATTTCCTAATCCTATGCTATACTTAAAATTTTAAATATCAATAACATTGTTGCTAACGTTGTTACTTTTATGTTTGAAATTTGAATTACGGAAATGTATGTTACGTAATTACGTAAAACTAATAAATATTCTTAAGTTTGCGTAAGTGTTTTAGGTTATTTATATTTTATATATAAAAGTAATAAGAAAAGCCCCTGTTCTAGCCTCCTAGCACATATCATTCCAAATTTACAGCAATAACTGAATTCGAACTCGAACTTGAACTCGAACTCGAAAAGATGACTGAACTCGAACTCGAAAAAATTTCTACCGAGTTCGCACCCCTGCCTGATACAAACATAATCAATGTAGGTCCTTCAGTTACGAAATTATACGCCGTGTAAACTTATTTTCTGACCGCCCCTCGTAAATGTGGGTGATTGAAGGAATAATATAGGGTAAGAAGTGCTTCTGTTGAAGGGTCTTTTTAGTTTAAATAATATAAGGGAAAATCTTGATATTTTGGATTTATGTTGTACATAACTTTTGAAATTGAACGAATCTTATTCCCAATTTTCATTTGACAGTTTATATTATGTTTTGTGGTAATGATAATATAAGGTGATTTTGTTAGGTTCAATAAAATTTTATTAGCACACATCCATTTATACACATTTTCTAATTGCCTGTTCGTTTCATTAATCAGAAAGTCTGAGTTATGATGGGAAGAAGTATGGTATCTGTGTACTGTACAGCCAGTGGTTCCCAACCGGTTTTGGCTTATGGCCCCCTTAGGAACCTTATTTTTTCCTGTGGCCCCCATAAGCATTATTTTCAGTAGGTAATATGCAGATTTAACTCTATTTTACAAAATAACATTTTCCTGTGGCCCCCTTCAAATGTGCCATGGCCCCCGGTTGGGAAACACTGCGTGTACACAATTTAATGTGGTTCAGATCGTTGCCTCGTTGGTGTGAAATGGAAATAATAATGGGCTAATAATTATAGATCCTTATGGAACTCCACTAGTTAGGATCGCCTTGTCGGATAAATTATCTTTTAATTTGATGTACTGATGACAAGTTGACAGATACAATTTAAACCAATCGAGGATATTTCCTCTTATTCCATATATGTGAAGTTTATTCAATAAGATTTCATGCGAAAGTATATCAAACGCTTTTGACAAGTCGAGGAAGATCAAAGCAGTGTGTTTTTTGCTGTTTAAGTTCTGATAAACAGTTTCTAATAGCATGTTTATGGCATCTTCCGCTGTATGTCTGACTCTAAACCCAAATTTTGTATTAGTTAGTTAAAATATCGTATTTAATTAAGAATTTAGTAAGTTTATTGTACAAGATTTTTTCAAATACTTTACTTAAAGTTGGAAATAGGGAAATGGGGCGATAATTGAGTGGAGTATTTGGGTTTACCGACTTAAATGCAGAGCATACTCTGGCTTCCTTCAGACTGTCAGGAAATATACCTAGTGTTCGGTAATAATATTAGTTTTCCATGTAGTTTGAAAAGAGTATGCTCGCGGTTAATACTCACAATGAGTGCTAGTATGACCCATTGGTTGTTGTATTTAGTTCTAGATATTACTTTTGATTTAAGAGGAAAGTTTATGTTGAATATATCCAATGTTCCAATGTCATGGTTTCGGTTATTCTTGTCCAATCAAAAGCTGTTATTTTTCTCCGGAGCTTTAATTTTTTATTATAGCTGTAAGATCTATAGTCAACTTTGGTAGTTTCCTTTGCTGAGAAGTGGGTGATTAACATGGTGTACATAGGCAAGTTATCTGTGATGCTTGTCAGTCCTTCGATACTTTTACTCTTGTAGTTTCAGCCTACAAATGTACTTACACATCCTCCCCTATTTTTAACCCTACATACATGGTAGCTTGTGTAACTTGGAATGTTGAAAAAGATTTTATTTTCATTTAACCAGGTTTCAGTTAATATAATGCACATGAATTTATGTTGTAATAATTATAGTTAGTTGTCAATTCACCAAAGTGACCCGGGAGACTGCAAATGTTTAAATTTAGGAAAGACAGGTTGCCATTGTTGTATTTCTTGTTTAAGAAGTTGTCAACTGAGATACAGTCAGAGTTGACTACGTTTACAGATTCAATAATTTCATTTACAATATTGAAAGTGTTGATCATGATGTGAAGATTAGGGTAATACGACAATAGAAATAATAACAAGTAAGAAAAAAATATATATTGAAGGAAGTTTACATTGAAGTTTTGAAACGTCTACGTGAAGCAGTTCGGAGGAAACGGCCGCAGGAGTGGGAGTCCGAAGACTGGATGCTTCATCATGATAACGCGCCACCTCACTCGTCGCAACTTGTCCAGCAATTTTTGGCCAAAAACTCTACCACCCTAAGTACAACAGCCTCTATATTCACTGGAATTGGCTCCATGCGACTTTTTTTTATTTCCGAAGCTCAAACAAACCCTGAAACGACACCGATTCGATGATGTTGAGACCATTAAAAGAAATTCGACAGAGCAGCTTTTGGCCATGCCGAAAAGTGCTTTCGAAATTTTTTTTTCAATAGTGGCAGGATCGTTGGGCAAAGTGTGTCTTCAGAAGGAGCGTACTTTGAGGGAAATTAAACCCTAAACCCTGTAGTACCATATTCTGTCCATAATCGTATCAGTCCGGATACTTTTTGAACAAACTTCCTATGTGTGTAATAATTAGGGGTGGTCGAAGTTGGTACCAGAAAGCGAATAAACATCCAGTAGTTGTCGTTTCATCTATGAAATGTGAAAATCACAAAGAAACGCATTTTGATAAAAGATCAGAATGCGAATTTAGCTTTTAAGTTTTTAAGTTTTTCTCTTGTCGCTTCATGCGTAAAATCTCGTATGCGGCATACGCGCAACCAAAACAAAGCAAACCCAAAATTATTAACTTGTTTCTATAAGCATAAATATCAACGTTTTGCTTGTATTTTTATATAATTATTAATTATGCATCTTTATTAAAAAATAATGGTAAAATATTATATTTCCTGTGACCGTTCACGCTTATTTCTTACATATTGCTATTCGCATTAACCCTTTTCATTATGTTTCAGATTTTCCGGTGTAAGTAATGCCGAAAGCGAAAACAAGACACCTGACCCGAAAGAAAAGTGAAGAAAAGTATGGAGGTGGTCCTTGTGAATTATTAATGACCGAACCAAGCACTTACAGGCAGCTGATTCAATACTATGGAAAAACCACAACATGGTATCGTATGTGATACCTTTATTTCATAATTAAATATAAATTATTAATTAATTGAATTAATTATCTATACAAAATTGGCTCGGGATTGTTGACATAGCCTAATGGGAATGAAATGATTGCCATACATACATGGAAACCGTATGTAGGCGTCGGTCTGCATAACCACGTGAAACCTTCATTTATTTCACGTGAAACGAAATCTTCCATTCGCTAACCCATGCAAAAACAAGGGAGAAAGAGTCAACAACCTTTGCAAAATCAGCAATTTACAGAAATATGAAGATATATTAAAGGAATAGTCTCAGGGCTGTTTATGTTACAGTAAACGCTTTAAACGGGAGGATGTCTAAAGTCCTCCCTAAAGTTCTGTGTGAATTCCTTATAATATAAAACCTAATGACTATAAAAGGGTAGGCCTATTCCTTCAGGGGTTAATAAGTGATTGCCTATATTAGTAACAAAGTGTTAATTCGTCGTGTAACTCCATCGTGGCGGCCCTACACCGAAAAAGATCGTAACGCCCAACATCGAAGTAAACTATGTATGATCCATCAAAATTAAGGTGAGGTAATTTCATTTTCATTTTCATTCTAGGGCGTCTAAAATCCCGACGCTAAAATTACCATAAACAATTAAATATAAAGAGGTCCTTTAAAGACCTACATATTCATAACTCTCTAACGAAAATATATAGGGCTTTTGTCGTTCACTCTCCACTGAAATCTGCTGGACATTTCCAACGGATGAGGGTAACAGGCAATCAACCCAATGCCCTATATAGTTTTTCACATGGTGGCCCGTGTGGGGAAGGGTTATTTGCTGTGAAAACCTTAACCTTGAATAAAATAACAAAACAGAATTAAAACAAACAAATAATAAAATTACGCCTTACCAAACATTTTGACATCTGAACAGAATTTATTCCATGTTTGGCTTTTTCATTACATAAATAATAATAAATTACGAAGCCTACCTCACAAAGTAGACCCTACTCTTTACACTCAATGCCTATTCTAACTAAAAACACTAAATTTATAATTCAACCTGTGGTGTAGGTTATAAAATTTATTTCAGCAATTTAACTTATAAGACTCATTAACATCACAAAAATTAAGTGCAGAACTGTAACATCACAAAAATTAAGTGCAGAACTGTAACATCACAAAAATTAAGTGCAGAACTGTAACATCACAAAAATTAAGTGCAGAACTGTAACATCACAAAAATTAAGTGCAGAACTGTAACATCACAAAAATTAAGTGCAGAACTGTAACATCACAAAAATTAAGTGCAGAACTGTAACATCACAAAAATTAAGTGCAGAACTGTAACATCACAAAAATTAAGTGCAGAACTGTAACATCACAAAAATTAAGTGCAGAACTGTAACATTACAAAATTAAAATTATACATACAGTATATAAATATACAAAACATTGTAATATTTCCTATGGAAAATAAATTAAATTGCAACACCCTTTCATTTTGGAAAGAGTGAGGACTTTATAAAATGCTACACTTTTTATATTAAAAAGTGAGGAAAAACAAAATGACAATAAAACGTAAATTAATTATAGGTAATCTAAGAAGGGTTTTGTGGCCTCCCCTTGGCCACAGCCCAAACAATTACAAGGGTTTTTGGCCTACCATGGCCACAACCCAAACTATAACAAGGTTTTTGTGGCCTTCCATGGCCACAGACCAAACTATTACAAGGGTTTCGTGGCCTCCCCTTGGCCACAACCCAAACTATTACAAGGGTTTTGTGGCCTACCTTGGCCACAGCCCAAACAATTACAAGGGTTTTGTGGCCTACCTTGGCCACAACCCAAACTATTACAAGGGTTTTTGGCCTACCATGGCCACAACCCAAATTATAACAAGGTTCTTGTGGCCTTCCATGGCCACAGACCAAACTATTAAGGGTTTTGTGGCCTACCTTGGCCACAACCCAAACAATTACAAGGGTTTTGTGGCCTCCCCTTGGCCACAGCCCAAACAATTACAAGGGTTTTGTGGCCTCCCTTGGCCACAACCCAAACTATTACAAGGGTTTTTGGCCTACCATGGCCACAATCCAAACTATAACAAGGTTCTTGTGGCCTTCCATGGCCACAGACCAAACTATTAAGGGTTTTGTGGCCTCCCCTTGGCCACAACCCAAACTATTACAAGGGTTTTGTGGCCTCCCCTTGGCCACAGCCCAAACTATTACAAGGGTTTTATGGCCTCTAATGGCCAGAGACCAAACAGCATAAAAACAGTACAGGATTCAAAGCCCCAAGCCCTCCAGATCTACCTGTGGAGGAGTAACATTTACTCCACTAAAACTACGGGTATTGACTAGTCTGAAGTGGTAGGAGGTTTGAATACAGTACAAACTCTTTCAACCAAACAACATAACATGGAAGTACAGTACATTTCAATTAACTCACCAACGTAGAAGTCATTTTAATTAAAACATAAATCATTAACAAAACAAAACATGACGAAACTCCAAAACAACATTAGTAAACCAGCATTTAAAAATTGGTGACATAAAATTTACACAGATAAATAATGAGCAAAAGTTAATAACTTTACTTTAATAACATAAATTTCCTATACCTAAGGGGAGTCGAACTGATTGAAATAACTTTAACCAAACTTGAGAAGCTAACCTCTTGAACTTTTATATTTAAATAGGTCTTGAGTAACCTTTCTCTTCCTAAATTCCTATTTCATTCTTTTCAATCCATTTCACATGGTTTAAAACACAGTTTATCAAAAAATTTGATCTATAACAAATTTTTCTCCGGCCCCCCCCAGTATATGGAAAAACCACAACATGGTATCGTATGTGATACCTTTATTTCATAATTAAATATAAATTATTAATTAATTGAATTAATTATCTATACAAAATTGGCTCGGGATTGTTGACATAGCCTAATGGGAATGAAATGATTGCCATACATACATGGAAACCGTATGTAGGCGTCGGTCTGCATAACCACGTGAAACCTTCATTTATTTCACGTGAAACGAAATCTTCCATTCGCTAACCCATGCAAAAACAAGGGAGAAAGAGTCAACAACCTTTGCAAAATCAGCAATTTATACAGAAATATGAAGATATATTAAAGGAATAGTCTCAGGGCTGTTTATGTTACAGTAAACGCTTTAAACGGGAGGATGTCTAAAGTCCTCCCTAAAGTTCTGTGTGAATTCCTTATAATATAAAACCTAATGACTATAAAAGGGTAGGCCTATTCCTTCAGGGGTTAATAAGTGATTGCCTATATTAGTAACAAAGTGTTAATTCGTCGTGTAACTCCATCGTGGCGGCCCTACACCGAAAAAGATCGTAACGCCCAACATCGAAGTAAACTATGTATGATCCATCAAAATTAAGGTGAGGTAATTTCATTTTCATTTTCATTCTAGGGCGTCTAAAATCCCGACGCTAAAATTACCATAAACAATTAAATATAAAGAGGTCCTTTAAAGACCTACATATTCATAACTCTCTAACGAAAATATATAGGGCTTTTGTCGTTCACTCTTTACTGAAATCTGCTGGACATTTCCAACGGATGAGGGTAACAGGCAATCAACCCAATGCCCTATATAGTTTTTCACAATACTATTATGACCTTAATCATGCTAACCCTGGCGCAGATTTTTGGGCCTTAATGCAGCAAGTTAGCAAGGATTTAAAATCCATTTGGTCTTCAGTGAATCCAAGGCTGCCTTTGATTAATGACAAATCCATTGACAGAAAGGTTAAAGACCTACTCACTCTTGTGAAAGACATTAATCACAAGCTTGCTAAGGCAAATGTCAAGCGAAATCTGGATGCTAACTTGGACAAACAGGAAGGCCAAACAAGGACAGCAACATGTACTACCTCAGGAGGAAGTTGAGCTAGTAGGATCTTTCATACATCCTACAGAGTTGCCTGGACTTACAAGCAGTTCATCTGGTGGCGAGGTTAGTTTCCTTTTATTTATATTAATTATATATAATTATAAATAAATAAATAAATTAAATAAATAAATAAATAAATAAACAAACAGAAAACGCATTAATATTTTCCATTTATTTTCAGGAAGGAGAAGATGAATGGCAGCCTAGGAAGAGGCCTTCAGGAGACTACAGCCTTTTAAAGTTTCCGAGATATGCTATGGAACTTGTCAGAGGTGAATGTTCATCAAATCTGGGCGCAGCTCTTGGGAATGCCTTGCTCCATGACATCAACCACCTACTGAGACCTGAAGTTGACATCAATCACATCATGATTGACAAGTGCAAATTAGACAGGGCCAAAGCCCAAATTAGGGTAGTTAGTGAGGGTGTGGAATCAGAGAAAAATACACAGCTCATTTGTGTTGGTGTGGATGGGAAGGTTGACGAGAATACCATGACTTACAAAGAAATAGAGACACCTGAAGGGGAAACTGTTCTCAGAAAGTGTGTTGACGCAGAACATCACCTCACATTCACCTATGAAGATGGAAAATCTCCTGGCGCCTACTTGACCCACAGAACAATTCCTGTTATAGGCGCCACTGGTGAGGTTCTTGCTCAGGAGACATTCAGTGTTCTTGAAGAATATAATAGCCTTGAAAGTATCCGAGCCATTCTTCTTGATAATACCGCAACCAACACTGGCTGGAAGAGTGGTTTAGTGGCAAAACTTGAAGAAACTCTGGGGAGGAAACTGCACACTATTGGTTGCACACTGCCTCAGAATGAACTCCCACTAAAAGCTCTTTTCAAAAAAATCGATGGAGTGACGACTGGCCCAAGAAGTTTCAGCGGGCCCCTTGGGCAAAGGTGTGCAGAAGATATCCAGGATGAACTTCAGGTACAGTTTGAAGCTGTGGAAACTCCAATCATTGAAGGGTACATTCCAGAGGAAGTACTGAAAGACCTCAGTCATGATCAAAGGCTTCTGTATGAGTATTGCAGAGGGATCGGATCAGGAAGAGTAGATGACAGATGGGCTGCTTGGAAGATTGGTCCACTTAACCATGCAAGATGGTTAACTCTTGCCATACGACTTCTTTGTTTGTACACAAGAGACAACAGACTAAACCTGAATTTGAAAAAGTTGGTCCATTACATTGTTCGAGTTTATGCTCCTGCATGGTTTGAGATAAAGGCATCCTCTAAGCTGCATGATTCTCCTCGCATCCTCTTCTCTGCTATCAGCCGACTGAGGCTGATTCCATTTGATGATGTGAAAAAATATTATAATTGTCACTTTAAGTGGGTAATTTGTTTATATTTTTATTTATATTTAAATTTTAATTTATATTTTCATTTTCATTTTTCATTTATAGAATGGAGAGAAACCAGGAAGCAGGGAAGAAAATTCCCCAGGTGAATTGGAATGCAAATCACTGGCATGAGTTCATCGACCTCACTGACCCTGATGTCATGGAACCACCTACCACACAGCACCTATCTGATGAAGAAATCCAGTCATTCATGGACACTAACACTAAGCCAGACATTCCAGACTTGCCTTCTCACTCTCAGAGTGTTGAGAGGAGTGTCAAATTAGTGACAGAGGCTTCCCATACCGTGTACAGGTTCGAAACTCGTCACAGATGTATCCTTACTAAAGTACTGAGCAGGAAGATGCGTCCTGCATTTATGTCAAAAGGACATTATTCTCAATCTTATGATGATTTATATGAATAGTTTTTCTTTTTACATGAGAACATGTGATTTTTTTGGATTTATCACCTTTTGAAAGTATTTTTTCAAGTTTTGTAGCCAAAATATGTGAATAAATTAGCAAAAATGCATGTTTTTTCAACGAAATTTTATCATTTTACACTTAAAACACATGATATACATTAGGCATTGTCTCCTTTTGGGATAGAAAATGATATTGAGTTGCTACATCTATAATTAGTTAATATTATGTCTTCAAAAATGAATAGTTTACCTATCGCGTATGACGAAAATTGAGTCAAAAACCATAACAAACTTTAATTGCAAAACGGACAAGCAGGTCCTTATCCGTTTGCTCTAAAACAATTTTGGGGTTCATTTCTCAACCAAACCTAACTACTGGGCACTTATTCACCTTGCGATTTCAAAACATGTGGAAAATCGACCCGCCCTAGGTCACTGTATATATATATATATATATATATATATATATATATATATATAATATATATATATATATATTGTGGTGCAACTCCTTTTTCGGTTGCACTTATTGCGCGCGCGCGTTCGTTTATTTCAGGATGACTGCCAATTAGGGTAGTTCAAGAAATAAAAGTTTTATTTTTGTACTTCCTCAAGGATGCCCTTGTTTGAAATCATAAAAGGAAAATTGCTACAAAAAATTAACTCATTCCGACTATATTTAAAGGTCGCTACAAAATGAATAATGTTTTCTTAAATGAAAAAAATAACGAAATTTGACAAAAGAACATGCAGATAGCTTTTAATTTTGTAAAGACGCTTTAGAGGGGGTAGGAAACGTTCGTCGATGGGTCTCAACAATGCGGAGAAAGAATTGTTTTTGTATTGTACTGTTGAATAAGAGCAATCGCTCTCTCTGCAGAGTCATTGTGAACCTTCATCTTCAATGCTCTTTCTTTCAACAACTTGTAATTGTCATTACTTGGCCAATCACTTGGTGGTTTCGAAAGAAATTCTTGAGCAATCTTTCCATTTTTATCCAATGCAGCGAAGAGTTGAGCCGTCTTCTCGCTGACGTAAGTTTCCAAGGGGTTTTCTGTTTTGAACAGCTTTGAATCGAGGCGCTTCAGCCCTTTCGTTTTTGCAGGATGAGATAATTTTTTAATCATATTTTCTTTTACTTTGCTGCCCAACCCATC
Source organism: Bathynomus jamesi (assembly GCA_023014485.1). Taxonomy (NCBI): domain Eukaryota; kingdom Metazoa; phylum Arthropoda; class Malacostraca; order Isopoda; family Cirolanidae; genus Bathynomus; species Bathynomus jamesi. The sequence goes on from JAJOZX010000951.1 coordinate 297,776, forward strand.
GTCAAAAAGTGACAGTCCAATCAGCTCTTCCGAGAAGTACCAGAGATGTCTCTTAAATGCCTTGAGTGCAATTTCAGCCAAAACCCCGTTTGCATAGGTCTCCATACTGGCTACAGTCTTCAACAAATCGTTGGAGACGGGCCAGGTGCCTGGTGACTGGAGGGAAGCCAACGTGACCCCTATCTTTAAGAAAGGGGATCACGAAAGTCCAGGGAACTATCGTCCCATTAGTCTCACTTCGGTGGTAGGTAAATTATTAGAGGGGATAATAGCGAATAGGATCGTTGACCATTTGGATTCCTACAAGCTGCTTGGGGACTCCCAACATGGGTTTAGACGGCATAGGTCGTGTCTCACCAACTTGCTCGAGTTTTTCCACGTCATGTTGAGTGAGTATGATAAGAGTAGGGCGATTGATATACTTTATCTCGACTTTCAGAAAGCCTTTGATAAGGTACCTCACCGCCAGCTAATGGCCAAAGTGCGCGCGCTGGATATCGGTGGGGAAGTAGGTAGGTGGATTGAAAACTGGCTGAAGATTAGGCGGCAGAGAGTTGTAATTAAAGGGGTTAGTTCGGGTTGGGCCTCGGTCACTAGTGGGGTTCCTCAGGGTTCCATTTTGGGGCCACTGTTGTTTATCATTTACATAAATGATATCACGCTGGCATCGTCAGTAGGATCGCCAAATTCGCTGATGACACGAAGCTTGGTGTCAATGTTGGGACGCCCGAAGCGATCGAGCAACTGCGTGCGGACCTACTTAGGAGAGGAGAGTGGTCCGAAAAATGCCGTTAACTTGGGTAAATGCAAGGTGATGTACATTGGCTACGCCAATCCCAAGTCGGACTACTCGATGTTGGGGAGTAATATCGAGGCGACTGATTTGGAAAAGGACTTGGGTGTGCTAATTAGCAGCGACCTTAAGTTTACGAAACAGTGCGTAGAGGTGGAAAAGAAAGCCCAGAAGCTGTTGGGTTATATCAGGAGGCAATTTCAGTTTCGGAACAAGGAGATTGTGCTCTCTCTGTACAATTCCCTGGTTCGGCCGCACCTGGAGTATGCTGTGCAGTTCTGGTCGCCCACCCTCAGGATAGATATTGAGAGGCTGGTGCGAGTGCAGGCGAGGGCCACAAAGTTAATCCCTTCCGTTAGGCATATGGGCTACAATCGACGCTTACGCGCCCTGAACTTGTTTTCGCTGGAAACTCGGAGGCTGCACGGTCAACTCATCGAGGTTTTCAAGCTCTTACGCGGATTCAACGATGTCGATTTTAGAAGCATGTTTAGTTTAAATGATAACCCAACTCGCAACAATGGTTGGAAGTTGGATTTGAAACGGTTTAGGACTAGTGTGTGTGGGAATTACTTTACGTATAAGATGTGTGACACGTGGAACAGGTTACCTTCAGAAGTTGTGAGCAGTTCCTCTGTGGATCTATTCAAGAAAAGGTTAGAACAAATCTTGCACACTATTTGAGGGTGTAGAAAATTTTCCCTGGCACCCGTTGCCATTGGTACCTCCTCGGTATGGGCCGCAAGGCCTTTTGAGGTACTTCTTTTCCTTGTAACTCCTTATAACTGTTAGAAAAGCTAGGTCGTTTCTAGGGGCCCTCACTGCCAAGGGTGCTTCATGCCAATATTTACTATAAACAAGTGCCACAAAGAGACAAAAACCTTTCAGACCCTTTTTTTCACGAGCAGTAAGTTTCATTTGCTCCTGGAAGAGAACGATCTTCAAAGCATAGGTAGCTTTTGCCATCCAGCGAGCCTGATGAAGAGCTCCTGGAGCTCTGATGTACTTCTTAGGCAAACTTCCTCCCAGGAAAATTAGAGAAAGATGGAGGAATTCACTGTAGTCATCCCTTGAGAAGCTGCTGTTCTGAAGAGCGTCGGAGAGGTACTCTATCATCTCTTGACAAAGTTCTACAAGTTTCCTTCAAAAAGTTCCATTCCTGCTGATATAAAGTTTTCTTTATTGATAACTGGCCATTGTGCCATGAATCGCTTAAACAATGAGACTTGTGGTCCTCTCGAAGGTTCAAGAATACTAGAAAATACGTTAGCCAAAACGACTTCATACATAGGATGACAACATGCTATCCACGTCAGAGAGCGACCTACAGCTCTTTCTATCAGGGTACAAGCTCCAGACATCAACCTCGTATTTGATGCTGTTGTATCAAATACAAGCCCCACTCATCCAACATCCTGAGGCAGACATCAGCTTATGCTTGTCCCGTTCCGTGAGGGATGAGTGGAACACCAAGTAGTTTTTCTCCTCTTCCTCCTCCTGAAACAAGGATTGTGATGCGGTCCACATTTTCATGTCCCGTGTTATATTCAAGGTCACTCAACCCAAAACGAATTAATATGTGGGATTGTGGGTTTTGTACATGTATAATTTTTATATTTATATTATATATATATATATACACACACCACACACACACGAGGGTACTTCAGTAAGTATCCGCACTTTTTATTTTAGTGATAATATACAGGGTGGGCCGTAAGTTTCCATACATAGGAAAAATTAAACGTTTGTTTTTATGTTTCAGATACCCTAAGAATATGCGTTTGACGTAAGATCTTGTTTACTGATGAAGCAAATTTTTACGTCAATGGAGAGGTTAATCGGCAAAACATACGTTATTGGAGTAATGCTAACCCTAACTGGCTGAGTCCGACGAAGATGCAAGGTGCCGGTAAAGTGATGGTGTGGGCCGGGATATGGGGTGACAGAATTATTGGACCAATTTTTGTCAGTGGAAATCTTAATGCCGAAAGGTATCTTAACATGTTGCAAGAAGAGATTTTCCATCCCTGCTAAACGAGGAAGGTAACTTCCCAGTTTACTTCCAGCAAGATGGAGCTCCACCTCATTATGGTCTTCACGTGCGTCGGTATTTGGATCAGCAGTTTCCGGATGCTTGGATTGGTCGGCGTGGTCCTGTGGAGTGGCCTCCCAGATCCCCAGATATCACCCCCCTTGATTTCTATCTTTGGGGGCACTTGAAGGCCATGGTGTATCAGGAAAAGATACGAGACATAAATCATCTAAAGGAACGTATCACCAACGCCATTACAAGCATAACGTCAACTGTGCTAATGCGTGTTCATCAACAGTGGGGAACACGTATTGAAATGTGTTTTCAAAACAATGGCAACCATGTAGAGCATATTATATAAATAAAAATGGTTGTCCATAAAAAAATGTTTATTTTTCCTATGTATGGAAACTTACGGCCCACCCTGTAGTATATATAACACTGGTATGCATATGAAATTTTTTTGTCTGCTGTGAGGGTTTTTTCAACTCATATTATATAATTCGACCATGCTGAATTCGAAAATGACATTGGTTTTCCTCAATCAGGTCAGGTTTTTCTCTATTGGCCATTTATTATAAGTCCAATTTTATCCCCAAATTATTGATTTTTTTAGCTTAAACACTGTAGATACGAGTAATATTATAAGAACACTCGTGAAAAATGAAAACATTGTGTGAATAAATACTTTTATTCATACAATGAATATGGAAAAAAGTTTATTGAGGAAGGAATGAAGTTTTTTTGGCTTTCCGTCTGTGTTTTTCTTCGGGCACGTCTCGCTTCAAACACCAGCAATAGTCCGCCAGCATATTGATATCCCAGTTTCCCTGGTACCTCTCTTCCATTATTTTGATATCTTGGTGAAATCGTTCACCCTGTTCCTCACTATAATCCCGCAATTTTCAGGAAAATAGTCCAAGTGGGACCACAAAAAGTGCATTTTTATGGACATGCACGCCCATGAGCTTTGAAAGCTTCCATCAAGTTTTCGACAACGGACTCGTATTCTGGACTTCTACGCTTGCCAAGAAAATCAGTGACAACTGATTTGAATGCCTGCCAGGCATTCTTCTCAGTTGGAGTCATTGCGTTTTCGAACCTCGAATTTGAGGACCATCAAAAACCCCAGCATTTAGTTTAGCATCAGATATATGAGGAAATTTACTCTCGAGATATCGGAATGCTGAACCCTCCTTATTCATTGATTTGATGAAATTTTTCATCAAGCCCAGCTTAATATGAAGTGGTGGGAGCAAAATTTTTGTTGGTGGTACAAGGGGCACTGAAACGACATTATGCGACCCAGGTTCAAAATTCTCTCTGGATGCCCATTCACGCTGTGCATAGTGCTTCTCATCCGCTCGGCTATCCCATTTGCAGAGGAAACATGGGTATTTCGTGTATCCCCCTTGCATTCCCAATACAAATGCCACAATCTGAAAAAAAATGAAAATATTTAAAGAATTTAGAGAATTTGTTCTATCAGATAAAAAAATCTATGCATTGGACTGTATCACTTCTGTGGGGAAGTTAAGTGTTCTTATACGCTCTCAAATAACCTTTGGAAAAACAACATAGTCAATAGCAATAGTTTACTTATGATATTAGTATTACCTTCAAATCTCCACAGATCCTCCAGTTATGTTGGTCGTAACGAGAGCATCCAGTAAAATTTTCATGTTATCGTAGCTCTCAGTAAGTTGTACGGAATGTGCTACAGGGACTGATGCAACCCTATTCCCAATGTTGAGAAGTACTGCTTTCAAATTCGTTTAGACGAGTCTATAAATAGCCTCCATTCTGATGCGTTATATGGCAGGCCCAAGGATTCGATTAGCCCCTCAACATTGCAGCAGTACACTAAGGAAGAGGTATTTTCGTGCACTGCAAAAAACTTGCGGAATTCTTCCTCTCGTTTCCTATACCAGGAGAATGTTGTTCCCGGAGCCAGCAAGTTGTCCTCTCGAAGTCGTGAGCCCAAGATCTCGGCAGCTAAATTGGAAAGTCCTAAATCCCTGGTAAGATCATTAAGTTTGGCCTGGTTGAGAGGCCTCGGCTCATTTGAAGCGGTATTTTGAGGTATATACGACTGGGACTGGTCATTGGCATTGGTCATTGATTCATCATCAGAATCATCGAAGTCCAGGGTTTGAGGTGGGTCGGGTATTGGAATTCCAGCACCATGGGGTACAGGTCTCATAGCAGAAGGAATGTCAGGGTATACAACAATGTGTTTATTCTTCTTGTTAACTCCTGAAAATAGAAACACAGAAACATGGATATAAAACTTGCATATGAAATAGAAGAAGCATTCAGACAGTGGCGGCTCGTGAGGGAAGGCTGCTGCGGTCTGTAAGATATGAAATAGGTCGATGGAGTCTGTATATTTTCTTTCTTTTTCATTCATATTGTCCCTTCGGGACAATATGAATGAAAAAGAAAGAAAATATACAATCATTGTATATGTAAATGTAACTTGTATAACAATATGTATGTGTAAATGTATTTTCTATAACAATATGTATATGTAAATGTATGATTACCATTATGGTGAATATTATGCTATATATGGTGAATATTATGTCAAGTTTCATACGAGGATTTCAAAATATTTAAGAAAAATAAATTTATAAGCCCACCTTGGAGGTTTGTCATGCAGAAATAGCAATCTGTCACGTGATCCTTTCCTTCTCTCCAAATCATGGAATTCCAAAAGGCAAAGATTTCGCTCTGCCTTTGCTCCATCTTCTCAAATTTTCAATGCACGTCTTGCAGCACATATGAGGGCGAAATTTTTGTCCTGGTCCCCTAGCTTAATTCCAAAGTATGCTCTATACATTGTCTTCACAAATTTAGTGATTTGGGACTGGTTATTTGGCATGGTAACCGTCCCACATATGTAGCAGAATCTATTGGGATCATTTTTACACGCTCTATTCATTATGAAATATTTTATCTATATGCCTGAAAAGTAAAAAAAGATATTATACAAGTGAAACAAGTGATGATAGATGTTACTGTTCCAATTCCGCTTTGACAAAATCACGAAAAATTCTATTTTACTTATGAGGCCATAGCCGGATAACCTGAACTGATTGAGAAAAACGGATTGCAGATTCGAAATCAGCAGGAAAAACTCTATAGGAATCACTTACAAAACCCTTGACAGCAAAATTGATACATACCAGTGTAATATATACTCGTAATAATGAGCCAAACTGAGATCTATAGGCTTATTTAGGCTAGCTACAGTATAGGCTTATTTAGGCTACTCGTAGCTGTCACATATCGTCGAAGTGTGTACGAGTGGATTCAAATGTTCAAGGAAGGTCGGACATGTGTGACAGATGCTCAGCGCTGAGGACGACCGTCAACATCAACCAGTGGTGACAAGCAGGAAGAAGCTAGAGCCATGATTTTCGATGACAGAAGATTAACAATAAAATAAATTGCATCTTCATTAGACATCAGTCAAGGGTCAACCTATTCGATAGTTCCTGACATTCTTGGCTTTCACAAGGTTTGTAAAGATGGGTGCCCAAACAGTTGACAGAAGAGCACAAGCGTAATCGTATGGACGTCTGCTCTCGTCTTTTGGCGCGGTGTCATAATGAAGGTGAAAACTTTTTGGAGCGCATTATCACTGGAGATGAAACCTGGATCCATCACTATGAACCAGAAAGCAAACGACAGAGCATGCAATGGAAGCATCCAACATCTCCCGTTGCAAGAAAGTTCAAAGCGCAGCCGTCAGCAGGTAAAGTTATGTTAACACTGTTTTGGGGATACATGAGGCCCTATCCTTGAACATTATCTAGAGCGTGGAACTACAGTAACAAGTGCATCGTATTCTGACATGCTTCGGAATGAGTTAAAGCATGCAATTCGCACAAAACGGAGAGGGAGATTGTCGGAAGGTGTTATTCTGTTACACGACAATGCGCGCCCTCGTACCGCTGCACAGATTAGAAAATGCCTTCAGGAACTTAAATTTGAAGTTCTCGATCATCCAGCCTAATCCAGACCTGGCACCTTCGGATTTTTACCTGTTGGATCACTAAAAGACACTTTGAGAAGTCAGCGATTCCAAGGCGATGATGACCTGAAGGAGGCAGTGCATGACTGGCTACGCACACAACCAAAAACATTCTTTTGATGACATTAGGAAGCTTGTAGATCGCTGGACTAAGTGTATTGAGAAACAGGGAGACTATGTTGAGAAGTGGTGTTTATAATCTATCAGATGTGAAAATAAAAAGTGCGGATACTTATTGAATTACCCTCGTATATATATATATATATATTAGTATATATATATATATATATATATATATATATATAGATATAATATATATATATTATATATATATATATATATTATATATTATATATATATATATATACCCCGTTATTCATAGCTTCGATATTCGTAGCTTCGCTTATACGTAATATATTTTTTGACACCAAATTCCGCTATTCGCAAACCCAGCTCCGATATTCGCAATGCCAGATAAGGGAAAAAATAATTCACAATTCCGCCTGCTACCAAACGAACGCAGCGCAGCATGCCCGTATAGCAGGCCATTATTCAAGAAAAGGCACGGTCTTTGTGGCGAGATGTGAGGAAAGAAGTCGTTGGTGAAGGTGAGAGCAGTGCTGGTGAAACTTTCAGTGCGAGTTGTGGGTGGTTTGACCCCAGTCGGGGGTGGTTTGAGGAAATAAAAATACAGTACAAGTATGTTTATTCTTTTAGTGATGTTATTCATAACTTACTCTGTTAATACGGGTTTGTATTTATGTTTTATACTTGCTTTTATGTATCGTATGGGAACGTATCCAAACATCTTACCTTCTGGAAAATGGCCACCGGAACGCAAACCCCATAAAACATGTATTTACATGGGAAAAAATGATTCGTTATTCGCAATTTTGCTATTCGTAATGAGTCTGAGGAACATAACTCTTGCGAAAACGGTGTGTTGTGTGTATATATATATATATATACACCGGGTGTCCGAGAATTATCTGTACAATTTTTGGCTGTTATTAAAAGTCAACCATGAAGTGTAGAAATTCCAGAGAGAAAAGAAGGCTTCATCGTGAAGAATTAGAGTGTGAAAGAGCCCTCAAAGAGCAGAAGCGATCTAAAAGATCATTCTTGCCTGCCAATAGAGATGATTTCACATCGTCATCATCATCATCACCATCAACTAATGACGACAACCTTGAAATGAATTTTCAAGGTCCCTCTGAAGAGCAATTTAAAAAGAAAATGTTGGCTCCTAAAAAGTCAAAGCCTATTGACAAAATGTTGTAGCAGCCTATGATAGAATGAATCTTTCCAATCGAGATGCAGCTATGTCTTATGCTGTTTGTTGCTCAGTCTTTGGGCCATAATTTGGAAAAACATTACAGTGTCAAATCTACTATGCTTCGAACTCGTCAAAAGTTACGCAAAGAAATAGCAACAGAATATCAAGAGCAAGCATTTTGTCCTGGAGAGCCTTTAGTTCTTCATTGGGATGGAAAAATGCTCCCAGAGATATCAGGTTAGTTTTTTGTCTGATTAATTTAGCATATTTATATTTTATCTCTCAGGTGAAAAACTTAGTTGTGGGTCTGGTTTTCACACCTAGGCAATGTGTTATTATCTGGTGGTTTTAATTAAACATTTTGATAGCTAAATTTCTATTTAATTAGGTACATTTCACTGTCTGAAGCTAGTTTTCACAATCTACACCATTTTACCTTCAAATTAAAATAAATCAAGTTAATTTAAAATAAGTCAAGTTTAATTTAAAATAAATCAAGTTAATTTAAAATAATCAAGTTTAATTTAAAATAAGTCAAGTTTAATTTAAAATAACTCGTTTAATTTAAAATTATATATTATATAACGGTATATAAATTATAATATATTAAATATAAAATAAAATATTAAATATATAATATAATATATAAAAATAAAATATTAAAAATAAATATATATAAATTATATATAAAATTATATATTTAACTTTTTCTTGCAGGCGAAGGAAGAACGGAAAGGATTGCAGTGAGTCAGTGGGAATGGTGAAGAGAAATTGCTGGGAATTCCTAAAGTCACTGCTGGCACGGGTACGGAGATGGCTCGTGTTTGCATTCTCTCCTGCAAGAACATGATATGACCCAGAGAATTATTGGGCTGTCATTTGACACAACAGCATCCAATACCGGAATCCATGCTGGAGCTTGCACTAAAATTGAACAAGAACTTGGAAAAGAGCTTTATATTTAGCCTGCAGACACCATATTTATGAGATTGTCCTATCTCAAGTCTTCCGGACTTCTATGGGCCATTCCTCTGAACCTGATATTCCAACTTCAAACGATTCAAACTCAATGGGATTTTATGGATCATTCTCAAATCAACACTGCTGTTGATTCCCAAAGCCAGAATAATGAAAGAGTTCAAGATTTTAAAAAATCAAACAGTCTTAATCATGAAGGAGGCACTCAACTCTAAACAGCCAAGAGATGATTATAAAGAATTTTTTCAACTTGTTCTCTTGTTTTTGGAGAAGAAAGCATTTCTAATACTCCCTTGAAGAGACCTGGAGCGTACCATCATGCAAGATGGATGGCAAAAGGAATTTATGCATTTAAGCTTTTTCTTCTCCAAAATCAATTTAAGATGACTAAAAAAGAACTTGATGCAATAACAGAAATTTGTTTATTTGTTGCATTGGTATACGCAAAATCTTGGGCAAAAGCTTCTCAACCAGAGGAAGCCCCAAATGTTGATCTTAAATTTTGCAAGATCTTGCAATAATGGAGGAAAATTCTTTGATATCAAGTGTTATCAAGCAAGCCCAAAATGCCATTTAAACGACATCTGTGGTACCTCTCAGAAACACTTGTTGGATTAAGCTTCTTTGACAAAAGCATATCCCTTGAAGAAAAGGAGCAAATGCGAAATAATATCAAAATGCCTCCAAGAAATAAGGGACTGAAACGTTTGAGAAGCAAAGGTAACCCTAGCTTCTTTAAGAAAAAAGGATTTCTGATTTGTTACTTCAAGGACTAAATCTCTTTTTGATGCTCTACATCTCAATTCTCTCTTCACTGAAAATTCTGCATCAACATGGGGAATAGATCCTGAGTACCAAAGAGGCTGTGCTAGAGTTCGTGCCTTAGAGTGACAAATGACACAGCTGAGCGGGTGTTGCATTGATGAAAATTTAATCAAGCAGTGACAACTAAAGAAGAGGACAAACAATACCTGCTCAAAACAGTTTTCAAGAATCGTAAAGAATTTCCAACAAAAAATAAAGCAAAACTTATGAAAATGAGGAAAAACTAATTTTTTCAGCATTAAAAGGAAAAGTGCAATTTTCTCGGGACCCCTAAAACTTGACGTAGAGGTTTCAAATTTTGTAATTTGATTAAGGTAAGCAAAAGGAATAACATTACTCACGTGGAACAAAGATTTTTAAACCTTCATTTTTTTGGTCCATACTAATATAATATATATTAATATATATATATACTATATATATATATATATATATATATATTACACACACATACTCGCACATATGCACACATACACACATACACAAGGAATTACCCAAACCAGTATAATTCTAGTATGAAAAATGTTCAGTTTGTAGTGACCTCTAAATCTGCTCCAATTTGCTCAAAATTTTGTGAGAGTGTTACTGTTGCATAGTGTAACAAGAACAGCCTTGAGGAGATTGACATTTTAAAGTTTGAAGTTTTACCATACTATTTTGGACCACCCTACAATGCCTATCCACTCTGATGGCCTTTCGATTTTATACGCGTAGTTTTTCTCGGCTTACTTGAAGCCCATTTTGAATTTCGAATTTCAATGTTAATTTACCCTCAGCTTACGAGAGAGGTCTATTGCAAGGTAGCATAAAACAACATCCTCCCTCCTATAAAGTTTATTTTATTTCACTCCAAATAGGACAAATTGAAAAGACATATACGATTATAAATTTTGTTCCAAAAAACCAAATTTTCAATTTAAAGAAAATGTTTGCAATTATTTAAGTCTCAAAAAAGCATTTATACAGAGGGGTTTTTGATTTGCGTGTAGCTCTAGAAATAGCATTAAATTCAAATTCCGAACTCTAAAAACAAGTGTAGAGTAGTAGTTTACTTGCAAAAAATTCGAGAAATTTACTCACAAAAGTTCTGCGCTAATTCCGCAGGTGTTGCAGGAAAAAAGTCCGTCAATTAAATCAAACAAATTTTCACAAAGGCTTTAAATGGCCATGCACTACCTTCACCGGTTTCTTTGGGGAACACGATCACCACAAGATATTTACTCTTCCCTGAGGAAACAATATTTCGCAAACTTACAAATTTAACATGTACTGAAACGTGAACAATAATTAAATTAAAAGAAATTTCACAAAGTGCTTTTTCTGTCGGCTGACATTAAGATTTACAACAACGTTCGCGTAAAACAAAGGCAATTCAGATTCTCGTACAACGTGAAACAGTTTTTAACTCAACTTCGAAATTTTCAGTCGTGCCACAAAATTTAAAGATTTATTTTTACAAGCCACTTTAACTTTTGAGGAAGGAACTACAACTAAGTTAGAACTCCAAGTTACACCTTAAAATTACAAGGACTCCGCCTTACAGTACTCTGAATGACCTATGAAAACCATTTTCATTACATGAGGTCATTCCTACGAAAACTCATCCATACATAAGGGAAGAAGGAGTCTCCCTTTTTCCTCACTGGGTGTTACAAGAATCATTGTCCTTTGATTGGACATTGATATTCCCTTCAAAGGAACGCTCCTCCTTTTCCTTAAAATCAAATTAAAATAAATTCCTTTCTTCGAAGCCACTTGGTTTCTTAAATTTTATGACCAACGTTATGGTCCAATTTAACAAGTGGATTCGAAGTCAGTTTCCCACAGCCTAACCACGAAACCAAGAGAAAACAAACCATATTACATCTGAATCAGGTCAATTTGTTTTCCCTTCTCTTCGAACCGAGGACGATCCTCGACCCTATCATAAATCTCTACCTCAAGGCTGACCTGGGTGATACAATTACCGTGAGAAGACAAAAATTAAAATTGAACGAATTTTAAACAATTTGAAACATTTTTATTTTTTAATCCTGTAGCAAGAAACCTATTGATATTCTTCAATAACAATAATCTAAACTACAGTACTTTGTTTTAGAGATTTAAACAACAAAATCTTAAAACTAAAATTTTTGTTCCTATTTTAGTAAGAGATTTAGGCACACAAATTTGCCGTCACAACAATATACAGGGTGTCCCATAAGTCCAGCATCATAGGAAAAATAATAAAAAAAGGCAAAACAAAAGCTTTTATTTACAGAACGTGCTCAATATGTCCACCATTGTTTTTAATACACAAATTCAGACGTGATACCCAATCAGCAAGCACACGGTGAATGATGTCAGGAGTAATCGTGTTACATGCCCCAATAATGCGCTGCCGCAAATGTTCAACACTCCTAATTTTCTCTGCGTATACCAGCGCTTTCAAGTGGCCCCAGAGATAAAAATCTAGTGGCGTGAGATCCGGGCTTCTAGCTGGCCATTCCACAGGCCCTCGACGTCCTATCCAATGACCAGGGAATTGTTGGTACAGGTATTCCCTTAGTCGGGTGCTGTAATGTGCAGGAGCGCCGTCTTGCTGGAACCATGTTGGGAAATTTCCTTCTTCGTTCAAGACACTGGGAAATGCTTCTTCCTTGAGCATACGTAGGTAGGTGCCTCCAGTGACATGTTCATCGAAAAAGAGGGGGCCTATGATACGATCCTTCCAAATGCCACACCATACCATCACCCGAGATGCACCTTGTTCCTTTGAAGAGGTATACCAGTGAGGGTTGTTTTGAGACCAGTAGTGGGTGTTCTGTCGATTTACCTCACCATTTCCATCAAAAACAGCCTCATCACTGAACAGAATGGTGGACGGAAAATTGGCATCCCGAGCATATGAATTATGGTTTGTAGAAACAGAAACATATGAATTTCTCCTATGATGCCGGACTTATGGGACACCCTATATATATATATATATATATATATATAAAACAGTATATGCAAAAACTATATATATATACTTCCGCGGTAAATTCGTTCCAGGATAATTCGTTCCTAGACAACTCGTTCCCGGTCAATTTGTTCCAGTGCAAATTCGTTCCTATATTCCTGTATCACCAAGTTCGTAGCCTACTCTTTTCGTGCGTGAAAGACTAAAATAAGCTTCCATATTGTAGGATGAATTTTTCTGGAACGAAAAAATTGTTTAAAAATTTATTAAAACTTTATTAAAACCCTTATTTAAAACATTTAAAATATATGTAAGTTGTAGGCAACAGCTTTTAAGAACGTTATTTTCTGGTTAGCATCGTATCTCTCAAGTACTTTTTTTAGACGCTTCTTTATATCACCATATTTCTTAGTCACCCTGACAGTATTACCACGTTCGTAGCCTACTCTTTTCGTGCGTGAGACTTTCCTCCTTTTGCAAGGCTAAAATAAGCTTCCATATTGTAGGATGCGTACACACATTAGTAGCAAAAGCATTATGCCATGCTTCAAGAGAGTTATTTGTACGTGTCGAGTTCGATTCGCTCACGTACATTCCATATTTCTATTGGAAATGAAGGTTGCACGCGACGCCGATTATTACCACGACCACGAATTCCACCAATGTAGTTGGTTTCGAAGTAGGACACAATTTTTTGTTGAATTTAATCATCAGTTAACTCTTCAAATGCGTCAATAACATCTGGGATTGGAACAAAGGCTAAAGCAGAAAAACACCTCACTTTTAAAGAGAAATCGTCATCTGTGTTGTACTTCTGTTGCAAGCCTTGAGCAACGACATGTCTGTACACACTTCTGGACAAATTGAATAAACAACCAGTTACTCTAACTCGTGGGAAAATAGCTTGAAATGCATTCATGCTGGCCTTCTCAAAATCCATCATAATCGAGGCTGGATTGAGGTCAGGGCAAAGTTCCTTCAATTTTGAGAATAAGGTTCTGTATGTATTTTCCGTCTTGTCAGTGTTATTTTATTTATTTGTTGGGTTCAAAATCCCAGCTGAGCCGTGAACGGCCAAATTCTAAAGGGCCAGTTCTATCTGAAGCCCAAGTTAAGCTAAATTAAAACTTACGGATTTGAGATCCTATTAGGTCCTACCTCAGGGTAACCTCAGGGTTGCTGACTCGATGCGGGCCTACCTTAGACCTTTGTTACATGAATTTAATATAAACAAAAGGGGTACTATTTATGGTCTTCTTTCTCAACCTTGCAACAACAACGCAACCTGGACTATTGCACGATGCAACAATCTTGTATCTACACAACCAAACTGAATTGCAAGAGAGCTCTCTAATCTCTATCAGACCACACCCTGTACGTACGACATCCCACAAACGAGTAGAAAAGACGCGCAGCGCCCCAAAATGATGCCACCAGCGTCCCAAACACTGATGCCACAAGAGCCCAAAAATGCTAGCTCTTATTAAGTGAATTTTTCACTAACCTTACAATTATGAGATGGATATATATACACCTTAACTTAATATATACAAGCAATGCTGCATCAATCAGCTTAGAACCATTGTTGTCCCAAGGCGATATGATGACTTCCTCTTCTAGATTTTCTAACACTCCCCACCGAAGAGGCATTGTTGTCGTTACCTTCCGCAAGGTTAGCCAAGCCTTCTCCATGAGGCTGTAACTCAAATGTTTCATCTTGACTATCTGTGTTTTTGCTGATTTCTAAAGCATAGAGTTTTTGTATAGGTCTCTTTAACTTTCCTCCTGAAGTCTTTACCAGTGCAGACCTAACTAAATTGTCTTTGCCAACAAACAACTCTTCAATTATGCCAAGCTTCCAGCATTGCCTTGGTCTTTCATCCCCAATCATTACCACGTCTCCCACCTTGATACAATTTGCATTGGAGCCCTTTACCTTGCCTGATGGGTAATAATTGAGTTCTGGCAAGTATTCATCTGCCACCTCTTCCATAACTGATCTTGTAGCTCTTCAAGGTACCTGAACCGTCTGGTTAACTCTCCTTGAGTGCTCTGGATAGGCTGCAAGTCTTCTGGCACACTGGGTTTTGATGTTAATCGTTTACCACAAAGAAAATGATTTGGTGTCAATGGCTCTGCATCCTGCATACTGTTGTAAACAAAAGTGATAGGCCTACTGTTCACCATTGCTTCTACT
This sequence comes from Bathynomus jamesi, assembly GCA_023014485.1. NCBI lineage: Eukaryota > Metazoa > Arthropoda > Malacostraca > Isopoda > Cirolanidae > Bathynomus > Bathynomus jamesi. Next base: position 312,863 of record JAJOZX010000951.1, read on the forward strand.
TCACATAAAACAGTAGAGAATTCTTCTTTGCTCAAATGAGCATTAGCTAAAAGTTTCTTTAATGGACACTTTACACTTCTCACTAGCCTTTCCCAAAATCCACCCCACCATGGTGCTCTCTCAACAATAAACTCCCACTGTACCCCTTGGTGTGAAAAGTAGGATTGTTTAGCAAGGACCAAACTTCTTGGAGTTCCTTTGCAGCCTTTTTGAAGGTTTTTGCATTATCCGATATGATTTTATTTGGGAAACCCCTTCTGTTCACAAACCTTTTAAAGGCCAAAAGAAATACATCACTACTTAAATTGCTTACCAACTCCAAATGGATTGCTCTGGTGGTAGCACATGTGAAAAGACATATATAACCTTTGTTAGACTCCCCTTGCTCATACACATAGACTGGCCCTGCAAAGTCTACTCCCACTACATCAAATGGGGCAGTATAGACACATCGTTCTCTTGGAAGTGGAGCCACCTTTACATAATAAGGCTTTGCACTCCAACGCTTGCAAACCACACATTTATGCACGACCTTTTTTACTACTTGTCTAATTTTGGGAATCCAAAACTGTTGTCTGATCTCTATTATCACTTCTCTAACTCTAGCATGTAACAGCTTATGATGAGTATCCAGGATCAAAAGGTCCACAAAGTGCCCCCCAGAAGGTAGCAAAATTGGATGTCTTTTCTCCTCTGGAAGCCCAGAAAACTGTAGTCTACCTCCTACTCTCAATAAATCCTGATCCAAAAACACATCCAAACCCTTGAGCGCAGAATGTGTTGGTAGAACCTGTAATGGATGGCTGGTGAGCAATTCTCTCTCTTCACCAAATTTTTCCTTCTGCATATATCCACCCAGTATTTCCTGGCTTGCTGAATCTCATTACTGTTCAGAATTCCTTCCCTTCTTGTTTCTCCCTTAATGTTGTTGGTAAATCTATATACCCATGCTGTCACTCTTAACAATCTTTTCAGACTGCTAATGTCCTCAAGCCTCAATATGGGGTCCTGCTGCATAACTTGACAACTGTTCACAGCGCATTTTCTCACCTCACTCACCCATGCTTCTTCAGCCTGGCATTCTCCTACAATGCTGATTAGAAGGCCAGTTTTCACTTCCAAGTTTTAGCCACTCTGGCCCATTCCACCACAAACTTGACTGTGAAAGATCTTTCACTGAAATTCCTCGTGTTGGTAAATCAGCGGGGTTTTGGATGCCTGGACAATGCTTCAATTGCTTGGGATCTGTGTGCGCTTGAATTTCCTCCACCCTATTGGCAACAAATGGTTTCCATTTCCTTGCCTGACTTCTTAACCAGTGCCAAACTATAGTGGAGTCTGTCCAATAATAGCTTGGAATTTCATAGAGGGCCAAAGACTTTCGCACTGTAATTGCAAGCCGACTAGCAATAACGGCACCCATCAATTCCAACCTTGGAACAGAAAGCCTTTTCAAAGGTGCTACTCTACTCTTTGCAGCAACCAACCTGCAACTTACTTCCTCTTGCAATGCGCCTCTTATATAAATACAAGTTGCATAGGCTTCTCACTTGCATCACAAAAGATGTGCAGCTCCAAATTGTCTGGACTATTGTTAACTCTCCAAAGTACCATCTTGGGATTTCAATGTCTCCAAGATGTGCCAATTCTTTGAACCAATATTTCCACTTTACCACCATATGATCAGGTAACTCTTGGTCCCAACCAAGTCCAATTTCCCAGAGGCTCTGAAACCAAATTTTTTACTTTATCACAAATGGAGCCAGGAATCCAAGAGGATCAAAGACCTTTGAAGCCAAACTAAGAGCTGTACATTTTGTCCACCTTGTCTCATTCTCAGCCAGCTCTACTAAAGATTTCCCATTGAAGGTAAACAAATCCTCTCCTTGCTGCCAAACAATGCCTAGCACCTTTGCATCTATTGCCCACAACTCCTTAATACCAGAATCCTCAATACTTTCTGCTGCATCAGGTACTACACAGGAATGACTCATAAACTCTTGTAATTGCGAATGATTGGTCTGCCATTTTCTAAGCTCCATGCCAGCCTCCCTCATTATAGCTCTAGCCTCCATGAATATCTGTTTAGCCATTTCTGTATTATCCACGGAACACAGCAAATCATCAACATAAAAATTCTTCCTTATGTGTTCAATAGTGTTAGGATAGACTTCAGAATATCTTAAAATGGTACTGCATAGTAGCTGCCAACAGAAATGGACTAGAGCTGAGGCCAAACAACACTGACTTCATTCTATATGCTTGAACCTTAGGTTCATTTTCCAACAAGTCTTTCGTATCCACCCACAGATACCTTACTGCATCTGTCCTCTGGTTTTAACTTTATCCGCAAAAAGGCTTGCTTCACATCTGCAGTCAATGCTACTCTACCAAACCTGAATCTCAGTAACAAGGAAAATAAATCTGCATTTAAATTTGGCCCAGCATCCAAACAGTCATTCAAGGACACACCACCTTTGTCCTTGGCTGAGCCATCAAAAACTACCCTCAGTTTGGTGGTAGTTTTGTCTCGCCGTACCACTGCATGGTGTGGCAGATAATATGCCTCCTGGCTCACCAGCTCACCTTGCACCCTTTCAGCATAGCCCTCCCTTACATAACTTAGGATGGCCTCATCGTATTCAATTAACAACTCCTCATTTTTTCTTAGCCTGTACAATGAAGTGTCCAACCTCCGATTAGCTAGGTGAAGGTTTGAACCGGGTTTGCAAGAATCCTTCCATGGGGCCAACTTCATAGCAACCATCTCTAAACCCAATCCCTTTTTCAAATTGCTCTAAAACATCATTGTTCACTGTACTTGCCTGGTTGTCCTTTATGCCAATAGATTCAAGTTCCCAAAACGCTTTCAAATGCCTTTCCAGGCCATGGCTGTTCTCCTCAATCTTAACAAAAAGAGCCTTAACTTCCATTTCATTGCAATAACTACCATGTAGCATCCAGCCTAGCTTACTTTCAATAGCTACCGGGCCTTGAGATGTACGGACAATATTACCAGTGATGAAGTCCCAATAATAGTCAGCTCCAATCAAAAGACTAATATCTTCTGTTCCCTCAAACTTATTATTGCCCAAATTAATTCCTTTAACTTGCAATTCTTGGACACATGCCATATCTAAACAAGTAGTGACTGGAGTACAAAGTTCCTCAATCTCTACAGCTTGGACCTTGATAGTGGGACTTTGCGGTAACAACCCTTTAACCAGAACTTCTACCTTCTTAAATTTGGTTCGGTTTTGAACGGAACCCCCAAACCAGAAATTCTTAAATTTTCCCTCTTAAGTTCTTTAAACTTCAATTTTCTGGAAATTCTGGTCTTAATAAAACTGCACTGGCTACCACTATCAAACAACACTCTTACAGTAGCTTCTCCCTCATTCCCAATTAATAAGGCTGCAGTTGTTTGCAATAATCCCCCTTTACTTTTACTCCCTTGCATAGCAGTGGCATGTGCCACTGATGTCTCTACTTCTGGGGTAGGCCTACTAAGAGTGTTTTCACACAATAATGGCTGATGCCTACCATGACATTTTTGCACAAAATTTTAAACTTATAAAACCTTGCTCTATGACCTTTCAAAAAACATTTAAAACATGCTGTGGACTTAGTTACCCTGTCCTTTCTCTCGTCAAAGGGTAAGGCCTCAGCCACCTCACATTTATATGACTTGTGGTTGCCTTCGCAAAATATGCATTCCTTGATTCCCTTTAATTTATTCTCAGAGGAGGCATGTAGAGCTGACACTGTACCTGGGCTATTCCTTTTTGTGGAAACTTTGGTGCTGTGCCTGCCTTTGTCCCCTTGTTTACCATCTCACTGTGCAAACTCAACTCCCTCTCGTCTTGCTAATTCTGTGCCTAAAAGACTTAACATCTGCTGAAGGGGGATGTACACATGTTCTGCAGAGTGTCCCCTACTTAATTCAAGCAAAATTGAGCTAGGCAATTTAGACTCCAGTGTAGGAACCAACATTATACCATACTTTTCCATTCCTACACCCAAGTTGTCCAGGGACCTAGTTCTAATTTCAAATTCATCATATAACTGCCGTAACTCCTTGACACTATTAGGATTATTAACAGGAGGTATAGCTAAAAGTGCACGGAGGTGGCTTTTAATTAAGATCTCTGGCTTACCAAACCGTTTCTTTAATATATCCCAAGCCACATTATAATTAGCCTCTGTTAATGCTAATCCTGCTATAGTCTTTGCTGCCTCCCCTTCCAAGAGGGACCGAAAATAATGAAACTTCTCCACGGCACTTAACACTTGACTAGAATGAACTGCTGATTGAAAACTGTCTGCCCATCCTTGCCATTCCTGAATACTCCCAGAAAATGTTTTGAGTACAAGCCTCGGTAATTGAACTACAGATCTGTTAACCTTAACTTCACAAATATCATTTGTTGAGTGTTGTGTTTCATTATCAGACCTGGTCTCTAACTGTACTGAGCTACTAAACTCTTTTGCTCGGAGGCCTACGTTAATTATATCATCAATAATCTCTTCAAAGTAAATTGTTATTTTCTATTTCATCCTCTTCTATAAGAGCCTCAATTTTAACATTTACCTCACTTAGAGCAACCATTTTAGTTTCTAATATGGAAAGCTGCGCAGTCACTAAGCGTAAATCCTCTTGCTCTATGGCAGAATCTATAGTGGCAATGACCTTTGTAATTAGACCTTTGTAGGCGCTTCTCCTTTTTATAAATTTGTTCAATTCAGACGCACTCATCTTCAATGCAAACAACAATTGGGCTCAATGCCAAATAAGCTGAATTGGCAGAAATACTTAACCGAACTGATCAAACGTAAATTTTACTTTCAAATAAACTGAATTGCTAGGTGGGGTACTAACCAACACCAGTATGGAACACCAATTTTTCCACCCAAGTAACTGGCGCACTGGTCTGCAACTTCGCGACCTCAATGCGACAACAATTCGAAACCAAACTACACCAATCAAAAACCAAATAACCAACGGTAAATGTAGGCCAAAACAACGACAGACAACTGGCCAAGTTTCGCAATTGGGCAACCAAACTTTCTACCCTGGGACCTTAATTCAATAATAACCCAAAATTAACCAAACCGGTAAAATGTAGGCCAAAACAACGACAGACGACTGGCCAAGTTTCGCAATTGGGCAGCCAAACTTTTACCCTGGGACCTTAATTCAATAATAACCCAAAATTAACCAAACCGTAAAATGTAGGCCAAAACAACGACAGACGACTGGCCAAGTTTCGCAATTGGGCGACCAAACTTTTTACCCTGGGACCTTAATTCAATAATAACCCAAAATTAACCAAACCGGTAAAATGTAGGCCAAAACAACGACAGACGACTGGCCAAGTTTCGCAATTGGGCGACCAAACTTTTTACCCTGGGACCTTAATTCAAATAATAACCCAAAATTAACCAAACGGTAAAATGTAGGCCAAAACAACGACAGACGACTGGCCAAGTTTCGCAATTGGGCTACCAAACTTTCTACCCTGAGACCTTAATTCAATAATACTCAACCCGTCTAGGCCTAACTTGGGCTACAATTTGCACAATCAGAACTTTGCCGAAAAATAGTCACTGACTCAGTCTTGGGGTAGAATCCGGTTCTGAAGGACCATGTTATTTTATTTATTTGTTGGGTTCAAAATCCCAGCTGAGCCGTGAACGGCCAAATTCTAAAGGGCCAGTTCTATCTGAAGCCCAAGTTAAGCTAAATTAAAACTTACGGATTTGAGATCCTATTAGGTCCTACCTCAGGGTAACCTCAGGGTTGCTGACTCGATGCGGGCCTACCTTAGACCTTTGTTACATGAATTTAATATAAACAAAAGGGGTACTATTTATGGTCTTTCTCAACCTTGCAACAACAACGCAACCTGGACTATTGCACGATGCAACAATCTTGTATCTACACAACCAAACTGAATTGCAAGAGAGCTCTCTAATCCCTATCAGACCACACCCTGTACGTACGACATCCCACAAACGAGTAGAAAAGACGCGCAGCGCCCCAAAATGATGCCACCAGCGTCCCAAACACTGATGCCACAAGAGCCCAAAAATGCTAGCTCTTATTAAGTGAATTTTTCACTAACCTTACAATTATGAGATGGATATATATACACACACCTTAACTTAATATATACAAGCAATGCTGCATCAATCAGCTTAGTCATCATATCGCCTTGGGACAACAATGGTTCTTCCTCTTCTAGATTTTCTAACAGTCAGGAAGGAGAGCGAATAGCCTTGGGGCACTAAAGGGAACATCTTGAATGTGCAAGGTGGATACCTGGTAGAATACCTCTGTACAGGCCTTGAACGTGCCATCAGCTGCCCAATTTTGGAACCGTATCAGGTCGTTCAAGCCTTCTTCGGTGGCAAACACCAAGATCCTCTTTTCATCGTTCTTACCGCTATCCCAGTACAGGAAGAGGTCGCCGTTCTCTAAGAACTTGTACATATCTGGAATGTCAAATCCATTACGGTCTTTTGGAACAGGCGGTGCATTGTCGTTTTCCTGACGCCAGCGTCTAATATTGCGTGCAACGTTTGAAATTCCTGGATAAACAGCCAGCTGATGGTCATTCATTTGACAAGTATGTTCAGCGATTACTGCTCGGGAAGGTTGTTGACTTTCAATACAAGTAGCCTTAATGTCCGAAATTGTCGCACGAACTTTGGCAGTTGCGGCGTTTGCCGAGTGGTTGTGCTCTTTATGTCAGTGCACAATGGCGTGGTCAGGATCATCTGCCATAGTATATACCCGGGCCAAACACAGGACGTTTTTCACACCTCCAATAAATCTTGGATCCATCAGCATTGAGACGATGAATTTCATATAATTTGAATCATCAATAAGCTTTTTCTTGCCCCTTTCAGAAGAAAATAGGCGAGGCATTTTTCTTTAACGCAGCTGTTAGCGGAACCGCCAACTGTGTACACGGCTATCACTGAAGTGAAAGTGAAAGTCAGTGTTGCTATCCGAAGTAATATTATTAATTTCAACTTTTAGGGGAACTTAACTTAACTCGCGCACGAAAAGAGCAGGCTACGAACTTGGTGCTAGGAACGAATTTGCATTGGAACAAATTGATCGGGAACGAAAAGACCGGGAACGAGTTGTATAGGAACGAATTTTTCGGGAACGAATTGACCAACAGCCTTGTTTTGGCTGTAGGTCTGTGCGGTCTGTGCCTTCGGTTTTACTTGAGATATATATATGTAGACGATCATATAAACTATCATGGTATTTTCTTGCAAATTTTGTAATTTAAAGTTATATACTAATGGAAGTGTTCGGAACTTCGAACCATAAACTTGGTCAGCAATGCATCAAAAATAATACTAAGGATACTAACCAGAAGACTAACGAACAGAGCTGAGCATTACATTGGAGAGGATCAGTTTGGATTTTGGTCAAAATGTGGAACAATAGAAGCTATTGGTATTATGAGAATGATGGGAGATAGAGTGCTGGAACATGAACAGGAAATGTTTGTTTGTTTTATTGACTTTGGAAAAGCTTTTGACAGAGTCCAATGGAGGAAACTAATGGAAATATTGAAGAATATTAATGTTGACTGGAGGGACCGTAGGCTGATAAAAAATCTATATCTTGGGCAGACTGTGAATGTTAGAGTTGCAGGAGGAGAATCGGAGCCTGGATTGATTGGGAGAGGGGTAAGGCAAGGATGCTCCCTGTACCCCGTGTTATTTAACATCTATGCGGAAGCAATGATAATAGAAGCACTCTCAGATCTGGAAGAGGGAATCAGAGTGGGAGGTAAATTGGTCAAATCTGTAAGGTTTGCAGATGACAAGGCATTTGTTTGTAGTACTGCGGAAGGACTGCAAAGAATGGTCAATAGCTTCACAACAACGGAGGAAGAATTCGGAATGAGAATTAATGAGACCAAGACAAAGGTAATGAAAATTGCAAGAAGGAAAGGAGTACAAATGAATCTAATGATAGGAAATCGGACCTTAGAAGAAGCTGAGCAGTTTAAATATCTGGGAAGTTTATTAACGAACAATGGAGATTGCAATAAGGAAGTAAGATCTAGAATTGGTATGGGTAAGGTAGCTTTTGAGAGACAGAAAAGACTACTTACAGGTAAACTCAACTTGAAACTGAAGAAAAGGTTAGTAAAAAGCTTGATATGGAGTGTGGTACTGTATGGAGCAGAAACATGGACACTGAAAACAACTGAAAAGAAACTCCTAGAAAGTTTTGAAATGTGGATTTGGGGAAGAATGCTAAAGATAAGCTGGAGGGAACACCAAAGTAACGAGGAAGTACTGCAACAGGTGAGGGAGGAAAGAAGACTCATTAAGGTGATAAGAGAAAGAGAGAAGAAATGGATCGGACATGTGTTGAGAGGAGAAGAATGGTTGAAGGATCTACAGATCTACAGAAGCTAAGGCTAACAAAGACCCTAAGATCCACTCTAAGGTTAGCCCGAGAGAAAGGAAAGAGTAGGGGGTTAAGAGAAGAGAATAAGGGGTTAAGTAAGTAGCAACACCTATCACTCATGGGTTAACATTCATTCAGAAAAAGAGAAAAAAGGCTCACCATCATCATCCGCCGGCCACTGCCGACAAGTCAGAAAAATAGTCGGAGAGAATAGGAAAGGGGTGAAAGATGAAAAGAAGTAAAATAAGAACACTTACAAACCATGCAAACACAGACTTAACTCAATGTCATACCATGCAAACTACAGACATGCAAGTAAAGAGAGTTACAGACATGCAAGTAAGGAGAGGATAAGAAAATATAAAAAGTAGGTAAAGTTAAACAAAAAGTGGGTTAGTTTACTCTACGAGCTACATCTACGTTCAATCGTTCATGTTAGTCTAATTTTTTTTTTTTTTATTTTATTGCTGGCATCACACGCTGGCATGTCACAAGCTGGCATTAATCGTCAACAGACTCATCCTCGACCACCACCCCCAGAGCTCCTGTTACTAATTGTTTTTTATTTTAAACAACGTTAATATTTTTAAAATGCCTATCTAAACGGTTCTTAAACATATTAACGCTGGTAGAATGAACGACTGACGCGGGAAGATTATTCCATTTATCAATTACTTTAACGTAAAGAAGTTTTTAGCGATATTAGTAATGAAACGTCTGCCACGCAACTTAAATCCGTTATTACGAGTATTGCTATTATCGAAAGTGAACAGTTTATGAAAATTTACGTTATCGATTTTATTAACGATTTTGAAAACTTCAATAAGCTCTCCCCTTAATCTCCTAGTTTCGAGTGAATGCAAGTGTAACTCTTTAATCCTATCTTCATAAGGCTTGTTGCGCAATGACGGAATTAGTTTCGTGGCGCGACGCTGAACCCTTTCTAACCTATCAATATCCTCCCGCAAATACGGGCACCAAAACTGAACGGCATATTCTAAATGAGGCCTGGCTAGGGACTTGTAAAGGGGCAATATAATATTCTTCGATTTAAATTCGAAATTACGCGCTATGAAGCCTAACATCCTATTAGCTTTTGCGCAAGACTCCAGGCACTGGTTCCTAACTTTTAAATCCTTAGATACGCGTATGCCTAAATCTACTTCCTCGTCAACGCTCGCTAACTCTCTATCACCCATCGTGTACTTTTAATTATTGTTACGAGAACCTATATGCAAAACTTTACATTTGTCAACGTTAAATTGCATCTGCACTTATCCGTCCACTCCATAATCCTATTTACATCGTCTTGGAGCCTATTTCTATCGTCCTCGTTAACAACCTTACCGCCTATTTCAGTATCGTCCGCGAATTTTGACACGTTACTAGTCAATCCTACATCTATGTCGTTAATGTAAATTACGAAGAGCAATGGGCCTAACACTGAACCCCGTGGGACAACGCTACCTACATCCAACCACCCCAATTCACTACCATTAACAACGACCCTCTGTCTCCTAGCACGAAGCCCATTCCTCTAACCAGTTAGCTACCTGACCGCGTATACCGTGCGCTTTAACCTTCGCAATTTTTCTTCTATGCGGAACTGTATCGAACGCCTTTTTAAAATCTAAATAAATAACGTCAGCCGCTCTATGCCTATCGTATTCGCGTACTACTTCGTTATAAAATTCTAACAAATTAGTTAAACAAGATCTATGGCGTCGAAACCAATGCTGACTACTATTTATCAAATCTCTACTTTCTAAGTGATCGATGATACGATCCCAAAGGATCCAAAGGATGTGATAGAGGGTAGATATGAAGGTAGAAGGCGGAGGGGAAGGAAAAGGAAAGCAATGCTGGATGATTTGAAGGCAGGCAGGAGCTACCATGAGATGAAAAGGATAGCTCAGGATAGAACACTTTGGCGGGACACATGAGTTGGACCTGCCTGATAGGCAGAACACGATGGATGGATGGGATCACTGGAAATTTTCAAAAAGAAGGAAACTTCTAAAATTCTTATGAGAAAACTCAATTCAAAATTTCAAGATAAAGTAATTGAAAAAATTAATTGTGATTTGGAAAAATGTTCTTAATATACTGTAATTAGCAAATGGTTTTAAGTGTTAGGACAATTTAAAGGAAATTGAGCTTAATAGTTCTTCTGATTCCGTGGGTAAATCAAACGAACGCATTATTAAACAAGTGCACAATAACGTACAAAACATTCACGCGAAGGTAACTAAAATTAACTGTGCACTTCAGTCGAACAGAAATAACTCAACCTATGGTAATTTTACTTTGGTAAGAAATGACGCTAAGCCAAAGGCGGCGTTGAGTTTTCAGTTGGATCGTCAAAATCCATTTAATCTGTTCGAAAGCTATAGATAACGAAAATGAAATGGTTTTTATCGGCTCATTTATCGTTAAGCATATGATAAGTGAATTTTGTCCAAAAAATAGAGTAAAACGAAAGAGAATATGCGTACCAGGCGCTAAAATACATAATAAAACGGGAGGTAATGAATTTAAACTTAGATGCTACAAATCCGCTTTTAATTTTTCATAGAAGGGACGATTTGTACAATTTCAGTAGTAGAACAGAAGGTTTTTTTAAGCAGGAAGGAGGGGCCAAGGGCGAATACCCGCAAAAGGGTACCCCATAGAAGAAGAAGAGAGACAAAATCAAGGTCCAAGGTTTTCGAGATGACTAGACACTCTGCGTTTGAAAGATTGGAGGTCAGAGACAGGGGTAAAGATGGCTTGAGGAAGATTGTTCCACAGTTGACCGGCTGAGTAGATGAAAGATTGAAAATACCGATTAACGCTTGCGTTAGAGAGTTGGACAGAGAAGGAATGAGAAAGTGTAGAAAGTCTGGTGCTGCGTACTCTCCTTAAAGGAGGAGACATGCAGTTAGAGTTCAGAATCACGAATCATGGAGTGACTGTTGAGAGGGACGCTTTGAGAAACGGGTGGAGAAGTGAACAGTGGAATCATCGGCACAGGACTGAATAGGACAGGAAGTGCGAATTAAAAGATCATTGATAAAGAAAAGGAAAAGAGTGGCTGACAGGAGAGAACCCATAGGAACACCGCTGTTGATAGCTTTAGGTGAAGAACAGTGGCCATCTACAACCGCAGCTATAGATAGGCAACAAAGAAAATTAGAGATCTACAGATCTACAGAAGCTAAGGCTAACAAAGACCCTAAGATTCACTCAAAAGTCAGCCCGAGAGAAAGAAGAAAGTAAGAGATTAAAAGAAGAGAATATGGAGTTAAGTAGCAAAACCTATCACTCGTGGGCCAAAATTCATTCAGAAAAAGAGAACGAAGGACACCATCATCCGCCGGCCACTGCCGACAAGTCGGAAAAATAGTCGAAGAGAATACTTCCAGCTGTTGCAGACCGATCCTCCACTCCATAGGGAGGTAGAGGATGCAGCCCACTCTGCCGGAAAGGGGTGAAAGATGAAAAGAAGTAAAATAAGAACGCATTACAAACCATGCAACACATTCTCAACTCCAAGAGCAACACATTCTTAACTCAAAGCAACACATACCTCCAGCAGTTGCAGACCGGTCCTCCACTCCGTAGGGAGGTAGAGGATGCAGCCCACCCTGCCGGAAAGGGGTTGAAGATGAAAAGAAGTAAAATAAGAACGCATTACAAATCATGCAACACATTCTTAACTCAAACACTATTATACCATGCAATGAAGAGAGTTAGACATGCAAATAAGGAGAGAGAGAGAGAGTTACAAAGACAAGAGGAAGCCTCAAAGACCTTTCAGTCCACTCTGGGAGGTTTCTGTTATTAAAAGTTTATTTTTCTTTCAACTATCCTAGCAGTAGTAGAAAACTGGATAGAAAAGTAGAAGGCTCTCTCCCCGCTCCCCTCCCTGCCAGAGGCAGGTACGGAAAAAGGTTGAAGAAAATACCTTGACCCTGGAAAAGTAGCCAAGGAAATTTTACAGGAAAGTGGAGAATATATAAATAGCTCTATATTTAGCTTGCTCACAGAGACACCGTACAAGCGAACTCCTGCAGAGTTTTCTTATGTTTTAATCTTAAACTATGAGAGTATTCAGTACTTTGTCTAGCCTATTTTTAAACACATTTACACTTTGACTGGAAACAACCTCTGAGGGAAGTTGGTTCCAGATATTAACTATTTTATAGGAAAAGAAATTTCCGCAGACAGAGGTCCTAAATGTCTTTAGTTCTAGTTTAAACTCATTATTTCTTGTCGGATTGGTATTAAGTGAGAATAAGTTTCTGTAATCTACCCTGTCTATTCCTTTGAGCATCTTGAAGACTTGAATAAGCTGACCCCGCAACCTTCTCGTCTCTAAGCTAAACAGATTTAGGCGCTCCAATCTCCGTTGGTAGCTTTGCATTCTCATTGAAGGGATCAATTTTGTAGCCCTTGCTTGTACTCTTTCTAACCTTTCTATATCCTTCCTGAGGGATGGAGACCAAAACTGCGCACAGTATTCCAGTTGAGGTCTGACTAGAGAATTATAAAGAGACATTACAGTCTCCTTGTTCCGAAACTGGAACTGTCTTTTAATATAACCTAATAATTTTAAGGCCCTCTTTTCGACTTCTGCACAGTGCTTCGACGGTTTCAGATCGTTGCTGATATAGACTCCCAAGTCTTTCTCTAGATCGGTCTCAGTCAAGTTCCTTCCCAAGAGAGAGTAATCGGTCTTTGGGTTTTTACAACCTATGTGCATTACCTTACATTTGTCCAAGTTGAATGGCATCTGCCAAGTAGCAGACCATTCGCCCAACCTGTCAAGATCATTCTGAAGCGTTCTTACGCCCTCCTCAGTACCTACACTACTTCCTAATTTCGTATCGTCTGCAAATTTTGAGATTGCACTTAGAAGCCCGACGTCTATATCGTTAATATAGATGATAAAAAGTAAAGGACCCAGAACGGAACCCTGTGGGACACCACTCGTAACGGGCGCCGACTCCGAAGCCACTCCATTTATTACCACTCTCTGCTTTCTATCTTTTAACCAATCCTCAATCCAGTTGAAAACGAGCCCGGTGATTCCTAGTCCTTTGACTTTAGCTATCAATCTAGCGTGAGGGACTTTGTCAAAGGCTTTTTGAAAGTCGAGATACACTATATCTATTGCCCTACTTGCATCGTACAGTGTATGCATTAGGGTTATGACTTTTTAATTTTTTGTCATAAATATTGTTTCCTGTATCATCAATCGATGAACTTTTGCTTGAAAACAATAAAAAAGGGCCTGATTCTTCAGAATTTAAAAAAAAGTCACCCATCTGCAATAGCTATACCAAGGAGCAACCAATGTGCGGAACGTGCCATTAAGGTGATGCAAGAACTTTACGTAAACTGTAAAAATAAAGACAACCTTAATCACAGGTTTATTTTAAGCAATAAGTAAAACAATTAAAACAATAATAGAGTAAATGTATAATATTGTATTTGTATAATTAATATGTATTGTATAGGTATAATGTTGTATAATATAATATATGTATAATAATTGTGAAATAAACATGCAAATTTCTATTTATTATTTTATTAATTTTTTATTTTTTATTTTGGGGTGAAGTTTTTTCAAAATATATCGAAAAAACTGTTATTTTCATTGTCAGGGGGCAAAAGTTCATCGATTTATGATACAGGAACATGAGGTTATAAAAATGTCATAACCCTAGTATGCATATTATGGAAAAACTAACAGGTTTTCAGACAGGATCTATGTCGCCTAAATCGATGTTGAGAATAAAAAATTAGATTGTTAGATTCAAGGTGATACACAATACGTTTTGTAATGATGGATTCCAACAGTTTGCCGACAACTGATGTTAAACTGATCGGGCGATAATTACAAGGATTTTCCCTATCACCCTTTTTAAAGATTGGTGTTACATTTGCTAACTTCCAGTCGGTTGGAACTTTCCCTAACTCGATTGATTGTTTGAATATGGTTACTAAGTCGTCAACAACATTGTGGCTAACCTCTTTTAATACCGTTGGAAGAAATAAGTCGGGGCCAGGTGATTTGTATTTGTTCATTTTATCAATTAATTGCTGTACCTCATTTCTCGTAAAACTTATGGTCTCTACGGGATGGTCACCGTCATATGTAATCCGAGGACTTGGCACTTCTATTGTGTCTTCCTCCGTGAAGACTGTAACGAAGAACTCGTTTAACGTATTAGCTATATCTTTATCACCGAATTTCAGTACGCCATTTTTATCTTTTAAGGGTCCTACAGAATTTTTAATTGGCTTTCTGCTATTAACATGGGCAAAAAATTCTTTAGGGTTAACTTTACAGAGTGAGGCAACTCTAGCTTCTTCATCACGTTTGGCTGATCTAATTAAGGACTTAACCCTCCTACGTAGGTTTATATAGTTTTCTGAATTAGTGTGGTTGAAATGCGACTTAAGTAGTTTGTAGGCTCTATTTCTTCCCGTAATAGCACTGCTAATTTCGTTGTTAAACCATTTTGGTGACTTTGTTGACAAGGAAACCATTTTAGTGGGTATAAAAGTGTTCTGTAATATTCTAAATTGATCCCTATATGAGCTCCAGGTGACACTGACATCCTCACTTATTAGAACTTCAAGTGTGTCTAAACTACTTCGGAAGCTTTCAAAATTTGCTCTCTCTCTCTCTCTCTCTCTCTCTCTCTCTCTCTCGAGAGAGAGAGAGAGAGAGAGAGAGAGAGAGAGAGAGAGAGAACAAAAAGTGGGTTGGTTTACCCTACAACCTACATCTATGTTCGTGTTAGTCTAATTTTTTTTTTTTTTTTGCTGGCATGTCACAAGCTGGCATTAGTCGCCAACAGACTCATCCCCGAGCACCACCCCCAGAGCTCCTGTTACTAATTGTTTTATTATTATATTAAACAACGTTAATATTTTTAAAATGCCTATCTAAACGGTTCTTAAACACATTAACGCTGGTAGAGTTCACGACTGACGCGGGAAGATTATTCCATTTATCAATTACTTTAAACGCAACTTAAATCCGTTATTACGAGTATTGCTATTATCGAAAGTGAACAGTTTATGAAAATTTACGTTATCGATTTTATTAACGATATTGAAAACTTCAATAAGCTCTCCCCTTAATCTCCTAGTTTCGAGTGAATGCAAGTCTAACTCTTTAATCCTATCTTCATAAGGCTTGTTGCGCAATGACGGAATTAGTTTCGTGGCGCGACGCTGAACCCTTTCTAACCTATCAATATCCTCCCGCAAATACGGGCACCAAAACTGAACGGCATATTCTAAATGAGGCCTGACTAGGGACTTGTAAAGGGGCAATATAATATTCTTCGATTTAAATTCGAAATTACGCGCTATGAAGCCTAACATCCTATTAGCTTTTGCGCAAGACTCCAGGCACTGGTTCCTAACTTTTAAATCCTTAGATACGCGTATGCCTAAATCTACTTCCTCGTCAACGCTCGCTAACTCTCTATCACCCATCGTGTACTTTTAATTATTGTTACGAGAACCTATATGCAAAACTTTACATTTGTCAACGTTAAATTGCATCTGCCACTTATCCGTCCACTCCATAATCCTATTTACATCGTCTTGGAGCCTATTTCTATCGTCCTCGTTAACAACCTTACCGCCTATTTCAGTATCGTCCGCGAATTTTGACACGTTACTAGTCAATCCTACATCTATGTCGTTAATGTAAATTACGAAGAGCAATGGGCCTAACACTGAACCCCGTGGGACAACGCTACCTACATCCAACCACCCCAATTCACTACCATTAACAACGGTCAACGACCCTCTGTCTCCTAGCACGAAGCCATTCCTCTAAGTCTAACCAGTTAGCTACCTGACCGCGTATACCGTGCACTTTAACCTTCGCAATTAATCTTCTATGCGGAACTGTATCGAACGCTTTTTTAAAATCTATGCCTATCGTATTCGCGTACTATTTCGTTATAAAATTCTAACAAATTAGTTAAACAAGATCTGTGGCGTCGAAACCCATGCTGACTACTATTAATCAAATCTCTACTTTCTAAGTGATCGATGATACGATTGAGCCGTCGGAATGGAAAAGAAGGAAAGAAGAGGAAGTAAAGTTGTTGAAGAGGTTCTTAGCTAGATGCCAGAGAGGGTGAGAAGAATTAGAATTGGATAGGTTTTCACATTTTTGTCGGATGAAGGAATTTTTGGCGAGTTGAAGAACAGATTTTCCATGATTCAGGGCAGAAATATAAGCTGAGTGAGAATCAGGAGTTGGATGGCGACGGTACCTTCTAAAAGACTCCTGTCTGCTACGGATAGCATTAGAACAAGTAAAATTAAACCAAGGTGTTTTTGCATTAGTAGTTGGAATAGAATATGGAATGTACGCCTCCATGCCCGAGAGAATCACCACTGTGATGCGCTCAGCACACTCGGAAGGGCCCCGGCCACGGAAGCAGTAAGCATTCCATTCCATGGGAAATCACAAAAGTACTGCCTAAGGGCCTCCCAATCTGGCGCCGAAGCGCTAAAGGCGCCTCTTCTTGGGAGGATCCAAAGGCCGAATTGGAGCGATAGGACAGCAAACAGATATAAGATTGTTGTCGGAGGAGCCCAACGGAGAAAAAAGGTTGACAGAGTGAGAAGGATGAGGTAAGAAATAAATCCAGAATGTTAAGCCAATCTCCATGGCGATCGGGGATACGAGTAGGGTGATGTACAGTCTGCTCTAGGTCATTTAGTATAGAAATGTTGGCTAAATACAGAGGTTGAATAATGTAACGAAAATAAATTGTTTAGTAGTGGTGTAGTGGTTAGTATTGCTGACTACGAATCCACCGGCCCCGGATTCGATTCCAGGCTGAAGCATTCGGCGCGCAGCTTACCCAGCTGTTCATTCTCCCATAAAAAATAGATTGGTAGATAAATGGGTACCCTGGGTGACCTAGTGGTTAAAACGCTGAGCTGCTGATCAGGAGGTCATGAGATCGAGTCCGGTTAAGGACTTTGTAATTTCTGACCATCAGTGGTGGGTCGTTGTTTGGATTCCACGTTAAGCTGTAAGTCTGAAATGGAGCATCAAGCTTGATCTTCGTCAGAATGAACAATTTGGGTAGAAGCAAAACGAAGGTTAACAAGGTTAAAACAATTTATTTCAAGACTAAATTAGAAGCGTTGTATGTATTTCAAGGAGGTGCAATTCGTAAACTTTTGGTCTGATTTTAATTCGGCAGATCTGTTCATTCAAAATGAATGAAATAGGTAATGCGCGACTTGGGAGGTTAATTGATAAAACGTGAGAGGATTTACCTAAAATACAGGAAAGGCGAAATAGTTCTTTCTCGCTTGGGAAATGTAACTTCTGGGTCTCAGGGAAATTTAACGCGAATTGAGGAACGATTGATTTCAATACCTTAACAGCAATGCTGAGGGTACACGTTTGATAGGTTTTTTACAAGATAATTTCTTTTTTTCAAAATGTAATAGAACGGACGCGCTGTAACAATATTTTAGACTTACAGTAGTTCTTAACTACGAACGAAAATTTAGTTCAGAATGAAGACGTCGGAGAAAGTTTGTGTAATAGCGATCATAGCATGCGTTTTATGGTTTATGTTAAAACTTATAGAGAATTAAATAACTAAGGGGACTGATTTTAGGGCAAATTTTGATGATTTTAGAGGTTCCTTAAGTTTAATAAATTGGGATAAACTGTTAGTGATAGATAGAGTTTTTCATGACATCATATTTATGATTGCAAGAGATGGGTAGATATAATACATTTAGATTTTCAAAAGGCATTCGACAAAGGTTTGCATAAGCGATTTTTGGAAAAACTTAAAACTCACGGATAAAGAGTGAAGTTCTTAATTGGATTTATAATTGGTTAAGTGGAAAAAACAGAAGGTAGTAATTAACGAGTAAAAGTCAGGTGGCCTAATGTAAAGCGATGTTTGGCAAAGGTCAGTTCTGGAACCAGCATATTTCATAATATACGTTAATGGTCTTCATGTGAATTAAGTGAGTAAAATTTCCAAATTTGCCGACGATACTATAAATGCAGGCAAAGTAATTAGTTTACTAGACAAGGGAGCGTTTGCAGTGCAAGTTTAATAATTTAGTAGGGTGATCTAATAAGTGGCAAATGAAATCTAACGTAGATAAATGTAAATTCATGCATAAAGGTTATCATAACGGTAAATTTAATTATAACTTACTATGAGAAATAGTGTGTTAAATGAAGCCTCTGACGAAAAGGATTTTGGTGTCATTGTTAATGAGGATTTAAAGTTCTCAAAGTATTCGGTTTTATTTCTCTTTATCTTACTAATATTTGTGACGGTCGAGGAACTGTTACTTATGGCCGGCCAAACCATTGGCCAGATTTGGATGAGACTTGGGGAATAGTGGTAACTGAGGCCGTGGAAGAACATAGGCTATGTGGCGTCGGCCTCCGAGGTCATCTGAAGCCTCTGTATCCCAGAATGGTTGGAAGATATCGACATCATAGACACGTCATAAAATGGGCGGAGCTCTAGCGCGTGCTTTTCACGCGACGCATTTACAATTCAGCAAACAAAATTTTTATTGTTTTAATTAGACAAAAATTTGAATTTTTAAAAATCTCCATATATATATATACATTTTCAACTGCAAAGAACACGCAGTATAATTAACGTAAAGAACGACACTTGTATAGAAGACGTTCCGCGCAAGATGAGGAGGGAGAACGAACAAATGAAAAAATGTTCTTTGCAGTTGAAAATGTATATATGTGCGGTATGCGGGAGGTGCCCCCCTCGGGGCATTGGTTTCTGCGCGTATGTAGGAGAATTGCGACTTCTGATCGAGTGAGGCCCATGGTGTAA
Organism: Bathynomus jamesi; assembly: GCA_023014485.1. Classification (NCBI taxonomy): domain Eukaryota; kingdom Metazoa; phylum Arthropoda; class Malacostraca; order Isopoda; family Cirolanidae; genus Bathynomus; species Bathynomus jamesi. The sequence goes on from JAJOZX010000951.1 coordinate 332,180, forward strand.
TGGTTATCATATCTGACCGGCAATCGGAAGATCCCGGGTTCGATTCCCGGGTGGTTACCTCATTTTTTCATTTGTTCGTTCTCCCTCCTCATCTTGCGCGGAACGTCTTCTATACAAGCGTCGTTCTTTACGTTAATTATACTGCGTGTTCTTTGCAGTTGAAAATGTATATATGTGCGGTATGCGGGAGGTGCCCCCCTCGGGCATTGGTTTCTGCGCGTATGTAGGAGAATGCGACTTCTGATCGAGTGAGGCCCATGGTGTAATGGTTTATCATATCTGACCGGCAATCGGAAGATCCGGGTGGTTACCTCATTTTTTCATTTGTTCGTTCTCCTCCTCATCTTGCGCCGACAACGTCTTCTATACAGCGTCGTTCTTTACGTTGTATATATTATATATTATATATAATCTATTATATATATATGCTGTCTGTCTGTCTGTCTGTGTCACCCTAAAACACGGAAACGGCTCCTCGAGAGAAAAAATTATTAGGTAAAAGTTGCTTAAAATTAATCGAAACCTACGGGAAAATTATTGAATGCCCGGTTAGGTTAATTGAATGCCCGGTTAGGTCAACTGTACGCCATTGAAGATTGGTTAGGTTAAGTCGTTATATTTTCGTTAGTTTTAACGAAAATATCACGACTTACATTCATACATAAGACAAACGAGGAGGAAAACAAGGTAGCAGAAAACAAAAAATAATCCAAAATACTTCTACACATTTGCGAAAATGGAAATGCAGTGTAAGGAGAGTATTGGTCCGTTGATAGACGGGGAGGCCGAATACACAAATGACCCGAAAGAAATATGCGAACTAATTGGGGGACAATTTAACTCTGTGTTTAGCACCCCTATGTCCGAGATAGAAGTGGAAAACCCAGACGAATTTTTCGACATACTGTAGATACAAATCAACCAAGAACAAATTCCGGCACAAACCTATTAATGGACTTCGAGTTCACGGAAGGAGATGTAATTACGGCCTTATCATAGATGCGAGACAATTCAGCGCCAGGGCCAGACACATGGAGTGCGACGTTTCTAAAGAAATGCAAAGAGAGTATTGCCAAACCGCTAACTTACTATGGAGGAAATCACTCGACACAGGACAAATTCCACTCCCATTAAAGAACGCGAACATTGCCCCACTATTTAAAGGTGGTAACAGAAGAATGCCCAAGAATTATCGGCCAGTGGCTCTCACCTTACACCTTATAAAGTGTTTTGAACGTGTAGTTATAGGCAAAACTACCTACTACCTACAAGAAAATGACCTATACAACCCAAATCAACATGGCTTCAGTGCTGGAAGATCATGCCTATCACAGCTACTAGACCACCAGGAGAAAATATTGGAAACATTGTGTCGAGGACAAAACATAGATATAATATATACGGACTTTGCTAAAGCCTTCGATAAATGTGACCATGGAATCATAGCATACAAACTTAAGAATACAGCAATTACTGGAAAGCTTGGAAGGTGGATATTTAATTTCTTGACGCAAAGAACACAAAGAGTGGTGGTAAATGGAGCTAAATCGGAAGTCATGAGCTCTGTCCCACAAGGGACAGTATTAGCTCCCTTGCTGTTCATAATAATGATTACAGATATTGATGCAGATATTAAGGACAGTAGTGTATCATGCTTCGCAGATGACACAAAGATATGTAAGGAATATTGAACAAAAGTGACATACGAAAATTACAAAACGACATTGAAACATTATTCCAGTGGGCAAAGAACAACAATATGAAGTTCAACAAAGAAAAATTCCAACTTCTAAGGTATGGTAATAACAAGGAGCTATATAAAAAGGGTACAAAACTATGCAAACCAAACAGATAACACCAAATGCACAAGTCAGGGATGTTGGAGTAATAATGTCGTCGGATACAGAATTCAGAGAGCATTATAACATCAAAATTACAACGGTTAGAAAAATAATGGGAATCATCTGGAGGAGCTTCCGCAGCAGAAAAGCAAACATCATGCTAAAATTATGGAAGAGTCCAGTCCTACCAATTGAGTATTGCTCAGTACTCAAGCCCATACAGAAAACGAGATATTGCGAACAGTGAAGTTATACAAAGGACTTTTATGTCTAAGATAGAGGAAACGGAAGGTGAAGACTACTGGTCTCGACTATGATCACTGAAACTCTACTCTCTCGAAAGAAGGCGCGAGCGGTACACAATAATATACATATGGAAAATACTTGAGGGCTCTGTCCCTAACCTTAGAAATGAAATAGAAATAAACTAGAATGAGAGAAGAGGCAGATTTTGTACGGTCCCAGCTACGGTGGGACAAGGGGCCATGAAAACGAGGATGGAAAATACGCTCAGAATACGAGGCCCAAATCTTTTCAATGTCCTACCAAAAGTAGGGAGGAATCTCCAGCACACCGACCTGAATAACTTCAAGAACCAGGTGGACAGATTCCAGTGCAAAGTCCCTGAGCAGCCATGCGTGGCTGGCTACGAGGGCAGGAGGAGATCAAACAGCAATTCCCGCCTTCACCAAATACCGCAAATGAGACGAGATGCTGCAGAGGGGTGCAAGTCGATCCTGAACCGTCGTTCAAACTCACCTAAAGTAAGTAACTTAACCAATCGTCAAGGGCGTACAGTTAACCTAACCCAGCATTCAATTAATCTAATCGGCCATTCAGTTAACCTAACCGGGCATATATATATATATATATCGAAACCTACGGTAAATGAAAATGAAAAGGTTTATTGGCAGATTATATAGTCCATATGACAAATATTATTAATACAATGACAGGTAATGTCGAATTTAAGTGGAGCTATAGAAAGACGTTTTCGTACCAAGAATTCCATAGCTTAGACCTTAGAGGACAAACGGCAGGACTCATGGATAGCTTGGATAATCGGGTTGGTTGAGTTTTTAATTCTTTGCATTAGACTGTATTGAGCGCGTCTTGTAAACTCCAGAAAGCTCGGGACATTGCGGGTGGCAAAAATTTGCGAAGCTGAGCATCTCGGGGGGGGGGGGGGGGGGATTTATGTAAGAGTCTAAAATACCTGTTGTACAGCAAATTTAGGGTTCTGCCAGAACCTTTTTTATAATTCACCCAGAGTTGCTGTCCGTATAATTATATTACTGCAGAAAGTACGAAAGAGAGTGTCTTTAGCTTCACTTGTACAGAACCGGAAGTTCCTTATAGTCATATTCCCTTTAGCACAGAGGCTTCGAGATTGTTTTCTTATATCTGAGTCATCACTCAAGGAGCTGGTGATAGTGTGACCCAAATACTTAAACTCTTGTGCTTCCTCAATTACTTCACCTCTCATTTTAAACCTAATATCAGCTGGCTGATTACAGCTTTTAGGATGAAATTGCATAACCTTAGTTTTGTAACATTAAAAAGAATATCATGTTTCTGCGAATACACTTCGCAGACTTTTAGTAGCCGATCCAGACCTTTAACAGAGGGACTTATTAACACCATATCATCGGCATAAACTAAGTTATTTATCCTTGTGTCATCTATACAACATCCCACTGTTGCCTCATTAAGTGAAGCAGTTAATCCGTCAATATACACATTAAACAGCATAGGAGAGAGCAAGGAGCCTTGTCTCACCCCTTAAGAGGAGCCAAAACATTCGGATAGTATATTGCCCCACCTAACGGTAAAAGATTGGTGGGAATACCAAAATTTCAATAAATTTAATATGTACGTGGGAACCTTCCTGTCTTCTAGTTTTTTTAAATAAAATATTGTGGTTCACTCTATTATACGCCTATGCATTACTTATATCTAGGAAACAGCTATAAATAGTTGAATTACTGTCAGTGTATTTAGATATTATTTCTTTAAGTACATAGATACACAGGTCAGTTGAGTGGGACCTTTTAAAACCAAACTGATTAGATGTCCATTGGTAATCATTTAATTGGAGTAACAAGAGTTTTTCTAGTAGTTTTGAGAAGCAGGATACGACAGCAATAGGCCTGTAATTACTGCTGGACAGAATGTCTCCATACTTATTTTTGACCAGGGGCAAGAACTCTGCTGGGATATAGCTATGAGCAAGCATGGCTGATGAGAGTAATGATATATGCAGACATACTACGTCATTGGCATATTTTAAGTGCTCATTCGATAGGTCATCTACTCCTGACGCAGAACCAGTCTTTAACTCTTTAATTAACCTCTTTACTTCAGGAACTGATATCAAAGTATTTTTCCTTGTCCCTCCCACAGTCGTTTCGCTGCAATCTATCTTAAGATTATCCCTACTCACACTGTTAAGTGTGTTTGAGGAGTAGTTTTTCCACAGCTTTGCAATTTCATCCTCCCCCAACACCCCATCGATTGTCGGAGGGAGGACACTTTTGACACCCGTTTGATTCTTAACAAATTTCCAAAATTTGTTATTATCGTTATTTATGCGAGTTTCACAGGCTTTTGATGCTCCAATAGACTCTTCTTCCTGTTTACATCGCCTTATGGCCGCCTTATACTGACCCCTACTTCTACACATATTCATGTATACTGGTCTTAATCTGGGTCCAACATGAAAGCACCACAAATCGTAGGCGTTTTTCGATTCCCTCTTCAGGGGGGGCAATAAAATCATTCCAGCCAGGAATAATCTTAGTATGATAGTTGTAAGATTTAATCAGGGGGCTTCCTGCTTCTCTTAACAGGGTTACTATCTTACTACAGTGCGTTCGAAAAGTCTCTCCGCAGTCAACCAACACTTTAAAAAAAGTGTTTGACAACAAGTGTAGACGAGTTGCTCTGTGCCTGCAAAATGGTGGAAAACACTTTCAACACATGCTGTAAAATCAAAAGGTTATGTAATAAAATCACTAAATCATGGTTGAATGAAAACATTGTAGTTTTTCAATTTCCTATGCGTTTAACATAGCACTGCGGAGAGACTTTTCGAACGCACTGTATAATACCTATCTATGAGTTTACAGTAAGAATCATTTGAGTAAGGATTACTACAGGCAAGATGCAAAATTTCTAAATTATTAAAGGGGTGACCTGTTCTGTCTTTGTATTCTACTCTCTGTTGCATATTAACATTAGACCAATCGACGCGATTATTCTTACGTATTGAGTTCTTGTTGTGTGTTGCGCATAAATTGGCAAAATTAATTAATATTTCTAATTGTCTATGATCAGAAAAAAGGAAATCATGCAGAATATGAACTCTAACAATTTGATCCTTTAAAATTATTACTAGTGAGACAATGATCAATCCCCTGGTGGTACCACTCATAGCACTAACGTATGTAAAATTACCACTGGTTACCCCTCATACATCTACATCATTTATACTTAATTTGGTCGACTCGCACATGTTACCCAATTCTACAAAGAATTCCGAGTTCACATGCGCGTTAACCCTTTACTGCCCAAAAGGACAAATTTATAACCTTTCAAATACATACATTCATAACTTAACCCTACAAAATATTTGGGTGGTAAGGGGTTAAGTTCCCCATTATTATAGAGTGAGAATATTTGGGGTTATCTGATAATGACTTAATTTTGTACAGCAAATCAATGTATTCATCTAGATTACTGGCGTTGTTGTATGGTAAATAGCAGTTTACAATTAATATGCAATCGTTGTTCACTTGTAATCCAATGCCTAACAACCTTACATTATCGTTTGTTAAAAATTTTATATGTTTCGACAAATTTTTCCTTATTAAGAAAGCAACACCACCAAAAGGCCTACCGTACATTAATTCATCTGACTAGTCTACTGCTGATGACGCATGATACATAAAGTCATCATGGATAGTAGAGAGGAATTTTAGCTCCTGCTTATGTAGCCAGTGCGATTGCAGGAGTATCAAATCTGCACTGTTACGTTAAATGAAACTATTTTCAACAAGTTATCCGCTATGACTGATAGAAAATTCATTACTATTATTATGATTATTATTATACACAGTACAAATTTCAGGCATTACCGTTAGGGCGCCTATTATTATTACTATTATTATTACGAGCAATTTCTTTTCTTTGGGCTTTGTGATCTTCAGTCAGTTCGCGAGGAACAACCCGTGAACACACTTTTGAGTATCCCAGTTGCTGAATTATCGTATTCACACTTCCTTCACTAATTCCTAGCTCCAGTGATAGCTCCTTGTATGTGACGCGCCGATTTGATCGAATGATACTGTTAGCACGTTGCTCAGTGTGAGATGTCACAGACGATGCTGGGCGACCGCTGCGTGGCTCATCATCGAGGCTGGTTCTCCCTCTCTCCGATGATCTCACATGTTTAGACCAGCGTCCAACTGTGCTTCGATCATCATCATCATCATCTCCGTAAACGTTTTGTAGACGTTTGTGAATATTTTCAACTGTTTCCTTCTCTGCGGTTAAGAACTCAATAACAGCTCTCTGTTTACGACGCACATCACTGTCAGACGCCATTTTCGAAAGTGCGTTAACCATCGGTTTTATACAAGGGCGTTTAAAAGCGGTTTTATACAAGGCGGGGAGGTTCAAACTGGAAAAATCCGGTTATGTGAAGCCAGAAAGTTCAAGCTTACGACCCAAAAGACATTTCAGCCCCATGGCCTATTATTTAGCTAAGAAAAAAGGATGAGGCAAAATATATTGAGTGCCCCTAGTATTATTATTATTAACTTGTCTGTTATCAAATCTGGAAAAGTTAATAAACTTAACAATAATACCGTCTGGCCACTGACTCATATTGTACGGGTTGAATTGCGAATTTACACCTTTAATTATTACTTTAAATGAGTTATAATACGGAGATTTTGTGTTTGGTTTATTAACTAACAATATACTGTGTTCACCACAGACTTCTTTTACCATGTGTCAAATATCGCTTTCCTCGTTCGAGAGCAGAATTCGCGACACAAAGAGGGTGAGATTCCTCACCGATGGCTTTGCTGCGAAGACAGGTTGAGGAACCCTCCGTGAAGAGCGTATGTTAACCGTGACCCACCCGTCCTCTTCCCTCAATCTCCCTGAGGCAGGGTTCGCCTGACGGGGATGAATAGCACGACCTTGGGGAGATAGGAGGCCCCTCCCCAAATCTGTGGGTTGGTGAGGGTCTGTTAGCGGTGTTTATATCCTGACGGACGCGCGTGCCCCTCCTTCTTCGGTGGAGGGGGGGTAACTGCACGCCGAGCGAGGCGTTTGGGTAATCGAACGCCTCTTCCCTGTAGTCGAAGGTAAAGAAGAGGGCAGTGATGCCTCATCTCTTGGCATCGGACAGTCGCTGTTCCTCCTTGTGAAATCGGGAGCAGGAGTTCTTTCCTGAACCGGAGGGAAGTTGACCGCTTCACCTACATGCTGCGTTTCCACCCCACATTTGGGGTGGGCCAGAGTTGGGGGAGGGGATTTTGTTTCCCTCGCTGTCGACGCGCTTCTTGGGGTTCTGATTTGTTGAACGACTTCCGAGTAACTGGGCTTTGGGAGGAGCGTCTCTTTCAACGCATCTAACTCTGACCGAAATTGGTCAAGCGAAATCGCATTTTTCTGATTTGACACCACGTGTTGGTGTTTCAGTTCAATTAACGACTTTTGTACCTCATTATACTGTTTGAGGAGCACCGAAACGTCTACATCACCCATAGAGATTACTGGTATTCTAAGGAAGTTAGCAACGTAGAAGGTGATATTGTTCTCATTATCCCGGAGGGTCGACACTTTATTTATAATGTCTTTTAGGATATTCTCATCTCTAGAATTACCTCTACGAGTTGGGAGGGTAACACTGAACAGTGTGTTTAACTGTACCCTCGCATGTTGTATTTCTTCCGAATCATAGAAATCATGACAAACAGATACAAGAAGGTTTGACGTAATATGATCTACTTTGTCAAATATATAACATAAAGGATTTTCTACAAGATCACGATTTTCAGCAGACGATTCCATTGTACCTGTATCGATGGAGGAGCAGGCTTGCGGGGGAGCGTAGATGGTTCCGGTGGAGGTAGAGGGAACGCCGATAGGGGTCCCACCTCTTGTCCCTTTAAATAATGCTCCAGATACCACCGGTTCGATGCCCAGCCATCTTTTCACATTAATTATGTAACTATTACTAACTATGACACAAAGTATATACGCAGAGTCACTGTACGATTATAACGTAATGAAACATACATTTCCCGCTGTCACCGTCAAAACTTTTACTATTAAACGAAAGATTATTGAATGCTCGGTTAGGTTAATTGAATGCACGGTTAGGTCAACTGTACGCCCTCGACGATTGGTTAGGTTAAGTCGTGATATTTTCGTTAGTTTTAACGAAAATATTACTAACCCTAACCGAGCATTCAGTTGACCTAACCGGGCATTCAATTAACCTAACCAGTTGGTTAACTTTTACATTCACGTCTCATTCTAAAGTTGCTTAAAATTAATCGAAACCTACGGAAAAATTATTGAATGCCTGGTTAACTGAATAGTACGGCGAGATATTTTTTCTACCCGCACGAAGGGTGGATTCTCTGGAAGCGCTCCGCTAGTTTTAAATATAAAAAGGGTTCAGCGCCACGCAATAAAGTTTATTTCAGCATTGCGCGGTAAACCATACAAAGACAGACTCACAGAGGTCAGTTTGTATACGCTTGAAACTGCGTTTGAGAAGCGAAAAAATTCACGTGTTCAAAATTTTAAATCGTTTTGTTAATGCAAATTATGAGAATTTTTTGCCCTCGATGAAAGAAACATTATGAGAAATCATGGTTTAAAATAAGAGGCAAAAATTTGAGACAACGTTGCAAGGGGCTTTTTCACATATAACACAGTCGAGAGGTGGAATGGCCTTCCCGCGGAGAACGCGGTAAGCACTTTGATTAATTTGTTAAAGAATAGGTTGGGTAGGTATTTTAGTATCATAAATTTGCATTAAAGGGTGGGAAAATGGGGATTTTCTTTTTATTTAGTAAAGGATAGCCCGATCTTCCTTTTTGTTTTAAATGTAGTAGGAGGTGCTGATCGGGTCTGGTTGCAGGACTCTGGGAGTTCTCAGATGATACCCCATTGGTAGAGACGGGAAGCTTGATGGGAATTCTCGGTCAAAACCTCTAAATAGCTAATTAAGTATAAAGGATGGTTACTGTTTAGGTACATAGTATTTATGTATTAAGAAGCAGTGATTTCCCTTTAGACGTATATGTAATAGGAGGCGCTGATCTGATCTGGTTACAGAGCACTGGGTGTTGTCATTGTGAGACCGCACAATGGGGAATTGATTGGTGTGGAGTTGGGAATGTTGATTTTTCCTTTTGATCATAAATATAGTAAGAGATACTGGTCGGGTCTGATGAGAACGCACTAGGAGTTCTCAAATGATAATGATCATGCTATCCTTTACTTTTTACTGTTCTCTTATGTGTAATTAGATACACGAGGTAATTGTACACATGGTATGAATGATCTCTGAAGCTGTTTTCATTGTGCTTTTCTCTACGTTCCTATAAATCTTTTCTCATTCGTGTTTACAACATTAATAACTAATCTACAGATCTACAGAAGCTAAGGTTAACAAAGACCCTAAGATCCACTCTAAGGTTAGCCCGAGAGAAAGGAAAGAGTAGGGGGTTAAGAGAAGAGAAGAGAATAAGGGGTTAAGTAAGGAGGAACACCTATCACTCGTGGGTTAACATTCATTCAGAAAAAGAGAAAAAAGACTCACCATCATCATCCGCCGGCCACTGCCGAGAAGTCAGAAAAATAGTCGGAGAAAATAGGAGAGGGGTGAAAGATGACAAGAAGTAAAATAAGAACGCTTACAAACCATGCCAACACAGTCTTAACTCACTGTCATATCATGCAAACTACAAACATGCAAGAAAAGAGAGTTACAGACATGCAAAGTAAGGAGAGGCTAAGAAAAAAAAAAGTAGGTAAAGTTAAACAAAAAGTGGGTTCGTTTACGCTACGAGCTACATCTACGTTCGTATTAGTCTAATTTTTTTTTTTTTTAATAATTTTATTGCTGGCATCACACGCTGGTATGTCACAAGCTGGCATTTATTGTCAACAGACTCATCCTCGACCCCCCCCCCCCCCAGAGCTCCTGTTGCTAATTTTTTTTTTTTTTTTAAACGTTAATATTTTTAAAATGTCTGTCAAGACGGTTCTTAAACACATTAACGCTGGTAGAGTTCACGACGGGCGCGGGAAGATTATTCCATTTATCAATTACTTTAAATGTAAAGAAGTTTTTAGCGATATTAGTAATGAAACGTCTGCCACGCAACTTAAATCCGTTATTACGAGTATTGCTATTATCGAAAGTGAACAATTTGTCAAAATTTACGTTATCGATGTTATTAACGATTTTGAAAACTTCAATAAGCTCCCCCCTTAATCTCCTAGTTTCGAGTGAATACAGGTCTAACTCTTTAATCCTATCTTCATAAGGCTTGTTGCGCAATGACGGAATTAGTTTCGTGGCACGACGCTGAACCCTTTCTAACCTATCAATATCCTCACGCAAATACGGGCACCAAAACTGAACGGCATATTCTAAATGAGGCCTGACTAGGGACTTGTAAAGGGACTTGTAAAGGGGCAATATAATATCCTTCGATTTAAATTCGAAATTACGCGCTATGAAGTCTAACATCCTATTAGCTTTTGCGCAAGACTCCAGGCACTGGTTCCTAACCTTTAAATCCTTAGATACGCGTACGCCTAAATCTACTTCCTCGTTAACGCTCGCCAACTCCCTATCATCCATCGTGTACGTGTAATTATTGTTACGAGAACCTACATGCAAAACTTTACATTTGTCTACGTTAAATTGCATCTGCCACTTATCCGTCCACTCCATAATCCTATTTACATCGTCTTGGAGCCTATTTCTATCGTCCTCGTTAACAACCTTACCGCCTATTTTAGTATCGTCCGCGAATTTTGACACGTTACTAGTCAATCCTACATCTATGTCGTTAATGTAAATTACGAATAGCAATGGGCCTAACACTGAACCCTGTGGGACACCGCTACCTACATCCAACCATCCCGATTCACTACCATTAACTACCACCCTCTGCCTCCTAGCACGAAGCCATTCTTCTAACCAGTTAGCTACCTGACCGCGTATACCGTGCGCTTTGACCTTCGCAATTAATCTCCTATGCGGAACTGTATCGAGCGCCTTTTTAAAATCTAAATAAATAACGTCAGCCGCTTTATGCCTGTCGTATTCGCGCACTATTTCGTTATAAAATTCTAACAAATTAGTTAAACAAGATCTATGGCGTCGAAACCCATGCTGACTACTATTAATCAAATCTCTACTTTCTAAGTGATCGATGATGCGTTCCCTAACTACGGATTCCAAAAGTTTGCCTACAATTGACGTTAAGCTAATGGGCCTATAATTACTAGGTATCGTGCGGTTGCCTTTTTTAAAAATGGGCGTGACGTTAGCTAATTTGAAGTCTTCAGGAATAATCCCCGTTTCGAGTGACTGATTAAAAATCGTTACTTTACTTTTCCTATAAAGTTGCACATCAAGACAAGACTTGGGTCCTACATATTTGCTGTGCAACCTATGCAATGAATCGGAGAGCTTGGCTCAGAGGTACAGCTATCCCCCGACTTACGCGAGAGATGCGTTTTTGAAAGTGCTCCCGTAAGTCGAAATCGCGTAAGTTGAAAAGATTTTCTCCATAGAAACAATGTAATAAGTGGAGGTTGCGTACCCAAACCCTCACCTGAAATCACTTTTCTTTATAAAATAAATGATTATTTTCATGCATGGTGCTGGATCTGGTTACCCGACTCTACTCCCATGCGGGCTAACCATTTTTTGACTCACCGCTACTTTTGTTTGACTAATGTTTCTGGTTTCTCTGCTAAGAACAAAAAACATATTTACTCCCCAAATCTTCCATCAGCAATGAGGCCAGTATTTCATAATGAGCAGCTTCAAGTTCCAAAGCTTCATGAAACATATCATTTGGATGGTAAATTTTATGAAAATATGCGCATGTCAATATCAACAGAAAATTTGGAGGAAGAGTTTCAATCAACATCATCCACTGATCCACATCTTATCAATGAAGCTGAACTGAATGACCTAGTTAGAGACTTGAATCTTTCAAGAAGTGAGGCAGAACTTCTGGGTTCAAGATTGCAACAGTGGAATCGGCTTGCCAAAAAACACATCATCATTTTTCAGAAATCGCCAACAAAATCTTTTTTTTTATACCCCTTATGAAAGATAACCCATGCTACTGTAGCAACATAAATGGGTTGATGCTGGCTCTGGGCCCAGAACATAACCCATATGGATGGCGAATATGTAACGTAGAACTAGGCATGCCCACACCTGTATTTTTAGAACTGGTAAAACTCTGTCACCAATAATGCCTTCTCCTTCGGTGAAGAATTTTATTTGCAACGTTTTGGTATGGGATGGGGTCCCCTTTATCCCCAATACTGAGTACATTATACATGGAATATTATGAGTCGGAATTGTTGCAAACAATATGTCCCAGAAATCTAATTTGGTTTCGTTATGTAGATGATATTTTCTCATTTTGGCCTGACCACTGGAACAACTTTGACACTTTCTTTCAGTCATTAAATAATCTTGTTCCCTCCATTAAATTTAAATATGAATGGGAGAACGACAAACAATTACCTTTTCTAGATGTTTTGGTCATTAACGAAAGCGGAAAGCCCAATTTCACGGTCTATAGAAAACCTACTCATTGTAATTCGTACATTCATTATTTTTCATATCATGATGAAGGGGTTAAAAGCTCAATTATTTCTTCCATGTTTCTAAGAGCACTCAGGATTTGTAGCCCACATTTGCTGGACCCGGAATATTCAAAGATTTGGAACATTTTTAAGGATTTAAAATATCCTGAGTGGTTTATCAGAAAGGCGTATTTTAAAGCCAGAAAATCTTTTTATGCCCCTCGGGAACCTTCAGTTAACCAAAAACAATATGTGAGTTTGCCTTACATTGCCGGCTTAGAAAGAGTAAAACCGTTGACGAAAGATTTTAAGTTTGCTTTGGCGTTCAAATATTCGTCTACCGTGAAAAGTAAATTGGTTAGGAATAACGTTGCAAAACAGGAACAAGCCTGTGTCTACAGCATTCCCTGTAAAAGTTGTGATTTAGTATACGTAGGAGAAACTGGTAGAAATATTGAAACCCATATTAAAGAACACAAATATGCCTTCAAAAGTTGTAATACTAATAATGCAATTTTTTATCACGCCAGCCAAAATAATCATGCTATAGATTGGGAATCAAGTAAGGTACTTTATAAATGTAATAATTATGTCAAAAGAAAAATAATAGAATCTGTATGTATAGAACAAGAAGATAATTTTAATTTAGGCGAAGGTACTTATAAGCGGGACCCTTTAAAAAAATGCCCTTCTGGGGTCGTGGGAACGGGATCTAGCCTAGGTGCGAATTCCTTAATGGTCTTTGGATTTTGGATTGTTTCCTTCTCGCCTTTTTCTTTCGTTTTTCGGTTTACAATTTCTGTATAACAAACAACAGTGTAATAATCAATGTAATAATAAATTTATAATTTCTGCAATAAATAATAATGCAATATTAAATGTAATAAATTTAATCATAATGCAATATTAAATGTAATAAATTTAATAATAATGCAATATTAAATGTAATAATTATGTAAAAATATTAGAATCTGTATGTATAGAACAAGAAGATAGTTTTAAATTTGTGCGAATGTACTTATAAGCGGGTCCCTTAAATAAAAATGCCCTTCCAGTGTCGGGAGAACGGGATCTAACCTAGGTGCGAATTTTTTAATGGTCCCTGAACTGTTTTCCCTCTTGTTTTTGGTTCATTCGTTTTTCTGTATCCACCCGAAGAGGATGCCAGTGGGCATCGAAACTGTTGTGGAAATAAACTCTGTCTATTAGAGTGGGTTTTAATTATCATATCATAGGAAATAATATTTTTATTTACTTCTCAAAAACTATAAATATGCAAAAACGGATACTTTCACTGCAATCAGCATGTTTGATTTTACAAAGGAATTTCATTTACTTTCATTGAAAAAACGTATAAAGTTAAAATTTATTGTTCAATGAATTAGCTCCCATACAGAACTTTTACCCTCGAAGAACATTTTCCTTATATATCCAGACTCTTCTTAGTCCTTTCATTTCCCTGTTTCTTGTACTCCGTCAGAAGATGTGAAATATTATCAGTGAACTACAGTATAAAATCAGCGAGACCACAAATGAGTCTTAATTCCAGATGTTTGAATAGCTTTCATGCACAACTATCATACTCATATGGGGCCTACATACAATTTTTCTCTAATTCAGCTAGTTTTTGTTACTACTACTACTACTACTACTGTTACTGCTACTACTAATTAATACAATAGCAATGATGGTTGGATAAGTAAGTAGAAAGATAGAGAAGGATGTATTTACAGATATTTGAATATAAAGAAATGAAACTACTAACCATTTCCATGGAATGAAATGAAATCCAATTTTTTGCTAAGGTGATTTTATGTTTCCAGATCCTCTTTTGCACTCTGAACACTCACAAGGTCGACATGACGAGGCTTTTAGGAGGGCAAATAGGCCTCGATGACTTCATATTCGCTCACAGAAAAGGTAATTTTGTATATATAATCTTCACAGAAAAAAGGCCTACCAAATCTAACGTAACGCAAGTGAAGAGACAAAGCTGATTTGAACTGGCTTAAACTAGTTTCGTAACGCCAGTGAAGAGACAAATCCGATTTGCATAGAGGTCGATGGTGAACATTTTCAACACCTGTTATAAACTTTACTATCGAATATACAGTTGTTATAAAGTATAAGCACTATAATAAATATTACTTGTCCATGTTCACTCGCGTTAATATAATTCAAATCGGATTTGTCTCTTTGCTCGCGTTACTTTATACACACACCCGGTATTAGTGGAGTATTAATACTTAAAGCACAGAAGGCCCTCTTTTCATCAGGACGTATAGTATACTTATAAACAAACATGTATTAAACATTACATCAAGTTAAAGCATCGTTTTAAGAATATATTAAAAAAATGTAAAAAATACAAACAAAAGCGAGTAAATGTTTGCAAAAGTTTTTGCTATATTCTCCCTTTTGTTTTGCATATGAAAGAAGTATTGGATAAGGACGGATATATATATATATATATATATATATATATATATATATATATATATATATATATATATCAAATTTTTTGGGAGAACTAATTGTAATAATGAAGAAAAGGTTGAACGACACCAGGAATATCTTAAATTCTTTATTACCAAATGTTTTGAATCATCCAGAATGGGCATCATCCAGAAAGGGAATCATCGTGAATGGGCATCTAAACAACATTTATTGTAAATACTAATCAACCGCACAACAAATAGCAAAGAAAAAATTTAATCTGTCTTCGTGAAGCAATAATGAACAATCTCTCCTGCTTTAAAATATTAATCAACGATGTATGATAGTTACAAATTCTGAGCATTTTGGGTATGTTTAAATGGTTTTGAGAACCGTTTTATAAAAATATCTTTATTACAGTGTATTTTACTATGTTATTAATTATATAACATTTTGCACTGTTTTTTAATGCCATCTTCAGTTGACCACTGAAGATGAATCTGGAGTAGGGGTTCCCAAACTTATTTTTTCTGTTACCATCTTGGTCCGAGAGCAACAGAAAATTTACCGTACTACTAAATTTTTTTCGGAGCAGACCTATGCCTTACCATTATTTGACAGGCATGCCAAACTGTACAATATATATATATATATATATATATATATATATATATATATATATATATATATATATATATCAGGTTGTAGCATAAATTCTGCTCGATTAGAAAACGGACGGTAGATAATTAATAGAATAACCTCAAGATAATGTGAAATAGTTTTAGAAATGTTGCAAAATACACGCGGCGACAGGTTCGCAAAGGTTTTATCACGATACAGAATGATACAGAATGACTTAGGCTAGTGTAGGATTAGGCTAATGAATATTTTCGCTGGTGTTTTTCATAATAATATTAATAATAATAATAATTTCATGCAGTTACAACGCCACCCCTACGATATTACAGTAATTGAAAAAACATGGAGCCCACGAAAGAGCATATTCGACATGTGATGCTGTATGAGTTCCATAAAAGATCTAACGCTAGTGAATCCGCAAAAAAATTCAAAGAGTTTATGGAAATAATGATGTGAGCGAATGGATGCGTAGGAGATGGTTTGAGAAGTTCAGAAATGGAGACTTCAGTCTGAAAGATTATCAACGAACAGGACGACCAAATGAGTTAGATGAAGAGTTGCTGAAAGCAACAGTGGAGGAAAACCCAACGGTAACTGTAAAAAAACTTGGCCTGCAACTCGGCGTTAGTCATATGACAATTCATCGTCATTCGAAGCTGTTAGGAAAAGTAGTGAAGGTTGGAAAATGGGTTCCGCATGATTTGTCACAAGCGAATCTTCAACATCGAAGCGATATTTGCACATCACTGCATTCTCGGCAACTGCAGGCACCGTTTTGTAATCGGATCGTCACTGGGGATGAAAAATGGGTCCTCTATAACAATTAAGCGTCGACATCAGTGGTTTGGCCGTGAAACAAAGCCTGAACCTCAGCCAAGGAATGGAACCCATCCAAAGAAAATTTTGCTACGCGTTTCATGGGATATGCAAGGAATTATTCATTTTGAGCTTCTGCTAGATAACCAAACAATCACAGCTGAAGTCTACTGCCCCCCTTCCTTAAGTTCCTCACCCCATTTATGGGGTCTCACCGTCCTTAATGAAGGGCATTAGCCCATTGAGGGGCTCCTTGCGACGCCCACACCTCCTTGAACCAAAAAAAAAAGATTCATCCTCGCCTTCTTTCACGAGGAAAAAAATCCTCATGTTCTGTGGGATTCTTTCACGGTCTTTCATGAGACAAACAAACAAACAAACACAGACAAAGCAGAGTTTGACACTCAATTTTGAACTTATATCCTTACACATTAGAAATGAAAACTTAAAATAAATATCTGAAAAAGGGTTTAGACATAAGAAGAGTGTCTACCGACCTCAAAGCATATTATATTCTAATACCACATTACCTACTCAAATGTAATTCCATTTTCATATGTTAACAGATTGCGAACATCACAAGAAACAAAATCAGGTTAAACATATTTTAAATCAAAAACAATTTCCTTGTTTAATATATGTATTATGAAAAATAAAATTAAGGTTTATTATTTTAATTTAAATAAATTAATTTCTCTCTTAAGGGAAACTGACTTATTTTATCCGACCTAAACCTCAAATACAAGATCTTTTTATACATTCATAATACATGCTTAATTGTTTATTTACTTTTAAATATATAGTTTTCTGTTATTTACATTGCTATATACTATCACATTCACATGACATCTTCTGGTTTGTGAACTATTAATTTTACTGCACATCAAATTTCGTTATAAATTACGTGTTTAAAAAATTTAACAACGTAATTTAAAAATTTGGTACTTGTAGGTTATCTCCCCCCCCCCACACACCAATTTGACAGAATATTTTCGTTAAAACTAACGAAAATATCACGATTTAACCTAACCAAATTATCAATGGCGTACAATTGATCTATTATTAATTATAACATTGTTTCTGGAATAGTATTTACTATTTACTAATAGATCAACTGTACGCCCTTGATAATTGGTTAGGTTAAGTCGTGATATTTCGTTAGTTTTAACGAAAATATTCTGTCAAAATTGGTGGGGGGAGATAACTTACAAGTACCAAAAATTTTAATGACCTGATATTTGTATGTATGTACTGATATTTAGGTTATACATTTCGTAAATCAACACACATAAATAAGCGAGATAATATAGCCACCCCCTCTCTCCATTGTATTGTGTAATTATATATATATATATATATATATATATATATATATATATATATATATATATATATATAAGTTATTTCACGAAAGTAACACGTGAAAGCCCAGGTTTTAAGTTTAGTATCTATCGGATAAAAACAAACAATTTGTCCTACATACACTTTTACTCGGGACATGACACCCCCACCAAGAAGGCCATTTTTTCTTCAATGTTTCTCCGCGCCCTTAGGATCGCCAGTCCGGAATACATCGATGCCGAATTGGAAAAAATCAACGGTATTGGAAGTAATCTGTGTTACCCACCTGCGTTTATGGAATCCTGTCTCAACAAGGCGAAACGAACCTTCTATCGTGTGAATAATAACACTCGCACTTTGTCAAAGAATATTTTAATACTTCCATTTTTCCCGGGCTTTATAGGCATTCCTAATGTACCTAAACTTTTGGATATTAATGTAGTATTTTCATATAACAATATGGTGAAAAATAGCCGTACCAATAATTCAGGCATTATCTATAAAATTGGCCGTAAACAATGTGATTCCTTTTACATAGGTCAGACGGGAAAGGATTTTCACACACGTTTAAAACAGCATCAATATTCCGTTCGAACGGGACAGTCGTCAAGTGCCCTTTTTGTCCATTTGTCAGAGTTATCCCACTGTATTAATTGGAGTAATGCTTCAGTTTTGTTTCACTCTAGCAACATTGTTAATAGAAATATTCTTGAGTCTGCCATTATCCAACTTACAAATAACTTCAACATAAGCAAAGGTCTTTTTTCAACTCGATCCCGTTGTTTTGAATTCGTTCAGAACGGATTTAGACAAGAAGGGTAGAGTGCTAAACCTTTGGTAAACTTGTATGCTCCTCTAACAACTTTTATTTTTCAATTTATTTTTATATATATCGGACTTAGACAAGAAGGACAGAGTGCTAAAACCTGGGCAGATTTCCAGTATAAATTTGTATGCTCCTCTTACAAGTTTTATTTTTATTTTTCAATTTATTTTTTTTAATTAACTATAACATTGGTTGGAAACAATTCTTTTGATCTTGTGTTGGATTCGGGCAAAGTGCTAAAATCGGTAGTTTTTCCTTACAAATTTGTATGCTCCTCCCACAATCCCTTAATTTTTTTTATTTCTCCGTGTATTGTATATATATATTTTTTTTTTGTAACCTATATATAGGCTGTAACTCTTTATGTACTTCAGTGTTCTTGAGGATGTCATTAGACGAAAGTGCTTGAGCACCATTCTGTGTTTCCTTTCCTCTTGTTACGACTCTTGTTACGACACCGCTTAAATGATTACTTATGAACTAAATGAGTTTGGTTTTAAAAGGTCCCACTCAACTGTTCTGTGTATCTATATACTTAAAGAAATTATATTTAAATACACTGACAGTAATTCAGCTATTTATAGCTATTTTCTAGATATAAGTAAGGGATATGATAGAATCAATCACAATATTTTATTTACAAAACTAGAAGGCAGGAAAGTTCCTATGTACATATTAAATTTATAATAACATAACATACAATGATGAAGTACGAGAATTTAAGTATTGGGGTCAAACCATCTCCTTGACTGAAGACTCAGATATAAGAAAATCTCGAAGCCTTTTTGTTAAAGCGAATATGACTGTGAGGAGCTTCTGGTTCTGTACAAGTGAAATTAAAGAAGCTCCCTTTATGCAGTAATATATACGAACAGCAATTCGCGGTAATAACGCATAAGGAAAAGTCATTTTTAATAAATAATCGTATTCAAAATTAAAAGGGGCGAAGCAAGCTAGACGCAGCAATTAATACAAGATTGTTCATTAATAATAATAATATTGGACCACACTTTACCGTCAATTAAAATTCATACCGTCACCCTTAATTCGGTATACATCTTCTTCGCTACATATTGCTACAAAGAAAACGGAATAACGTATTTTAACGGTGAACTTTAAAAATCCTATTCAGAAGCTTACGTAATATTGTACGCAACATATAGCATATATGTATATACGGGTGGATATTTTGACTCACTGGTTTGCCTATAAAACATGTTATGTATTCTATAAAATACACTGGCGTTTTTAGTACCTTTAATAAGGTGTTTTTCATTCCTACACAACGATATGTTAGTTTTCATATTTCTGTCATAATTGTGCCCAAATAAATATAGATATATACACGTCCTTTTTAAATATGGCACACAATTACAAAGTGCTTCGAAAGACTGTCCGCCATATTCAGCTTAATATATATATATATATACTGTATATATATATATATAATATATATATATATATATATATATATATATATAATATATATATATATATAATATATAATATAATATATATGCAGGATTTCAATCTCAACTTTGCATCCACATTTGTCGAAGTGGACGCTCATTATGTGCATAATGACTCTAACTCTGCTGACCCCACTTGTAGAAGAAACAAGAGAACTTTTTGTATCTAAACTGTTAAGCCAAAGAGAAGTGCAACCACTTTCAGATCACTACAGATATGTCAGGAGTGTTTATCATAGACAATATGTTTCAAAAGTAACCATACTGTTACATGTTTCATTCATATGAATTTTATGTGCAGACGAAGCCGAAGGATAAATATTACCGTTCTAAGATAGTACAGCTTTCACACTCAACTTTGATGAATCGATAAAAAGACTCCACTCCTTATATATATATATATATATATATATATATATTATAATATATATATATATATATATATATATATATATATAGTGTAGTGTCCCCAAATTAAGAGAGGCATTAGTTCTATTCAACACTGAAGAAGGAAAATAGCTTGGTTGTCAAGAATCCAAGACTTTTTAACAGGCTTCCAAACAATTTCAGGAGAGCCACAGCAGGCAGAAAGTTAAAGTACTCAAAAGAAGACTAGATGCTTGGCCCAGTACGGTAACAGATGAACCCGGTGTACATGGATGTGTGTAGCAATGTATGCTCATTCACCAGGCCTACAGGCAAGGTCCCCCAACATTGTCTGTGTGTGAAGACAGACCAATACACGGAGCTGCTACGAGGATGCGCTGTGTATATATATATATATATGATGAGAAGAACTATTAGACGAAAGCGCTTGAACACCATTCGGTGTTTCCTTTTTCTTCGTGGTTCTTTTCATCATAAACATTATTCACGTGTTACTTTCGTGAGATAATTTTCATATATATAATATATATATATATATATATATATATATATATATATATATATATATATTTCACGAAGATCAAGTTTGTCGGCCGTCCTTTCGAGATGGCCTGGTGAAGTAGATAGGTTTATACACTCCATCTCACATAACCCGTTATCCACGGCTCATCTGAGTTTGTTCTAAGCCAGACGTCTAATCTTCTTTTGAAGATGTCTGTCGCAGCACCACTCGTGTTCCATAGCTCTTTGGGCATCTATTTAAACAGTCTGTCCTCGCAACAAAACTATTTTCCTTCAGGATTGTGGATGTTCCCTGACTAACCTTTAATTTGGGGGATGAAACATTCTTCCTTTTCTACTTTCCACTGATTTTTGTCGGGTTATAGGGTTCAGAGTAAGAATAGGGACTAGTTTCTCCATTATTTCCAAGTGTAAATAATGATGTATCGCCCCTGTCTTCTTCCTTCCAGTGAATATAGGACTAATTCCTTTCCCAGTAATTTATTTCTTTGCACCCTTTGATCTTGGCTGTGAAGCTTCTCTGAACGTATCTATCTAATGTAATTTTTTTTTATATGGACATGTTAGGATCGAACAGTATCCCAACATGGTTATGATCGGCTATTTCAATAGAGTAGTCGTTACATTCCTATCCCTCGTTTGGAGGTTCTCAGTATCTGCACAGTTATTCTTTTGCTCTGTTTACTGCTATCTTATCTTGTGTTGTAAATCTCGTGTATATACAGTATATATATATATATATATAATATATAATATTATATATATATATATATATATATATTAGTGATGTAGCGGATGTCATTTTTTCACATCCGCGGATGCGGATGAGGATGTTTGATTTCAACATCCGCGGATGCGGATGCGGGTGCGGATGTCTACATCTTCGTTATTTTTAGGATATATTCGAGATTTGTTGTGTTTAACGATATAATAAGTTATTATATATAGAGAGAGCTGTAGCTATAATGTAGTATAATTGATTAATTGTACAATAATTGCTGTACTTTCTCTGAACATATAAAATAATATACAAGCATCTAACTAATATAGAAATCAATTAGTGAATTCGTCTGCAAATAAATTCGTTATATTTTGTTGAGTTTCAGCCACAATTAGAAACCATAATTGTGTTACCAGGATGCGGGACGTGAACCCAACTCAAATGCACCCCACCGACCTCTTTCCCCAACCTCCACCCTTATAGAAAGAGATCTTTAATTAGCTTGATAACTATTTATATTAAGTTTAAAGTTTTATTAGGCATATTTATAAATGAGTAGTTAAAATAAAGTAAACTAAGATGTTCATCGTTTAATGTTCAAACTTAATTATAGGAAGGTTATGCTTAAGGAACATTAATTTTTCTGCCTTTTCTGCTGCCAGTCTGTTTCTCTTTTCATCATATATTAATCCAGCACTGCTAAATAATCTCTCGCTTGGTACGTTTGTTGGAGGACAGGCTAAATGTTTCCTTGCAAGTTTACTCAAGTATGGATAGATATTCTGCGTATTTTTCCACCAACTAATAGGATTGTCACATGCAGCCAGGCGTTTTTCTTGGTGATAGCTCTCGATCATTTTTACTACATCTTTTGACATCGCGTAGGTCTCGTCATTGCTGCTTGACTCAAGAAACTGAGAGACAGATTCTGTGATAGATTTGCTTGTTGAAGGTGTTGGTTCTGTCACTGAAACTTTTATTCTTTTGGTGGGTGGCGAAGCGACAGATTCAAGAGATTGAAGCTCTTCAACTGCTTTGCCAAGTGATGATTTAACTCGTTCTAATGTACTAGGTGAAAATAACTTAGCTTTGTAACGTGGATCTAAGTAGGTTGCAAGAGCGTAACTTCATACAAGAACAGCCTCTCGTCTCGTCGCTTGCATCACTTTTGCGCACAATGAACTAGTTCTATTAATATAGTAGAATTTGATAATTTCCGCTTATTAATGACATTTTATCTCAACGGTCCACATCCGCACGACATCCGCAGTCCAAAGTGCGGATGCGGGTGCGGATGCGGATGTGAGAAAATGTGCGGATGTTCCGCGGATGCGGATGTGACCTACATCACTAATATATATATATATATATTATTCGCCACCAGCTTTGGCTCTCCTCCCATTTCATTGTCAACCCTGGTGAACTAGCTTACAACTTTTCTATCCTAAATGACCTGGAGCAGATTTCCCTACTCGTATCCCCGGTTGCATTAGAGATTGGCCCAACATTCTGAATTTATTTATCACCTCTCATCTTTCTTCTTACTCTGTGAGACTTTTCTCTTCGTTGGGGACCTCCGATCACAATCTTGTAGCTGTTTCCTGTCCTATCACTCCAATACGGCTTTTGGATCCTCCAAGCGGAGGCGCCTTTGGTCCCTTCAGGACCACTATTGGGGCGCCCTTAGGCAGTACTTCTGTAATTTCCTATGGAATGCTTACTGCATCCGTGGTCGGGGCCCTTCTGGGTGTGCTGAGTGCATCAGAGATTTGATTATGTCGGGCATGGAGGTGTACATCCCATATTTTATCCCTACTGCTAATGTTAAAAAACCTTGGTTTAACTTTACTTGTTCTAATGCTATTCGCAACAGTGTATTTAGTATGAGTATGTCATTTGTGCAATAAGAAAGGTGTACCTTTGGCGAGGTTCACAGACCCCGAACCAGACTCAGAAAGCTAATGTGTGTATGTGTGTGTACGGGTGTTGTGGAAGCTGCATGATGCCTTGAAGCACAATGTTTAAAACAAAGTTTGAGAAGTAATTCCTACATGTTTAATTTTATTGAATTTTTTATGGCTTATAATTAGCAGCTATTTTGTAAAATTATTGTCATATCATATAGCTATACGTGTGGATGTGTTTAGGGAAAAACAGAAAGAATCGCGAAAATAGGTTGATAAAATATCATTCATATATTAGCATCATAAAAACTAGAGGAAGCCCGGCCTCCCATGCCTCCTCTGAAAAGCCGTCTCTGCCAATTTGTGAAGATTGGGTATGCGTAAATTTCATTCATAAAGTATAGTATTACTATTACTATTTTCTTTGCTAAGTTCTTTCTTTGGTGTATGTATATATGTGTGTATATAAATGATGCGGGCCGCTGCAGAGAGATCGTCTGTAGGTCGACCGTGAATCATCGTTCGAACTCACATAAACTATATATATATATTATATATATATATATATATATATATATATATATATATATATATATATATACTTTATGTATCCCCTCGTTATCCTCGTTGATGTTCCGTGTGATGGTCTCTCTTCACACGAAGGTCAAGCTGGTATTCCATCCCCTAGGCCTGACTTGATTGAAGAGCGAGTTGGTTTCTTGCTTTATTTTCGTTATCTGATTTTGTTTCGAATTTCATATCTTCGGTCATTATTACAGTTCGTGCACTTTCATGCTTCGCCGATTTTCCACGTCTATCTGAGGTATAATATGCAGCCTGTTTAAGTTCCTCATTTCTACCATATCTCAAGAGCTGAAATTTCTCGATGTTAAATGACATGTTGTCTTCTGACCATATTTTATTCGTATCCCCCTGCAAGCCCTCCACTTCATTTAGATCGCTTGATTTTTCTGGTGATCTTTGTATCGTCTGCAAAGGATGTTACTATACTGCTAGTGTTTACTTCACTGTCTATATCTGTTAGCATGATAATTAACAGGAGTGGGTCCCAGTACTGTACCTTGTGGTACTGAGCTACGTACTCCGATTCTGATGAATTTTGACGACCCGTAGACGTCCTCTGAGGAAGCTGTAGATCCATTTTCTCACTTTGCCTGATATTCCCATATTTAATTTTATGTGCTATTATACCATGAACACATTTGTCGAAAGCTTTAGCAAAATCCGTGTATATGACATCTTAGTTGTCATTGCCTTCCAGTGCATCTAGGATATTGATATAGTGCTCTATTAGTTGTGATAGGCATGATCTACCTGTTCGGAATCCGTGCTGATTTTCGGCGAATCTTTCCAGTGTCTCCAAGAAAGCGAAGATTTTCTCTCTAACTATTCATTCAATTACTTTGATGAGGTGGGTCGCCAATGACACTATTTCTTTGCTTGATATCTGCCCAGTCCTTTATATATACACTGGCAATGTTTGCTCTTTTCAAGATGCTCGATATTTCCCCAGTGTTTATGGATAATTGGATATTCTCCATATACAGTACCAACGTGTAGTAGAGTGTGCCACTTTTAATAAATGTTTGAAATTTTGAGGTGCAATATTCTCATGTGGTGATTCCTGCTACTTTATTGACGAATATGAAGTTTTAACCCATTCTGAAAATATTTGACCCCGGATCTGGGGCACTGAAATTTTGACCCCCAGCCTGTGACGTCATCAGACCGATTTTTCATATGTATTTGGCCATAAAATCTTTATTTATTAACCGATTCGAATGATTCTGGTGTCGATGCAGAATCGGAAATACTTTCTTTTTCATACCAAAACAGCAGCTTTTACTATGTGTTTGGTCGAAAACTCAGGTAATCTATAAAAATTACACAAATTTGGTGCAATATAGGAAACATTGTGGGTGTGACCGCCACCCTGAAGCATCATTCCAGGTCAGCTTCGCGGCAATGGGCCCATCTGAAAAGCATAATAATAAGAAATAGGCTTATTCCGATGGGTGGGAACAATTTTGAACATGTCAAAGTTGAAATAAACCTTTCACAGAAACGGAATGAAAAGTCAAAATTGTCAATGACATGAACACCCCCCCCCCTTTTTTTTTAAAGCATACAAGAGTAATATAAAAAACATTCCTTTGAACCCTCCTTGCCAGTTTATTGCCAATTCGGTTGCCGTCGAAGACCCTGAAAAAGGAGAAATTGTTAATAATAATTCATAATATTAACCCAGATTAAATACTAAAAATATTTAATGCATGAAACAGTATATAGAACACTGACCTTTTATTTTTTCAAGTATCATAGTTTCGCAAACTGATCTTCTTGTAGATGTCTGGAAGAAGGCGTCTTTAATTTTCAACAAGTTGAAGGAGGAAATGGCGTTGCTGTTCATTAATGGTGAGGCTCTTAGCATAATCTTCAATAAGTTTCACCCCCCTTTCAGCCGTATCGTTTGTTACCTTCATGTCTCGCACGTAAGAAGCTAAGCGAATATAGTCCTCGTGTTTCTCCCATTCTTCTACTGGTCTTCTCAACCAATCCCCATTTGATTGAAAGAGCCTCAGAAACTGCCATGATTTTGGACCAGCAAGGTCGGAAAGCTTGGTTCCTTCCCTGAGTATAGGGAAGACTGGATGGCCAGTTTTCATGTCATAAATCTTTTTCTCTGACTTTTTTAAGGCATTGGCAATCTTAGCCTTCTCTGCATTGTTGACCTTGTGTGAAAATAAGGAGAGTGGTATCACTTCTTCCACAAAGTACCACATTTGCCTATCAAGGGCTTTAAGACCTGCACCTGCCACTTCACTGTTATGTTTTTCATAGGTTTTCAGATCGTGATATAAGCTTAAATCATTAAAAGAAGAATCTGCGGCGTTGTTTGAATGTAGCCATGCTTTAGCGTAGAACAATGCATTAAAAAGACATATCTGCTCAAGCATTTACATCATATTCTCATCGTAGCCAGTCTGGTATACAAAAGCATACATTTTATAGGTATATAGGATCGCAGACATCCATCGTGCACGATGAGCTGCTCCTGGACGGAGCCAACGTACTCCTTTTGGGGGTACTTCACCTAAAATTTGGATTGTCAACTCAGCGCATTCCCGATAATCACCACGTTTGAATGCATTCTCAGTCAGCAAATCGGTTAATGCATCGAAGACTTCTTGCCGTTTAGACCTTAGCTTTCTGTCTTTGATTTTCAGTGTTCTGAAATCTTTTATGCTTGTGTCAATGCCTTGCCACTTTTCCTCCCGGAACTCTTTGAAAATTTCATAATCTGGTGAAGTGCTTCCTCCAAATATTTCTACAAACACACTGTTGAGTATCCGCTCATATAGGTGATGCCGACAAGCGAGCCACAATACTTTCCTACATAGATATTCTTCAAGTCTCTTACAGGCTCCAGTATGGCGCCCTGAGTTGGAGCTTGTAGTGTCAAAAACAAACCCAATAACATGGCGCTCTAAGTTCCACTTTTTTATCATATCAAAAGTTTCAGTAGCCTGCGACTCGCCACTAGTATTTGGGATTTCAGGAACAGCCAACAG
Organism: Bathynomus jamesi; assembly: GCA_023014485.1. NCBI lineage: Eukaryota > Metazoa > Arthropoda > Malacostraca > Isopoda > Cirolanidae > Bathynomus > Bathynomus jamesi. The sequence continues at coordinate 359,550 of JAJOZX010000951.1, forward strand.
CTTGCCCTCTTTGGCATTTGGGGCACCCGATACCAGCACAGCAAGTCTTTCCGATTTGCCTCCTGCTTTATCTGTTATCAACTTACTGTCCCAGTGGATGACCGAGAAAGGTGGGGCGATAAAATCCTATTTTATTTGTCTTGATGCTTGATCTCGAACCATCTCTGCTCTACGCTTGGCAGAACTTTTAGATAAGGCCAGCCAGCTTGCTTAGATCCATTCCACAAGCAGAGGCTACTGCTGCCGTCATTGCTGTCCTCTATCCCAAAGAGCTGTTAAGGCGATCTGCTATGGAGGATACGTTTTCGGAACGAAAAATTTTCTGTCGTTTGGGCGTTTTTAGGAACGGTGAATTCATCATTGTTATCGTTGTCACTGCCGGACGTCGATGAAGAAGAACTGGCTTTTGATAGCGTTTCAAGTGCTTGGAATTTCTGCAGTGTCCTTTCTTTTTCTTCTCTTTCAAATTTTTTTGTAACTTTCCTTTCGTGTTATGTTTTTCACTACTTTTTTCTCGTAACTTTTGTCAACATTTCCCAGACAATATCTTCTCTCTGTCCTTTGATCTTCGAGAAATGTTATGTCTATCATTTTTTTACCTCTGTTACGAGCTAGTGAAGAACGCTCTTTTATCAAATCTTTGAGTTTGGCTTTAGGCAGAGGATTCTTTATTACATTTTTGGTAGGAATGCTTGCCATATCCCAGACGACCTTCACTTTCCTCAAAGCAATCGCAATCACTTCATCCTGAGAAGCATTTTGGTATTCTCCTCTAGTTAAATAAATAAAATACTTCAACACATCACCATTAGATGGCAACACACTGCCTTTACCAGTTTTTATGTCAGTCAAAAGTTTTCCAATAATAAGATCACTAGAATCATCACTGACATTTACTTCACTTCGCCTTAGCGAATAAGCATTATTATCCATAGTCTCAAAAGAAGTACAATAAAAGATCTGAAAAGTACAAAACCATTAATAATTAAAATGCATTAATAACATTAATAACTACTAATAACAATTAATATTAATAAGTACAATAACATTAATAACTAAAGAACTTTAAATTCTGAATCAATTAACACAAGAATCATTCGAATTTGTTAATAAATAAAGATTTTATGGCCAAATAAATATGAAAAATCGGTCTGATGTCGTCATAGGCTGGGGTCAAAATTTCAATGCCCCGATCCGGGGTCAAATATTTTCAGAATGGGCCAAAACTTCATATTCGCCAATAAAGTAGCAGGCATCACCACATGAGAATTGCACCTCAAAATTTCAAACTTTTATTAAAAGTGGCACACTCTAAATTCGTGTAGCTATTTCATATTTACAAATTTTAATCAATAATTCCAATTGTCAGGACTTGCAGCTGAATGCGATTTCATTTGCCTTATAGCAGGGGTGTGGAGTTGGAGTCGGAGCCGGTGGAGTGGTGGTCTTTGGGTGGAGCCGGAGTCGGAGCCATTAAAAAACGCCGGCTCCATGGCTCGAGTTACCTTGCCCATTCATAATAAACCTAATGCAACTTTATCTTCCCTAGCCCAACTTTAGTACTTTACCTAACTTAATATATAGTTTTTATTAAAAATGCATATTTATTTTTTTCAGAAACGTCAATATTTGTAATAGAATTATTAATTATAGCTGCAAAATCATATATCATTAACTAAACTAAGACTAAACAATAAGCATTTATCATTTATACATAAATAAATTTTTTTAAGCCCTCAATAATGAATAAACTTAAAGGATCTAGAGAAAAGTCTATTGTATTCGAATATTTTACTACCACTGAAGATGATAAATACTATGTTTGCACTTGCGAAGTGACTGATGCTGGTGGAAATATTTTGACATGTGGAGCAAAAATTAGTACACCTTCAAGCAAAACCAACAAGAGCAATGTTTCAACAAGAGCATTCAATTTGAGGCGTCACATAAGTCGTAACCATCCTGAAGTGTTCAAGATTATAGAAGAGAATGAAAAGAGGCAAATACTTAAATCTGCCAGTACTTCTAGTCAAGTAAGTCAACCAAATCTTACTAAATATTTTGTTAGTCAAACAGTCACTGTGTCCATGACAGCAGATCAGTTCAAGAATCACATTATTGAGTTAGTGGTAAAGAATTCTTTACCTCTCTCTGTCTTTTGTAAGCCAGCCATGCTTGGTTTATTAGGAGGAATGGCTCAAATTTCAAAGTTGGTTTACATAGAAATAGTATTCGACGTTTGGTAATAGAAAAAGCAAACGAAGAAAAATGCGCTTTAAAAAATAATTTACAAGGACGTTTTGTATTTTTAAAAATGGATAGTTGCACACGTTTAAGAACAAACTACTTTGCAATCAATGTTAGATTTGTTGATGGCAACAATAAAACCATTACCCGTACATTAGCAGTACGGGATACGCAAGCCCAACATGCAAGCGAGTACCTTCATGGGCTTGTGAAAGATGTTCTACAAGAGTATGAAATAGAAAAAGAGCGTGTATTGTGTATTGTAACTGATAATGCCTCCAACATGATGAAGACCATTGAGAAGTTAAATGAAGACCAAGAAAGAGATGAAGAAAATGATATAGAAACAGTTGATTCAAATGCTGAGACCCCAGAACTGGAACCTGATGATGCAGCAGAACTTGATTTAAATAATATCATGGATGAAATTTCAAGCCTCTCAAGAGTCCATCATATGCGTTGTGGTGTTCATACTTTACAGCTAGCCATTCATGATGGCTTAGCGGATAAACACGCAGCCATTCTTATAAGCAAAGTGAGGCAGGTTGCAGTAGCTGCGAGAAAACCAAAGCTCCAAGAAATAATTAAACGACGTGCTGGAAAAGTAACAATTTTAGATCAAGCTACTAGGTGGGGTAGCACATATATGATGATAGAGCGCTTATTAGACCTAAAACCTGTACTTATTGACATGGTGAATCCAGAAGTTACACTATCAGAAGTAATGTGGGACCAAGTGAAGAAACTTAAAAGTTTGCTTTACCAACCATATATCACTACAAAGACAATTCAAGGCGAAGACTTGACTCCTGGCCAGTTTTTCAAGGAATGGAAGTCTCTGATCTACTGCCTTTCTAAGACAGGGGGTACCATAGCTGAAGGTATCAAGACCTCCATGGAAGCGAGAGAAAATCGTTTACTGGAAAATGATGTAATGTTAGCTGGCGTTTATCTTGATCCTAAGTACAGATGTTTATTAACGGATGAACAACAAAGCAAAGCAATGAATGCTGTATGTGATATAGCAGTTAGAATGAGAAAGTCTCAAGAATGTCCAGAACAGGAAAATGAAAACATTCCATCATCATCTTCTACTACCACTTCTGATAATGAATTTGACTTTGAAAAAATCATTGACAAACAACATGGTGCAAAAGAAAAACGTTCTCGATCAGGATTTGAAAACGATGTGCCACATGGTGGTCCTCTTAGTACCTTGACTAAATTCAAGTTAGCCGTATGGGAATCTCTTAGTGAAGTTAAAAAACTTAATCGTCAGTCAAAGATGTCAGTACAAGATGCAATAGTTAAGTACCCTGAAATTATACGAGATGTCGCACAACTTGTTCCTGCATTACCCTACTCAAGTTAGTGTGGAACGTTTATTTTCAGCACTTAAAATCATAAAATCTGATTTGAGAGCAGTAATGAAAGAGGACTTGATTGAAGCAATCTTGTTCTTAAGAACAAACTGTTATACATAATTTTGAATTTAAAAATCAGTTTATGAAAGAATTAAAGTATGAATTTGTTTGTTTCAAGTTTTAACTTTTAATGCAGCTAATATCATTTGATGTTTCTTTTCAGTTTTCAGAATTTAATATTTTTTTGTTAATCATCAAAATTGTATTAATATAATTTTTTTTTGGATTTATGTATTAAAAAGGTCAAATTGAAAAAAATTAGTCTTAATTTGTATGTTTTAATGTAGCTAATGTCATTTGATAAGCCTCCCTTCAGTTTTCAGAATTTAGTTTTTTTGTTCATCATCAAATTTCGATTAATATAATTTCTTTTTGGATTTATGTATTAAAAAGGTCAAATTTAAAGAGTATTTTTAGCCTTTATTGCAAATATCATTCAACAGTGTATTCATCTGTCTGTTGTTGAGTATGATCAATGACCACTCTAACTACATTTGGATTTTGATAACTTGACAGAGCTGGAGCCGGAGCAGGAGCCGGAGCCGGAGCCAAACATTTAAAAAAGATGGCTCCGGAGCCGGAGCCGGAGCCAAAAGTTTTTTTTCTGGCTCCACACCTGTGCCTTATAGCTCTCGCTACATCTTCTGGGGTAAAATCAAAGCCTCTTATACACTCACCTTGCAATTTCTCTTCAAAGAATGCATCTATGTCGGGGTATCGCTTTGTCGCTTTTTGGGTACTGAAAACGGATTCATATTGGGCTCTCATTGCTTCAGATATTTCTTTTAGATCGTCATTTAGTTCATTATTTCTCTTCTTTAAGATCCCGATGGCTTTGCATGTTTTTGTTTCCCTTTTCACCATAGAAGTAATTTGGATTTTTCCTTTATTGCTTATATATATATATATATATATATATATATATATATATATGAAAACTATCTCACGAAAGTAACACGTGAATAATGTTTATGATGAAAAGAACCACGAAGAAAAAGGAAACACCGAATGGTGTTCAAGCGCTTTCGCCTAATGGTTCGTTCCATCATATATATATATATATATATATATATATATATATATATATATGCTGCAAATATATATGTATTCAAAGCTACACCTCGTCAGGGAATGAAGATAAAAGGCGAGATGCCCATAAATATATACAACGTACAGGAAAAACAAAACAATTAGCACATACTTAACAAGGGTTAATGAGAGACAAAAGAAATTTTAACATGATATCGTCAATTTTATACGTCCCCGCACTGTTATTGAAATTGTTTTTAAAATGAATAAATGCACATTCTAGAATATTTCTTTCTATTATATCTCTGGTTTTAACAAGCGCTTTAGAACTATCCCACTTGATGCTATGGTTACATCTATACATATGGTTAAATAAAGCATTGGAATTATTAGCTGTTCTACAAGCATATTTATGCTGTTTTACCCTAATATCTAACATTTTACCGGTTTGGCCTATATATACTGAGTTACATTGTGTACATTCGATCGAATACACACAACCAACAACATTATCAGGGCTATTCTTTATTAGGCGTGATTTAACAGTATTATTATACTTAAAGATTACATTAATGCCAATTGCTTTAAGTACAGTTGGAAGGTATTGAAAATTAACATGGTAAGGTAGGCTAAGGATATTTTTACGCTGAAATTCCTTTACAATTACATTATTATAATACTTATTCTTGGCTTTCTTAAGACAGTAGCTAATTTATATATGGAATTTTTTGAAAGTAGAATTTTGCCTACGATTGTTAATTTTAACCTGGTTTGGTACAGGTATATAGATGATATTTTATGCCTTTGGCCTAATAATTTAGATGTGGACTTATTTCTTGGTAGGCTCAACAATTTAGTCCCATCTCTTAAGTTTACAGTTGAAAAAGAAAATGATGGAAGCCTATCTTTTCTTGATCTAAAAATTTGGAGATGCTCTAATCAGTTCAAATATGAAGTCTACCGTAAGCCTACTAACAATAACTCTTACGTGCATTTTTATTCTGACCATCATCCTTCGATTAAATCCTCTATTTTCTCTGCTATGTTTCTTCGAGCATTGAGAGTTGTCAGTCCTGAATTTTTAGATTCCGAGTTATGCAATATCATGAATATTGGTACTAAATTATGTTATCCTATTTCATTTTTAGATAACTGTCTTAAGAAAGCCAAGAATAAGTATTATAATAATGTAACTGTAAAGGAATTTCAGCGTAAAAATATCCTTAGCCTACCTTCCAACTGTACTTAAAGCAATTGGCATTAATGTAATCTTTAAGTATAATAATACTGTTAAATCACGCCTAATAAAGAATAGCCCTGATAATGTTGTTGGTTGTGTGTATTCGATCGAATGTACACAATGTAACTCAGTATATATAGGCCAAACCGGTAACACGTTAGATATTAGGGTAAAACAGCATAAATATGCTTGTAGAACAGCTAATAATTCCAATGCTTTATTTAACCATATGTATAGATGTAACCATAGTATCAAGTGGGATAGTTCTAAAGCGCTTGTTAAAACCAGAGATATAATAGAAAGAAATATTCTAGAATGTGCATTTATTCATTTTAAAAACAATTTCAATAACAGTGCGGGGACGTATAAAATTGACGATATCATGTTAAAATTTCTTTTGCCTCTCATTAACCCTTGTTAAGTATGTGCTAATTGTTTTGTTTTTCCTGTACGTTGTATATATTTATGGGCATCTCGCCTTTTATCCTCATTCCCTGACGAGGTGTAGCTTTGAATACACGAAAGGCCTTGGAATCGTTTTTCTTTTTCCTTGTGGGTTTGCAGCATTCATTCATTTCACGTATTTTATTGTGAAATTCATCCCATATATATATATATATATATATATATATATATATATATACTGTATATACCGCGCAGCCTCGTAGCAGCTCCGTGTATTGGTCTGTCTTCACACACAGACAATGTTGGGGGACCTTGCTTGTAGGCCTGGTGAATGAGCGAATTGTTCTCTTGCACTCTCTGCCACGCATATCCAGGTACACTGGGTTCATCTGTTACCGTACTGGGCCAAGCATCTAGTCTTCTTTTGAGGACTTTAACTTTCTGCCTGCTGTGGCTCTCCTGAGATTGTTTGGAAGCTGGTTAAGAAGTCTTGGATTCTTGACAACCAAGCTATTTTCCTTCAGTGTTGAATAGATCTAATGCCTCTCTTAATTTGGGGACACTACACTATATACAATATGTATATATATATATATATATATATATATACACAGCAGGCAGAAAGTTAAAGTCCTCAAAAGAAGATTAGATGCTTGGCCCAGTACGGTAACAGATGAACCCGGTGTACCTGGATATGCGTGGCAGAGAGTGCAAGAGAACAATTCGCTCATTCACCAGGCCTACAAGCAAGGTCCCCCAACATTGTCTGTGTGTGAAGACAGACCAATACACGGAGCTGCTACGAGGCTGCGCGGTATATATATATAATATATATATATATATATATATATATATATATATATGATGGAACGAACCATTAGGCGAAAGCGTTTGAACACCATTCGGTGTTTCCTTTTTCTTCGTGGTTCTTTTCATCATAAACATTATTCACGTGTTACTTTCGTGAGATAGTTTTCATATATATATATATATATATTATATATAATATATATATATATATATATATATATATATATATACAGGGCTATTGAAAATGATTCATCCTATTTCAACTGAGAATACTTCCATACCTATCAACCGTGCATCAACTCGGCATACACCACATGAAAGAGGAAATCTCCGAGTTTTACAAGATCACCGCGAGAGGGCTCTAAAGTCACGCCGTGGCCTAGCCTAGCAACAAACAGTCACTGTGAAAATGGCGTCCGTACAGCAGAAGGCGTTTTGTGTGTTGCAGTTTTCGAGCTGTAAATCGGTAGTCACAGTGCAACGTGAGTCACCGTGCGACTTCTTCCTTTGGGGGTACGTTAAGGATACTGTGTACGTGCCACCGTTGCCCACATCTTAGGATGAGCTCCAAACTCGCATTGTTACTGCCGTAGAGTCAGTGACAACGGACATGCTGGAGCGAGTATGGGAGGAATTCGACTATCGTGTCAACGTTGCTCGTGTAACTAGGGGAAGTCACATAGAGCATTTATGAGGTGAGAGACAAAATTTGGACAGTTTTTCTTTTGGATGATGTATCACAAATCACTCTGTATTTGTAACATTAAAAAATATTCTCATTTGAAATCAGGTGAATCAGTTTGAATAGCCACACCGGACAAAAAATTAGTCACCCCTCTCAGAATGTACCTAATAACGTGTGACGGCGCCTCTGGCCTTGATAACCGCACGAATCCGGCGAGGCAGAGACTCTACGAGGTTGTGCATGTACTGAACATCGATTTGCTGCCACTCGTTCATCAGCCGGTCCCGAAGTTCCGCCAGAGTCCGTGGGTGTCTATTCCTGCGCTTCACATTCTGTTTCCAGCCTGAACAACACCTTCGACGCATTCAGGATTAAAGGCTTCATTGGACCTGCGATGTACTCGTCGCTTCCCATCATTGGAGAACAAACAAAAACGGGACTCATCGGACCAAATTACACGTTTCCAATCTGCCGCAGTCCAGTTTTTGTGCCTCTGAGCCCATTTATAACGTGCCAATTTGTGACTTGCTGTTAACAGCGGCCTCTTCCGTGGTACCCTGCTCCAGATGTCCATCGCATGCAGTTCTCGTCGCAATGTCCGTTCGGAAATTGGTCGCTGGAGAACCTCATTTGTTTCTTGGAGCAATTGTTCTCTGGTTTGAAAACGATTTGCAGTTACTAGACGAGAAACATGGCGGCGGCCCCTATTGTCGAGAATTGTTTTCCGGCCACAGTTACGCCGTCGATTGTCAGTTGATTGCGAACTACACCACTCTTTGTAAACTCGCTGGACAGTACGCGTTGACACACCAACAAATTGGGCTACTTCAGACATTTTGTGTCCGTGGGCTCTGCCAAACACGATGGCTCCTTTTTGCCACTGAGTAACGTCTGCCTCACGACCCATTTTGCAGACTATATCCAACACACACTTTGTTCTTCACCACCTCACGAAACAGATCTGATCCTGTGTGCTACGTCACCGCTACTTGTCACTTACCAATGCTACATCAGCGCCCTCTGTGTGACCTTGAACTTCCTACTATCGGTGCTATTAGGGGTGACTAATTTTTTGTCCGGTGTGCTTATATATATATATATATATATATATATATATATATATATATATATATATATATATATATAAAGGAAAAATCCAAATTACTTCTATGCGAAAAGGGAAACAAAAACACGCAAAGCCATCGGGATCTTAAGGAAGAGAAATAATGAACTAAATGACGATCTAAAAGAAATATCTGAAGCAATATGGCTGCGAAGCACAATCCTAAGGAATGGAGTCTTTTTATCGATTCATCAAAGTTGAGTGTGAAAGCTGTACTATCGTACAACGGTAATATTTATCCTTCGGCTTCGTCTGCACATAAAATTCATATGAATGAACATGTAACAGTATGCAGTTACTTTTGAAACATATTGTCTATGATAAACACTCCTGACATATCTGTAGTGATCTGAAAGTGGTTGCACTTCTCTTTAGCTTAGAGTTTAGATACAAAAAGTTGTCTTGTTTCTTCTACAAATGGGGTCAGCAGAGTTAAAGAGAGTCATTATGCACAAAATATGTGTCCACTTCGACAAAATTTGGATCCAAAGTTGAGATTGAAACCCTGCATATATAAAATATATATATATATATATATTAGAGTGCATCAAAATCACCAATGACATAGTTTCACTTTGTCCCTAAGTTAGAAATGTTCCAATGGTTAAGAACCATTAAGAACCAAACAACCACAGAGAAAAGGATGGCACACAATCTTTCAAAGCACTTTGTAATTGTGTACCATATTTAAAAAGGACGTATATATCTATATTTATTTGGGCACAATTATGACAGAAATATGAAAACTAACATATCGTTGTGTAGGAATGAAAACCACCTTATTAAAGGTACTAAAAACGCCAGTGTATTTTATAGAATACATAACCTGTTTTATAGGCAAACTAGTGAGTCAATATCCACCCCTATATACATATATCATATGCTATATGTTACGTATTATACGTAAGCTTCTGAATAGGATTTTTAAAGTTCAGCGTTAAAATACGTTATTCCGTTTTCTTTGTAGCAATATATAGCGAAGAAGATGCATACCGAATTAAGGGTGACGGTATGAATTTTAATTGACGGTAAAGTGTAGTCCAATATTATTATTATTAATGAACAATCTTGTATTAATTGCTGCGTCTAGCTTGCTTCGTTCCTTTTAATTTTGAATAAGATTATTTATTAAAAATAACTTTTCCTTATGCGTTATTACCGCGAATTGCTGTTCGTATATATTACTGCATAAAGGGAGCTTCTTTAGTTTCACTTGTACACAACCAGAAGCTCCTTACAGTCATATTCGCTTTAACATAAAGGCTTCGAGATTTTCTTATATTTGAGTCTTTAGTCAAGGAGATGGTTTGACCCCAATACTTAAATTCTTGTACTTCATCATTGTATATTATGTTGTTATAAATTTAATATGTACATAAGAACTTCCCTGCCTTCTAGTTTTGTAAATAAAATATTGTGATTCATTCTATCATATGCCTTACTTATATCTAGAAAACAGCTATAAATAGTTGAATTACTGTCAGTGTATTTAAATAGCTTTTCCGGATCAGTTTAACATATTGCTTCCCAAAGCATTCGGGAAGCAATATGTTAAAGTCATCCCTCCTGGGAAGCAATATGTTAAAAAGAGAAAGGTTGGTTGGTTAGAAAAAGGTTGGTAATCTAGGCTAACTAACGAAAATATCACGACCTAACCTAACCAATCGTCAAGGGCGTACAGTTGACCTAACGATTGGTTAGGTTAGGTCGTGCTATTTTCGTTAGTTAGCCTTATAAGGCTAACTAAAGAAGGCTGGGGGCCCTGATCTTCAGGTGATCCAAATGTTTTACATTCACAAAAAATGGCAAAGCATAATAAATTAAGTTGTCCATAAATTTACATTTTCTCGACTAGCTAATCTCTAAATATTATAAACTATTGTAATGTAACTGTAATTGGTTGTGTAATGTCTATTTTTGGAAGCAATATGTTAAAGTGATTAACACTGGGAAGCAATATGTTAAAGTGATATACACGGGGAAGCAATATGTTAAAGAGAGGTTCCTGGGAAGCAATATGTTAAAGTGATCCTAATTTCCTTAAGTATATAGATACACAACAGTTGAGTGGGACCTTTTAAAACCAAACTCATTTAGTTCATACGTAATCATTTAAGCGGTGTAGTAACAAGAGTTTCTCTAGTAGTTTCGAGAAGCAAGAGGTGAATAGCCCTGTAATTATTGCTGGATAGAATACCCTCATACTTCTTTTATATATATATATACAGGGTGTCCCATAAGTCCGGCATCATAGGAAAAATAATAAAAAAACGCAAAAAAAAGCTTTTATTTACAGAACGTGCTCAATATGTCCACTATTGTTTTCAATACACAAATTCAGACGTGATACCCAGTCAGCAAGCACACGGTGAATGATGTCAGGAGTAATGGTGTTACATGCCTCAATAATGCGCTGCCGCAAATGTTCAATACTCCTAATTTTCTCTGCGTATACCAGCGCTTTCAAGTGGCCCCAGAGATAAAAGTCTAGTGGCGTGAGATCCGGGCTTCTAGCTGGCCATTCCACAGGCCCTCGACGTCCTATCCAATGACCACGGAATTGTTGGTACAGGTATTCCCTTACTTGGGTGCTGTAATGTGCAGGAGAGCCGTCTTGCTGGAACCATGTTGGGAAACCAAAACTTAAACCTCAACTGGCAGAATTGAGCGTCCACTTTTCAAGGCACATAACATGTCCGTTTCAAGATGGGAATGAACTCAGAATGGTCCCCTGAGTTTTTTATGATACACACAGACAGTGCATGGAACAAGGAACTCTTCTGGGATAATTAAATCCACTATAGTCCGAATAAGTAAATGGTAAATGACAAATACCATAGTTTTTCTTTTTCATGATGCCATCTTGAAACGGACATGTTATGTGCCTTGAAAAGTGGACGCTCAATTCTGCCAGTTGAGGTTTAAGTTTTGGTTTTTGGCTAAAAATATAATAGTTACCCCTTTTTCTTTGATGTATTCAATCTGACGTGAAGGCAGCGAGTCTTTTGCTTATATTGAGGTTCTAAATGTAGCAGGGCTAGGCTGCTTTAAACCCTAGATCCATGTCCCAAAGCTGGATCCTGTCTGCTTTGCAGATAGCTGGTGAGGGAAGCTATATTTATGGGACCTCTTTGCGAGTGACCCGTTGCCCACGTCGGGCTAGCATCATGAAAAAGAAAAACTATGGTATTTGTCATTTACCATTACTTATTCGGACTGTAGTGGATTTAATTATCCCAGAAGAGTTCCTTGTTCCATGCACTGTCTGTGTGTATCATAAAAAACTCAGGGGACCATTCTGAGTTCATTCCCATATATATATATATATGTATATTAGGGTGTCACTTATTTTTATGGTAAGAATTGAACCATCAAGAAGTTTCGGTCTGACCCTCTAGAAATATGACATTGCATGCAAAAACGCGGATTATGAAGTTTCATGAGAAAATATTAATATTTAGAGGTCGCTCAAGGCCATTAAAACTTTGATATTTTAGTCTTAGTCCTCCCTGATATAAAAAATCGCATGGTCATATCTATGACTAGTGTTGATAGACAAGAGAACCCTCCAAAGCGTGTGGTTGTTGACCTGGATACTGTGAAAGAAAGAAGCTTGGAAAACTTTGTAACAAAAAACACAAAATCATTGTTCACGAAGCTCAACCTCCCAGATGAATTCTTGGAGAAAACTGTTGAGCAATGGGAAGAGGATACCCATTACCAGACTGCGAAATAGACTGTAAAAACTCTAACTGTAACAAATGACTTCGCTGAACGTGGAGTTGCTCTCATCCAAGATTTTTCTGGATACCTAACCAAAGATGAAGAACAACTCCAATTTCTTCTTCAGGTTGTTGAAAACCATCACAAGCATTGTACATGGGAACAAAAGCATACCTTGAGTGGAAATAATGATTAATCATAATAATTACGCTACTGTCTGATGTTAATGTACTTCATTTTAATATTATGATAATGTCTTGTGCACTTCCTGCTAATGTAGGAACATAATAAATTGTTTAAATACATTTGGAAATTGTTTATATTCACACTTTCTGAGAATCTCGTATCCAATACTTCGAAGCCGTTGAGCGACCTCTAAATATTAAAATATCTCAATAAAACTATGTACACAGTGTTTTAACATCATATGGCATACTTTGATGGGGTCAGAGCACGGAAACTTAAAAGTTTCCGAATTTTGAAGTCAAATAATATACGAGTATATGACAGCCGTGACAGACGGTGTCGTACCGATGCAATGGATTAAGTGAATTTCGTATTCAGTTGGAATTTAATTTTCAAAATCAGTCGAGCCGAATTAGCCGTTATACTGTAATCCTCAGTCGGAGTACTTCGATAAATATCAATAAGATGTTTCATTAAAGTGTACAACATTTGAAATGGTTTGGCATCGCTCTTTAGTTTCAAATCTTTATTCTTACGCTTGATCCTCCATTTTTTATTTCTTGCTTTCGTCCTTTGACGTCTTTTTTTTTGCAAAACAGTTTGGAGTCGAGTAACGATTATTCTGATGCCGTTCACGGATCTTTCCCAGACTTATTTATTTAGTTTTATTAACAATCGTCTTTACTCCCCCGTCCAGTCTGACTCAGCATATGAGAGTATTTTATCACTTTTCAATGGAATTCCTTACTCGCGAGACAGACCATCCGCACAGACTCGGTTATGTTACCAATTTTCCGAGTATTTAATGCGATGAAGCGTAATAGGAACGAATTATGAAATCTCGAATGGGAATTATTTCGCAGCTTAAGAAAACTTTATTTTCCACATTACATTAAGATCATTGAATGTGGGATCCGGTAGCTCAGTGGTTTCGGTGTCAAACTCTGGGCGGTGAGGGTCTGGGTTCGTTCCCGGTTGCTGGCTCATGGGCTGGGTTGGGCCGGCCACTCGCCCTGTTAATGTTCGGGTGACCTTTGGGACACACTTACTCCCACACTGCGGGGAAATCAGTCCCGGATGTTGCCTGTTTTTGCCATTGAATGTTCCCTTAAATAATAATAATAATAATAATAATAAAAATCTGTCAATCGTATCATTATTCATAAATGTGATACGTTTGAGGAGTTACATACTTTAAAGGTGTCCAAACTTTATAATTTAAGACTCGTTGATTCCACGTTCACAACAATTATTTATGGGCAACGAGCGTTTATTACGCGACTTTCTCAGAGATACTTCCTGGACTCGCGGTTATAAGATCGAATTTAGGGAATTTAGGTTGCCTTACGCTAGAACGCGTATTAATAAGCAGTTCTTTTTATCTAATTCGCTAAAACTGCGAGCTGAAATGCCCGATTCACTTAAAGATTCTCCTTCCATTATGTCATTCAAGAAGTTTATTTACTCTATATTTCATTCTTTGTAATTTTATATAGCGAACCGGGATCAATACTCGTTGAATTTATTTTTTGTAATCACTTCATTCAGTTCTTAATAATTATTCACTATTTTTGTAGTTTGGAAAGCGTAATTTAATTAAAAGGAAAGGTAGACACGGCTGCGAATTCAGTCGATTTAATTTACTTTTAACTATAACAGTGTTCAACAAAGTTTTTCTCCTTTTGATAAATGTGGATGATTCTTATGTTCTTTTTCACGCTGATTACGAAAATGAAAACAGTTTTACATCACCCCCAGTTTTTGAGGGATTTGCAACTTAAAATCCTTTGAGATCGAAATCGCATTCCTCAGTTTCCATCACAATACGAGATTTATTGTTAGTCATTTATTTCCTATAAAATCTTTATATTATGCATATTATTATTTATAGTTACATGTTTATATATAATATGCATGTATTTAAGTATACTGAATATATACATCCTAACATATATATATGCTGCAAACCACAAGGAAAAAGAAAACGATTCCAAGGCCTTTCGTGTATTCAGAGCTACACCTACCTCGTCATTCCCTGACGAGGTGTAGCTCTGAATACACGAAAGGCCTTGGAATCTTTTTTCTTTTTCCTTGTGAGTTTGCAGCAATCATTCATTTTACGCGTTTAATTGTGAAATTCATCCCATATATATATATATATATATATATATATATAAAATGTTTGTTACTTTTATTTATGCAATGTAAGTGTTCAAACACCCCTGACAGTTTTTTTGTGTGTGGTGAGTTTACAACAAAATCTCAAAAGCAGGGTTTCACTCCTTTAATTAAGAACGCGTATGAACTTTATTTCGGTTGCAAAATAAGAGATCAAGACAAAATCTGGACTCCTCATGTATGTTGTGTTTCTTGTGCAAGATCTCTGAGAGGGTAGTTAAAAGGTACTCATTCTTCAATGCCTTTGTGGTCCAGAATGGTATGGAGAGAACAAAGAGACCACTCGACTGATTGCTACATCCGTTTAACGAAGATAAGTGGACATTCCTCAAAATCTAAAGATGCGATTTAATATCCTAATTTAGTGTCAGCCATGCGACCTCTTTCACATTGTGACGATTTGCCAGTACCAAAACCACCAGAGACATGGAGTTTGGATGATGATGAACCTGATGATCAATCTCGTAATGAACCTTTGGACAGACAAGATTGACATGGATTCACAATTTCAACCACCTTCATCGGATGAACCTCATTTAATTTCTCAGTCAGAATTAAATGATCTTGTCAGAGAGTTGAACTTATCTGAAAATCAGGGTGAGCTCTTAGGTTCTAGATTAAAAGGTTGGAATCTCTTACAAAAGACTATAAAAATATCATCATTTCGTAAGTGTCAGACACACTTCACATCTTTTTTCTCTACTATGGAAAGTGATTTAGTGTATTGTAATGATGTGAACGCTCTCATTGAGGCACTTGGTCGAGAGCACAATCTTAAGGAATGGAGGCTTTTTGTCGATTCATCAAAGTTGAGTTTGAAAGCTGTACTATTTATATAAAGTTAATATGAAGGCATCATATGACAATATGCAGTTACTTTTGAAACAGTGACTATGATAAACACTCCTGGCATATCTGTGGGGATCTGAAAGTGATTGCACTTCTCCTTGGCTTACAGTTAGGATACACAAAGTTCTCTTGTTTCCTCTGCGAGTGGGACAGCCGAGCTAAAGGGAGTCATTATACACAGAGTGGCCACTTCGACAAAATTTGGTTCCAGGACAGAAAAATGTTGCCCATCAACCCCAAGTAGATCCAGCAAAAGTTTTCTTGCCACCTCTCCATATCAAACTTGGTTTGCTGAAATATTTTGTAAAAGCCACGAATAAAGACGGACCTGGGTTTGTATATCTAAAACAGAAGTTCCCTAGAATCATCGAAGCGAAAATCAAAGGCATTTTTTGGGGCCCACAGATCAGAAAAGTGATGAAAGACTGCATTTAATGAGTCTGAATGAGGTTGAAAGAACAGCATGGAAAGCTTTTAAAGAAGCGACTACAAATTTCCTCGGCAGCGTCAAATCAGAAAATTATGTCTCCCTGGTGGAGTAAATGTTTAGTGCTTACCAAGCCATGGGGTGTAACATGTATTTGAAAATGCATTTACTGCACTCCCACCTGGACTTCTTCGCATCAAACCTGGGCGCTGTCAGCGATGAGCATGTTAACAGATTTCATCAGGATATATCAACCATGGAAAAGCGGTACCAAGGAAGATATAGTCCCAGTACGTTGGATAACTACTGTTGAACACTAATAAGAGAAGCCTCTAGTACTAGTTATAAGCGAAAATCAGCTGCAAAAATATTTTAGGTAAGGTACTCTTCTTTTTTGTACGATTAAATATACCAAAAAAGTAAGGAAATCTGTCAATTTTCATTTCCTTCGAAACTGGTGGGTGATAAAACAAAATCTGTTTTCAAATTCGTAATGAGCGTAAAAAAGTACACTGGAATGACAAATTCATTCGAAGGAGGTAAAAAAAAAAGTTCTATTTTGTTGTTCAGTGTAATCAGGGGCGTGTGCAGAAATTTCTTTGGGGGTGGCCAAACATGATTCGTAGGGTATATATTATGTATATATATATATATATATATATATATATATATATATATATATATATATATATATATGAAAATGTTTATTGGCAGACTATAGTCCATATGACAAATATTATTAATACAATGACAGTTCATATACTAAGGATAGAAATATATACAGCTGATTAGAAATAATACAGTAATGTCTAAGTTAAGTGGAGCTCCAGACAGACGTTTTCGTACCAAGAATTCCATAGCTTCCACCCCTCCATTACCTCCGGCATAAATGTACCCATACTACTATCAACTTATTTATTACCGTCAACAATTTTAAAACAATTGCAAATTATTGTACAATACGTGATAATTATGTTATTATAGTAAGTTATTACATTATTAAATTATATTTTTATTACGTTTGAACCCTACATTTGGATAAATATTTTATTTCGTAAAGAGCGTGAGGAACAGCGATAAAAGAAAAAAATCCAAGGCAACCAATGTGGTATAAATGACACCCGTATAATTAATAATTCAGTCATAGAATATTGCAACGAATAAAAACAGGCATCAATTTAGTATACTCTCTGAAATAATCTCACACTTATTTGTAAGCAACATCGACCTTATAATCCGAAGAATTCTCTACATAAAATATTCATGTTTTAAATAAAGGCCAGATTTTCAAAGGACGTACTTTGAAATTCTTCTCCTTTAAAACATCTTATAAGATTTTAGGAAAACTATAAGTAGAATGACAGTCTTTTATTAATATTAGCATATTTAGAACCTGCAATTGCTTTTAAATAGCTTCTTAAATAGTTTAAAAGTCTAACGTGCATCACAATAGAATATAGATTTTTCTCTCTTCCAATCGATCGCGTTTTCAATATTTTAGCAGTCTTTACATTCTACCCTTTTAAGCTAAGAGCTCTGTTTGTTTCTTCTAAAGCCACCAAAAAAAAAAAACTATTTGAGTCACTGTATACTGTACAGTACCGAGCCAAATATTAATTATTAAATCCAATCACTTGCAAACCCAGCACGGTACAGCGCATGTGTTATTCTATCATAAGTATTAATTTACTTGTAGTTGTTGGTAAATTGTACTTCACTGATGAATTACATTTAAATAAATTAACAAATTTTTTACATCATCAAAAATTCACTTATTTATTTATATGTTTAAAACTTTAATAGTGGGGTGGATTAATGTAAAAATCGTTCAGATCTGGCAGAAAGTGTGAAATTTGGCATGAAGTTACCTTCAGCCATATAAGGGGTTCCAAAAAACCTTAGCCCCCCCCCCCTCATCTGCAGCTTACATGTTTACTTATATCGAAATAGTTTTTAGTGATTATAAAAATATATAAAATTCTTTATTTATTGCAGGTATTAAAATTACTCTAGCTGATAAAGTGATAATATAATGGCTTCTCAATTAATTGGTGATTCGGAGAGGCAATGTGTGATAGATCGCATACGAGCAATAACATTTCGGGAAGCTCGTGATGCTGGAGCCACCTTTATAACACGTTCATGGGTTGCCAAAAAGTTGCGAAGTATGAGGACTTCGTCAAAAGAAATTGGAATAAAACTTTGGATGGATGTGAAATGGATACAACCAAATCTGGGCGCCCAAATTTGCCACTCTCTCAGGTAAGCGGAAAAACAGCTGTGCTAAACTTTCTAGAGATCGAAGTGTTGAGAGGAAAGATCGCTAGTGGTGAGATCATTCGACTGTACCGTCATAGGCAAGGTTTAAAGCCTTGGCATGAACTTCCAAAGCCAAGAAAAACTCAACTTAACATCGATGACAGAATGTGGTTTGCCCATTATCTTGAAGATTGGGATGTGGATGATTTCATGCATTTAGCTGTCTCCGATGAATTTTTTGTTTACGTAACACGTCGGCCTAACTACCAAAATGATCGAGTGTGGGCCACAACACCAGATGAAATCGATGACAATGAACATTACCGCGAATTATTAAAAAGTCCAGACTGTGTTGGTGTGTTTGTTTTGTTCACTGCAAAGAAGCTCATGTGGGTGCTGAAGCTAAATGGTCAGAGTTGGGATGGACAGTATTTTCGTGATATTATTCTATCCCAGCATGTCATTCCTTTTCTAAGAAACCCAAACAATGTTATGGATGTCGATCAGGTCACACTTCTGCACGATAAGGCCCCCTGCTTTAAGGCATTAGCCACTCAACAGTTTGCGGAACCATGAGATCGATTTCTTTGGAAATGAAGAATGGCCAGGAAATTCTCCTGACCTGAACGTCTGTGACACATTGGATCAGTTATAAAGGACAAGGTTGAATGTCTCTTGTTTCAAGAACCTGCAGCAAATCGATTTTCGAAGGATACAATGACGCAACACATTGAAACTGTTTTAGCAAATTTGCGTAACGATCAAGCTCTATTCACGTCACTTTTGGCAAGCTACCCAAAGCGAATTCAGGCTGTCTTGGAAGCCAATGGCGGGAACACCAAGTTTTAATTGTTTCTCATTAAATGCAAAGTATGTTTAGTTTTACTGTACCTCTAATGGTTTAGGCCATTGGCGGGGGGGGGGGGGCTAAGGTTTATTGGAGCCCCGTAGAAACAGTTCCAGATTGGGGACACGCTGGGACCTCACTCTGGCGGCCATTTTAAGCAAATTTAAAATGGCTGCCTCGATTCCACAGCCAAAACCATAAAATGCCATATCTCAGGAATTACTGGGCCGATTTTGAGGATACGTGATGAATCTAACTATGTTTCGAAGTCAAGATCACATGATAAGTCATGGTCAAGGTAATTTTTTTACCCTAAAACACCTATATCGCTCTATCTCTGAAACGGCTGGGCCAAATTTGATGATCTTGGGCTCGTTTCTGTCAGATTTCATAGCTCCGCAGTTGCGGTTGCGGTTGTTTGGTTTAAAGTTGAATTATCACTGTCACCTGTGTGAACTTAAGGAGAATAAGAGTGATACCGGCAAATCAAAGATTAACGCGTTTTAGCCACACTGTCTGACTGCAAATTCGATAGTCAAGTGTGTTTCCAGGGTGCGGGACGAGTACCCAACGCATTATGCACCCCACCAACCACTTTCCACAACCTCCGTCCATCTGAAAGTGATTATAGTTACAGTTACACAAAACTAATCAAGAACACTGGACAAGATCATCGTTACTACAAGTCAAGTTATGACACAGGGAGGGTGTCAAACCTGATCATACAATGAGAACACTAGGTAAGATCATCATTGTTAAAACAAGCACCTTGGCAGTGGCATAAGGAGTTGCAGTGTAAGTGCGCTTTGTTGCATTTGCAGTTGCCTGTGCATGATTTCTTACATCCACAGTGTCAGAGGATCGCGCAAGCCTTACTGACATCTGCAAGTGTCGTCCAGAACGGCACTAACTCCTTCTGAGCTGACAGCATCCATCCCCAGTCAGTAGGATCAGGGACCTCTTGATGAAGCCGCAGCACCTGACCCCAAATGAAAGCTGCCTGAAGAATGGCTCGTCTCACATGTTGAGATAGAGCTGCCTGAGTAGGTGTGATATTGTCGAGGGTTCTGTCCCTCGTGAGAACATCTCCCTCCGGTCTTGGTTCACGGTAGCAGCTCCACAAGACTTACTGTAAAGTAAGACAATGAAGTGTTCGATGACCTGCATAAGTACAGATTCCACGGTGAAGCAGTCGGGATCACGCAATATTGCGAGCAGGCTATCCGTGAGTTCCAGAAAGAGCTTCCACACTTCCCAAGCTGTCTTCTTGCCAACTCCTACAAAGTGCGATATAGTGTCCGAGCCTGTCAGTGCATGGAATAAGAGAAGCGCAAGTCCCAACTCTGGGCCGAGCTGTGACGCTAGCACGTGAATGGGGAGACATTGGAAGTGTTTTCCAGTCCCAAAAGCCACCCATAGTTCAGACAATGACAGTTTTAAATATGTATCTTAGCGTAATTTCATATTGCAGCAGAAGTACAAATGACACTGTGGTTTTCACCTTGACATTCACCGTAGCCGCACGGTTACATAACATTGTGTTTGAACAATAATTGCCCTAAATTTTAGTACTGAATACTATATTACGTATTATAATGCGCACTGCACTCTATTATTTTGTGATTTGGTAATAAAATCACTTACCTGTACTCGAAAACCGTTCAAAATTGATAAAACTTTGCAACAAAAATTTCACCATTCATTGACAAGCGTAATGACGACTAACTTACTATGAAAAAATTGCATTGTTGGAGATTGACCTCAATTAAACCTACCTCAATTTCCCAACCCCTAACGCAGGTTAAATTAATCCAACCTATTAAATTAGGACTCGAGAATCCAGAAATGGTCCGGAGCAAATAGGATGATTAAAGTCACAGATACAATTCCCACAAATAAAACCATAGAAATTTATTACGGTTCATGTAATAAATTGGGGATATTTGTTAATTGTTAACCAAAAGGTAAAGTGAAAGAATTGACTCGCCTCAATTGGTCACTGGGATGATGTAGCGTCTTGTAGAGTTAATCTCAATATCGTAGTCTTCAGTTAACTAATTTAAGTAGGCCTATTCTGGGTACACTAGCCTGTATTGTTTTTTAACTTCGACTTTTGTTTCAGTCACTATTTCTGTAGAGTAGTTCGCAAGCCAACTGCGTAATTGTTCTTCTCTTGATGCGATCAAAAGGAAGAAGGAACTGAAGCCAAGGTTCTGGTGTCTGACTTCAGTTTTGTTGGCTGGTTGTTGTCGGTGGGAGATAATCTCACCGAGCACACCCTTCACCACATAGTAATAAATTACTAATGTGGATATGACCCAGTATCCTCTGAGGACCACTTCTGTTCTCTCTCAACCACCCTCCCAATATCCTAAATTTCATATTTACTAAGCCTGAATAATGCTTGTGGAAGGGCCCGCACAACGCCATCTATTATTATTTTTTAACTAAAATAATGAAACCGGATGACAATTTGTTTCAAATAGCTGCCCAAGATCATTAAAATCGGCCCAGTAGTTCCTGAGATATGGCATTTTATGGTTTTGGCTGTGGAATCGAGGCAGCCATTTTGAATTTGCTTAAAATGGCCGCCAGAGTGAGGTCCCAGCTTGTCCCCACCCTGGAAATATTTCTATATGTCAAAAGGTAACCAAGTCAAATTTCACACTTTCTGCTAGATCTGAATGATTTGGGTGTATTTTTGTTTTAATCGACCCCATTATAAGTGATCAATTTAGGGTGGTCTAAAATTTGGGCTAAAATTTCAAAGTAGTTGGAAATGCTCTCCACATGGCTGCTCTTATTCCTATGATTTTCACATTTTTTCAATTAATTAATTAGCTAATCATTTTCTACCCGCTTCATTTTTAGAGGACGCGGCAGTCACGCTACATTGACTCCGCCCACCTTTCAGAGGATGATGCAATTGTTCGATTTCTTTTATAATGCTGTTTGTGTTTGTGAATCAGACAAATCATTTACTCATGCATCAATTCAAGTTTAAACTTGTTGGAGGACGGTTTTAAGTTCGTTCAAACTTCAAGAGCTTAGGAATAGTATCTCATGTAAGTATTAATTCATATATATTAATTATTAATTCATATATATTAAGTATTAATTCATATGTATTATAGTTATTCAGTATATATAATATATATATATATATATATATATTTATGTTCTTTATATGCAAATTTATAACCGGTAAGGATGTTGCTATTAAATTAAATTATTAAAATTGTAAGGTATATGTCTCTTGAAGTTTATTATTTACTTATTCTTAAATATATTTTTAAAAATTTGGCTTTCTTCCTACCCATCAACCACTAACCACTGTAACCACTTTTTTTACTTTATTTATTTTGACTTTTCAATTTTACTTAACACTTACATAATTGTTCTTTCGTGCTAAATGGTTAATGCATTATTTTCTCATTCTTCAGGTTATGGCTGGAAGTACTCGCTCATCTGCAGAAATGTGGGTTCTAGGAAAGCCCAACAACGAGTTATCAACTGCAAGGCTACCCACATGTGGTGATGTGCTTCGTTTGGTTCAGTTTCACCACCATGTACAGTCCAAGACCTTGAAAGAGAGCTACAATTTGGCCTACAAAGAGGCCCTGCAAGTATGGCAGAGAGCAAGGATTCCTACACAGCGAGTCGATTCCTGCGTTAGGAAGCTGTTAAAGCTGTACGAAGAATTCCTTGCGTTGAAGAAAAACCGCAAGACGCAGCTACAAAGCTGCAGATTGAAAGAGCATGTTCCAAGAGACTCTCTCAGAGCTTTCCGACGTTGCCTCGAAGGACGCCTTGAAGGTGATAGACAATGAAGAAGACCGCCAATTCCTGATGTTGCAACGAGAAGACGTCTTTTCCTGCAGTATGGCAGGCCCTGACAAGATTAATTTTGCCAAGGAATACCGCAAGAGATGTCGACGGGAGAAAGATGCTGACAAAGCTCTAAGGTACAAAGAAAGAGAGGCTGCATTCCAGGCTGGAGCTGCTGTTCTTCCATCATCCAGCACATCCACTTCATCCTCTGAAGAATTCAACGCTGAAGACGATGATTATCGTCCGTCGACTTCGACCGGAAGAGCAGATGTACACTCTCATCCTCTGAAACGAAACAATATCTTCACATCACCAGATGTGGTTGCTGCTCTTGATCGCGTCAACCTTCCCGATCGAGGAGCAGTCTTCGTTGCTGGATCAGTCGCTCAAGCCCTGGGCTATGATATTTCTACAATGACTCTTTCACACAGCTCCATCCGTCGTTCAAGAAGGCAAGCAAGGCAGGCAGCAGCCAAAGAGGATCAAGCTTCGTTTTCTGTCGAAGGACCCCTTCTTCATTGGGATGGGAAACTACTTCCCGACATCGGCGGCGCAAAGGAAACAGCCGAACGAACTGCGGTAATCGTTACGAGAAATGGGATGGAAAAACTCAAAGCCGTGCCAAAAATACAACGAGCTACAGGAGAACAGACCAAGGCTTGCATTTCGACGATTGATGACTGGAATCTTCGCGGTGAGATCCAAGGTCACGTATTTGACACAACTGTGTCTAATACTGGCCTTCATAGGGGAGCCTGTACCATGACTGAAAAAACAGTAGGGAGGGAACTTGTCTGGATCGCTTGTCGACATCATATCCTTGAAGTCGTCTTGTCAAACACCTGCAACGCACTTCTTGGACCCACAGGTGGTCCGGAAATGACTCTCTTTAAACGTTTTCAGAAAAAAATGGCCATCACTTCAGAAGGATGCCTTCATGAAGGATTCAAACAACCTATTCAGAGATCCAAAGATGTTCCAGCTTCGAGAGGAAATGATCCAGTACTTCACAAAGGCACTGGAGTCTAAACAATCGCATGATGACTACGAGGAATTGCTACGTCTCTGCCTCACCTTCCTCGGGTGCCGTGATGAGAAAGAAGTCAAGGCCCGCGCTCCAGGACCAACTCACCATGCACGCTGGATGGCCAAGGCCATCTACGTCCTCAAAATTTATCTGTTCAAGCATCAACTACAGCTGACAGCACGTGAGACGGTGAATATCACCGAGCTCTCTCTGTTTATTGCCCTGGTCTACGCACGTTTTTGGAACGAGGCCCCCGTCATAATCAACGCTCCTTTCAACGATATTCTGCTTCTTAAAATCTTGAAAAACTACCCAAATCAGACCATTTCGAAAGCAGCTTCCACAGCTCTTCAACGGCACCTGTGGTATCTTGGAGAGCATCTCATCGGCCTTGCATTCTTCGATCGTAGAGTCGATGCCGAGACTAAACGGAAGATGGTCGTAAACCTCCAACGTAACGAGAATACCACTGTTACTCGTCGATTGAAGCTTAAAGGAAACATTGAAGATTTGAATTTGTATGAAATGGTCACCAAAAGGACCCTGGGAATCTTCAATCTGTTAAAGAAAGAAGGAAGGAAGGCAGCGGAGAATACCTTCTGAGGACCGATCCCAATTCCTGGACGGAGGATGATTGCTTTCAAGAGTTTCGACGCATAGCGATTAAACTAAAAGTTATCAATAATTCGGCGGAGAGGGGTATCGCCTTTATCAAGGCATATAATACATCTTTGACGAAGGATGAAGAACAAAAACAATTCATCCTCAGATTAGTAGCAAAACATCGCCAAGACTACTCATCGTCCTCGAAGGAGTCAGTGATGAAGCTTTAATCTAAGTAATGATGTATATTATAAACGAATGATAAATGTAATTTTCTATCAAACATATAATTTTTGTTCTTTAAAAATTAATCTGTTTTCTTCAAGAGCTGAAAGCTTTTTTCTTTGAGATTTAATCTGTTTTCAAACAAATAAACTAGTATTTGCCCTCGTTTTTTCATTTTTTAACCCAGAAGATCAATCTACTACAAAATGAGTAGTAAAATGAAATTCATAGCGACCAGTAAATATCATTCAATTAGGCTGAAATTTGGCATGGAGATGTTTGATAGATATAGGACAGGAGCAGCCATGTGGAGGTAAAAAATTACAAAATTTTATTTTTTTGGACCACCCTAGACTGATCATTACCATAAAGTTAACCTTTTCCGATTCACCGGGTTCATATGGACATATAAGTGTTTTTTTGATAAATCATATAATTTTGTCCACTGACCCCACTTGGACCGACGCGTAACTTGGCCTGGAACTTAACTACTGGGTTGACATTGACAGCCTTGGAAAGTGCTGTGTGACGTATCTTTTTAATTTTTTGTGAACAAGGCAGAGTTGGTCTGACAGCAACATCGAGAGCGCTACACAAAATACAGGGTGATCCAAAAAAAGGTGTTCCCAAAAATAATTTATCGCACATTACTTTTGTGGGTACCTTTTAAGATCACCCTGTATTATTTTCAAGTACACAAAAATAAATGGTTGCAAAAATAAATGTTCTAGGAAGGTTGTGTAGGTTTGTGGGTGCAGAAATAAATGTTGTAAGAAAGGTCCATTTTAAGTCATTTAGAGTAATTTAGAATCAGTTTAGAGTTATGGAGTTATGGCAAATGACGGCAAAAACGCCTCCCCCCCCCTCCCCCCACACACAAAAAGAAGAGAGCCAAAATCAAAATCCAAAGTTTTCAAGATGCCTGTACACTATGCGTTTGAAAGATTAATGGTCACAAACAGGGGGGAAAGATAGATTAATGAAGGTTGTTTCAGAGTTGACCGGTTGAGTAGAGGAAAGACTGAAAATACCGATTAACCTCTGCATTAGAAAGTTGGACAGAAAAGGAATGAGAATATGTATAAAGTCTGGTACTGCATGTTCAGGAGGCATGCAGTTAGACAGTTCAGAACAGTAGTGTACGTTACAGTAGCGATAGTAAAGAGTGAGGCAACATTCCAGCGAAGAGAGAGGGATTGAAGACAGTCAATAAGAGGCGGGGAAATGGTGAAACGAAAAACCTTTCATTCCACCTAGTCAAGTAGAGTTGTGTGAATTGAGCCATTCCACACATAAGAAGCTTACTCCTTTGGAGTAGACAAGACAGTACTCCGTATGGAGTAGACAAGACCCCGGTACAGAGAGAGCAAGTGAGTCAGGGTGAAGAAACTTCCCAGGAAAGACGACGAGAAAAAGGAAACACCAAGAATGTTAAGAGAAGAGGAAAGATTGAGTTGTGTATTGTCGAAGATAAGGGGAAAGTCGCATGGAAAATTGTGTGACGAGTAGACAGATGAAGAAATTGTAGCCACAAGGTTTTCTCTGCCCAAGTCAGAGATAGTAGAAAGACTATTGGTCAGGAGCACCATAGTCGTCTTGCGCAAAGCATGGAGTGACTGTTGAGAGGGACGCTTTTTGAAGTGGGTGGAGAAGTAGAGTGGAATCATCGGCACAGAAGGAGATAGGACAGGAAGTGCGACGTAATAGATTATTGATAAGCAAAAGGAAGAGAGTGTGTGACAGGACAGAGCCCTGAGGAACACCACTATTAATAGCTTTAGGAGAAGAACAGTAGTCATCAACAACTGCAGCTATAAATCGGCCAGAAAGAAAATCAGGGATGAAGGCACAGATAGAAGGAGAGAAGCCGAATGAGGACAGTTTGGAAATTAAAAGCTTTTGATAGTCGTAAATATTTCACTGAAATCTCGAAAGGAAGATGACCAAGAGTCAGAGAGATATGCAAAGATTGCCAGTAGAGCCGCCCTTGCGGAACTCATACTGACGATCTGAAAGAAGATTGTGAGTACAGAGATGTTTAGGAATCTTTCTATTAAGGATAAATTTAAAAACTTTAGAATGGCAAGAAATCAAAGCAGCTGGACAATAGTTGGAGGGTTGAGAATGGTCACCCTTCTTTGGGACAGGCCGAATGAAAGCGAACTTCCAGCAGGAAGGAAAAGTACCAAATGAAAGACAAAGGTGAAAAGGTTTGCCTAGGCAGTGTGTCAGTATAGAAACACAGTTCTTGAGAACAATAGGAGAAACACCACCATGACTTCCTAGAGGTGAACCCAGATAGGGCAGAAGATGGAGGAGGAGATGGAGGAACAGCACCGGAATCATCCATGGTTAAGTTGGAGGTGAAAGTTTGAGCGAAGAGTTCAGCTTTTTCAGGAGAAGAGGCGGCAACTGAGCCGTCAGAATGGAAAACAGGAGGGAAAGAAGTAAAGTTGCTCGAGAGGTTCTTGGCTAGATACCAAAGACAGCGAGAAGAATTAGAATTAAATAGGTTGTCACATATTGGTCTGATGAAAGAATTTTTGGCGAGTCGAAGAGCAGATTTTGCACGATTCTGGGCAGAAATATAAGCTGAGTGATAGTCAGGAGTTGGATGGCGACGGTACCTTCAGAAAGCCTCCCCTCTGTTGCGGATAGCATTAGAACAAGTGAAGTTAAACCTAGGTCTCTTTTTTTTTGGGGGGGGCATTATTAGTAAGAAAAGCGTAGGGAATGTACGTCTCCATGCCCGAGAGAATCACCTCTGTGATGCACTCAGTGCACTCGGAGGGGCCCCGGCCACAGAACGGTAATCATTCCATGGGAGATCAGAGAAGTACTACCTAAGAGCCTCCCAGTCAGCGGCACCAAAGTGTTAAGGCGCTTCCTCTTGGGAGGATCCAAAGGCCGAACTGGAGCGATAGGACAGGAAACAGATATAAGATTGTTGTCGAAGGAGCTCAACGTAGAAAAATGTTTGACAGAATAAGAAGAATGAGTGGTGACGAATAAATCCAGAATGTTGGGCCTATCTCCAAGGCGATCGGGGATACGAGTAGGGTGCTATACAATCTGCTCTAGGTCATTCAGGATAGAGAATTTGTAAGCTGGTTCACCAGGGATATCAGTGAAATGGGAGGAAAGACAAAGGTGATGGTGACCATTGAAATCTCCTAAAATGGAGATTTCATCGAAAGGGGAGTAGGATAGATTAACCAGAAATGGGAACATTTATGTTCCCCTCCCCAGGGAACTCCGAGGCTCTTGAACACGATGTCATTTTGTTGTTTTTTAGTTTGAAAAGATTGTGCAGTATGTAAGATGCATGTATGTGTAGTGAGGAATAGGGAGAGAAGTGTGTGTTTGAGAGCATGCTGGACTGCTCACAGAGTAGATGAGACGCGATAAATGATCAGCTAAGGAGGGCAGTGACAGGAGAAACGGGAGTTCCAGCACTCCTTGTCTCCTGCGTAACGCCTCCCCTCCACCGGAGTACTGACTCAGTTTATCTCATCTGTCCAGATTCTTTGAAAACGGCCATGCCTTCCGGTCCAGCAGTTGAAATAACATAGTTCATTATTTCACAACAGCTTGACTTGCCTCTTATCAAATTATGGAATTCATTATCGTCTGACTTCCATTTCCTGCAAACAAAATTCTGAAATTTGAAACTAAATAAATCAAGTCGTTTTCTCGAATCTTCGAATCGGAAACACTTCGCAACGACTGGGTATTTATTGCCATGTTACATCACGAAGGATAAATAGATTCTAGAACGAACTATACTAATACTTCAACATAGCCATTTAAACTATTTCAATGTTTGGGGGAAAATTCTAGTTTTTACAATGATTAATTATTTAAAAGTTTTCATTATGCATGAGCCATAATACAAACACTTAGTAATTTGGTTTGTTAAATTGTTTGTAATACAGTATAGACCATCTTAAGGTATGTTTTGTTCACCTGTATAAAGTTTCAACTGTGTCTTCAATATCAGAAAAGAGTTTTCTTCAAGCTTTATTATTATGAAGAGAAGAAAAGTTACTGAAGGCACGAAGAATGTTCCCCTCATAGTTTGAGAGTTTTAGCTCTTTTTTTTTTTTTTTTTACCACTATTTGAAGACCTCGATATAAAGTTACAGAAGGTCTTCTTAAAATTTTATTTGGAAAGGATTTTGTGAACGTAATGCCACAATCAGTGACTTCATATTCATTATTATTGCCTTTAATTATATTCGTAGTTTGTAGTTTCATTTCCTTTAATAAATATTTAAGGGACGATTTTACAGTAACATCCTTAGTCAAGTGACTAGTAACAGTCGTAAAGTGGAGGTAGCTTACTTTAAGTAATTCAGAAGGTCAGCGGGTTATCTTAAACATTCAAAACACTCAATTTCCGTTTATGGTACCAGACACGCTCGTTAAATTTCTACGAGTATAATGAATACCGTATTTGGCGGAGGGAGAGAAAAAAGTTCCGTTGGTATGCACTTCTTCCAAAGGAAAAAGACAAATCATTAAATAACAAACTTTTAACGGTAATATACTCTAGTTTTTCCTTAACTACATATATTTTTTTCTTTTACATCAGGAAGACCAAAAGAAGTTGAGATAACAAAGACAGAAGATGCATTAGGTTTAACTATCACCGATAATGGCGCTGGCTACGCTTTCATTAAGAGAATTAAGGAAGGCTCAGTAATTGATAAACTGAAGCATATAGAGGTAAATACAGGGTGATTCAAAAAAGTGTTAACACATATATGGAAGTTCTATTTTTATTTCCAATTTATTTTTAAAAAATTTTTGTGATACAAACAGTGCTTCGTACAGTCTCTATTTGTTATCCATGGACATCTTGCATGTTTTCTGTTTCCTTCCTAATCGTCTGCAACGAAACCAGTTCTGATGAACTTGTACACTCGATAAATAGTCAACCTAGAAGGTGGGTCAGAATTGAAGTATCTATGAATATGTTTTGTACGACTGTGGGAGACTGATACACCTTCATCCAGGCCGCAGCCTTCCTTCTTTCCTCCAAACTCAGTCATGTTACCATTTCAAATGCTTATTTAGTATTTTTTTAATCTTCAAATCCCTGTAACAGGAAAACCCATATAAGTGTTAACATTTTTTTAAATCACCCTGTATATTACATTGTTTTGTTTGTTTCTAAGGAAGATACTAATTTTATTATGAAGTGTATATTTAGTATTATTTACAGATGCTGGCAGTGCATCGTACATCAAATTATAACTAAAAACATTTTTCTTCATAAATTGCAAAGAAATTGCCAATGAAAGCAGACGAACACATTTTGCAGGGCCCTGTTCATTTTATTTAAAATTATTGTATATAAATTCTAGGCTCCCCGGTAACTCAGTGGTATTGTTGTTGCATTCTGGGCAGTAAGGCTCTAAGTTCTCTCCCGGCTGCTGGCGCCTGGGTTGAGTTGAGCCGGCCACTCACCCTGTTAATGCTTGGCCTCAGGTGACCATTGGGGGACACTCCTCTCCATCCATGCTGTAGGGAAATGAGTTCCGGGTGCTGCCTGTTTTTCATATAAATTCAAAATTCTTTATTTACAAAATAAATATTACAATTTCTGTTATGTCACGATAACAGAATGAGCAGTTGTCAATTGGGCTATTTATTTTTATTTAATTTGGCCCTTGAGATTTAGGCTTTAGCTCAGCGAATCAAGAATTTAGAACAACTTTCTTATTTATTGAATGGAAGTACATTTAATATATTTTATCGTTTTATTATGAAATATAAAGAATAATGACACAACTGGACCGGTCCAAACCACTATTTTTCAATTTTTGCGAGTATATAGTGTGAATTTTAGCTTAGCTGCTTGTTTGCTTTAATATGTAATACGAATAACACGTTTCTGGCAAAATTTGTGACATAACTCTGTGAAATAAGCGTATTGGATTCTGGACGGGTCCCAGGATCTGAGGTTGTATCACTCATAAAGAATCTTCACACATAAATCACAAAATAAAAGTGTTCTCTCAGTTCCACAGATGTATCTGTTGTAGTGTTTTCGGCTCGAGTCCAGCAATATTTAGTAATGAAAATAATAACCAATAATTATTTTACTTTTTTCAGGTTGGAGATCATATTGAAAAGATCGATGGTATATCTTTAGTCGGAAAAAGACACTTCGAAGTAGCCAAAATGCTTAAAGACATTCCTAAGGGAACCACGTTTAATATGAGAGTCGTAGAACCTCTAAAAGCAGGATTTTGTGAGTGTTAGCAAAACATAGTTTTGCGTATTTGTAATTGGTTTTACCATTTGGGTTGAATAAGTAATGTTGAATTTTATAATACACGTATCATGATAAAAAGTACTGCCATTCATGTTGTTTAGATATGTTTCGTAAAATTAATGAATGTTAAAACGTGGGAATTAAAAATAACAGGTAACAGCCAGGAAGCTCATTTCCTCTGGATGTCGGGGTGTGTGCCCGAGGTTAACCTTTAGCCCGAGCAGTGACAGGGTAAGCTGCCAACTCAACCAAACCCAGGAGCCAGCAGGCGAGAGCAGACTAGAACCTCGCCTATCAGCGGCGTCCACTACCGTAACCACTAAGCTATCGGGCGCAGAAGTGGGAATTAAAAATTAAATTTTCTTAGGAGTTCAAATTGAAAAAGAAAACAAAGCCTCGTCAAAGTAATTTAAAAATAAATGAGAGAAAAAGCAAATTAAAGACTGCAATTTTTTATGTATTTTCGTATTGTATTTATCCTAGTTCTGAATGTTATTTTAAAGTTTTACAGTATATGAGACAAACATTACTGTAAATAATAGTTTTAAAAACTACTAATCATTTAGCTTTGCTTGAATTACAGAGTGTAAGTTTTTTATTCCGATGTTTTTAACGTTATTTAAACATCATGAATGATGAACTTAGTAGTAACAGAGAACATCCGAAATTCATATTTCTCTACAGCAGGGGTGGCCAACCAAAGGCCCGCGGACCACAAAGTGGTCTGCCATGGCATTTGGAATGGCCCACTTGATGAACAAGCGAAAAATAATAATCAAACGAATTTAAATAATTTAATTTCAATTAAAGTTAAACGGCTGTAGGGAGGGGGGGTAGTAGGATAGTGGTCCGCCAAAAACTTTGTACCCATTAATTGGCACGCTTGAAAAAGAGGTTGGACATCCCTGCCCTACACAGAAGTTGGTAAGTTGGTGGACATGAACTCGGAGAGTCACCTTAGCCCGAGAATTACGAGTAACTACCGAATTAACTGAACTCGAGGAGGCGGCAGAAGTCGAACTCGGCGGAGCATGTTCGAGTATGTCTGTAAACATTGAGCTACAAAAAAAAAATTATGTATTTTATGTAGAAAATTGGCGAGGAAAAGATTGTGACAAGAATTGGCGATGTGGATAAACGGAAAGTGAATGTTAATTCAGATAATTTGGATTTATGTGTATAAAAGTATGACACGTTATGAAGACTGATTCGAACTAAAAGTGTCATACTCAAAGATTATCTTTAGTGTTAATAGAATTTCACCCGCATGACACTTCGATGATCATAATTCAGTCAGACCATACTAATTATAATGATAATTAATATTTTATCGTATGGTAATTATTGATCATTATCATTAATAAGCATTATTATTGTAAGCATTAATGGTCGTCTTCACTAATAAACATAATAATTCATTCGTCAGCCAGACTCTGTACTGAACGGACGCATTTCCTGAGCTCTCTGATATTGCATCTACTTTTGCATATTGCTAAGAATTTTACTTTTGGAAAGTTTTGAATTTTATATACTTGCGTTTATATTCACATTGTTATAGTTAAGTAATTGAATATTAGTGGTTTTTAGCGATTTAGAAGTTTTCATAGCGTGCCGGCTTAATTTAATTTGAACTTGTGACGGTTATAAACTAATTTTTAACTGCGCGATGCCGTCGCAGAAAGCGTCGTGTGTTAGGTGTAGGGTAAACCGGTGGTATTCGGAATTTAAAGAATATAACTGCGGTCCTATGGCGATTACCGAGCGATCAGTTTGTTTCTTTTGCGAGTTAATGGAGGAAATAGTTGACATAAAAAGCAGTGTACGTGAGGTAACGGAAAGACTTGCAACGCTTGATGAGGGCAGGGGTAGGGCTACGGTTGACGAAAGCCGAACCAATACTAACGTTGAAGACGTTAGTAATTTGAAGGGTGAGGTGCGTAACCTAGTTTCTAGTTTAGGTAGCTTGTCGGGAAGGTTGGATAGAGTTGAGGAAGGGGTTAAGGTTGGTCCGAGAGTAGTAGATGGGGAGGGCTTTAGAGAAGTTAAGGGTGGAGCTAGGCCGCGTAGGTTAGGTGATAGGAATCCCCCCCCTATACAGGTTTCGAACCCTTTCGCCCATTTGGAAAGGGACGTGAATGAGGGGGAAACTATTTTAATTGGGGACTCTTTAGTGCTCCACATGGACAAAGAGTTCGTTGAACGGCAT
The DNA here is from genome assembly GCA_023014485.1 of Bathynomus jamesi. Taxonomy (NCBI): domain Eukaryota; kingdom Metazoa; phylum Arthropoda; class Malacostraca; order Isopoda; family Cirolanidae; genus Bathynomus; species Bathynomus jamesi. Next base: position 393,157 of record JAJOZX010000951.1, read on the forward strand.
CCAACCAAGAGGAGGAGGGTCTGTCTCCCAGGGGCCAGGGTTGACAGAGTTAGAGACGAAGTGGAAAGGATTGACGTTGCCTCCCGTCACTCGATGTTGGTGACGATGGTAGGAGGCAACGACACGTATAGGCCCGATACGAGAGTGCCTGACCTTTTGGAGAAATATAGGGGGTTAATTAGGTCCCTGAAGGCGAGGTCAGATAGGTCTTTAGTGCTTGGTATTACCCCTAGGCACGGGTTGGGGCTTAGGATTACGTCAAAAACAATATTTTTTGAATAATAAATTAGAAGAGATTTGTGCAGAGGAAAATGTACCGTTCGTAAAGCTGTGGTCCGAATTCAGTGATCCTAGCCTTTTTATAAAAGATGGGGGTGCATTTTAATGAAATAGGTAATGCTAGGCTAGGTAGGTTAATAGACGAAAACGTGCGAAAGCTGTATAGGTCGAAGCCTTCTTTAAACGTTGTGGGTCCGGTGAACGCGGGCCCGACGTGAAAAATAGTTTGAAACGCCGGCCCGTGGTAAAAAATAACTTTAACGTCTTGTGAAAAATGCTCTGTATGAATTGGTCCACAATTAACCCACCCCTTATTTCTCCAGTCTAACTATAGAGTAGATCAAGTCTAGCCTAGAGGGGTCAGCCTAGAGATTCCGGAAATGGTCCAGAGCGGGCAGATAAATTGAGGTCCACAGTAGGATTCCTCACCAAACTAGGTTAGGGCAATCTACCTTCACCTTTGTTAAGCTATGAGTTGATGCTGGGTCTTAGGCCACAATGTAGGCCTAAGTTGTCTGACCCAGCTTAATTTAATGAGTCTTCTAAGTTAGAAGATCTAACTGGGCTAAAAACACAATTAGTCACTTACTGCTAGTTATTAGAGAGTCCCTTCTTCCGTCCTGGTTTAGTTGTTAAGAGCGTACTTGCTGGTGGGGATCTTTCTTCGTTGTCTGTTGTTGTCCCTTCTCCAGTTCCGTCCTCTCGCCCCGTTCCTCGTTTTTGTTCTCCTTTTTCTCCTTTTTGCGGGGCTTTTTCCACCAGCGTCTCCTTGGTCTTTTTTTGGTTGGTTGATCGGTAATGTATATCTATTACCGAGCACGCTCTTGTCACAGTATATAAATACTAGTGTGGAGAATAACTCTGGTGAGCAACCAATTGGTTTCATTCACCCAGTTATTGACATAAAAGGAATTTAATAATTGTTAGATTAACTACCTACCTACTCAGTGAACCATTTTCGTTACCTCCCAACTACCCACTCATCAGTTTTCCATATACTGGGGGCCCCGGGAGATAAAAATTTTGGTGTCATTGTCACCAATTTTTATGTCTGAGTGTAGACTAGCTAACTATTTGACTGTAAATGCCTGTTAATCTGATTAACAGTGCCTATCCTCACCTTCTCATGGAGAAGGTGTAGCATTTAATTAGAAGAGAAAATATACATCCATAGGATGAAACTATCTATGGTCTTTACCATAAGAAAAGAAAAAGTGAAAGTTAGAAGATAAAATTACAATTCCCCAGCATCTATTTTTTGTTGTAAAAATAGTCGCGCCTTTAATGCTGTTTGTCGCTGAGGTCTTGTGTCTGTCAATGTTGTAGTAGGATGCGTTACCACTCCTACTGTCAAAGGAATAGTTACTGGAAGTTCAGTGTCTCCAGTTGTTACTGTCAGTGGAGAAGGTTCTCCAAAGTCCATTGTTTTGGGTCCAGACTCTAAAGGGTACAAAAGAGAAATGTCTCTTGTTGTGTCACCCGTTGAAGTCCTTAATTTGACCACTCTTGTTACCCCGTCTGCCCCTGTTCTGAGTTCTGAAACTCTAGCCAGAGGCCAGTATTGTCTTGGAGTACTGTCATGTATGAGAACAAGGTCCCCTACCTTAATTGTGTCAGACCAATCCTTCTTAGTCCTTTGTTTATGTCTCTCCCTTAGACCCATCAAGTACTCAGTTTTCCACTGTTTAATAAAATGAGCTTTAACTCTAGTTAAGTGTTGTAACTTAGTCTGGAGTTCATCATGTCGTTGAGTCCAGTTTGGGTCTTCTGAAGAGTCTATATTGTAGTCCGGCAGGAGACTAACTTGTTCTCCCCGAATCAAATGATTTGGAGTTAATGGTTCCGGGTCATTAATGTTGTCACTCACATAAGTGAGTGGTCTATTGTTAATGATGTTCTCAATCTCAGCCAGGAGAGTGAGCAACTCAAATAAGTGTATCTGTTTTTTGCCAATTGCTTTCTTCAAGCAATTCTTTACTGTTTGTATATTCCTCTCCCAGATAGAACCATACCAAGGAGAGGCAACCGGAATATACTTCCACTTTATGTTTGAATTTTGTATATATAATTGTGTGAGTTCATCGCTTAACAAGTCGTGGATGACTTGTTCACCAGCCTTGAAATATGTAGCATTGTCAGTCCAAACTGTCTTTGGTACTGAATGTCGTGCACAGAATCTCTTAAAGACAGCAACAAAAGATTCTGCTGTAAGGTCCTCCACAACATCCAGATAAACAGCTCGTGAGGCAGCACATGTAAACAGTACAATGTACATTTTTTGTTCAGTGTCACCCACCCCTACAGTCAATGCTCCTGTATAGTCAATGCCTACAGTCTCAAAGGGTCTGTTGAGAGTAACTCTCTCCTCTGGCAAAGCAGGAGGATTTGGTTTCCTATAGGGCCTAGCATGAATACGCCTACATGTGACACACTCACTCAGGACTGTTTTAACAGTGATCCTTCCCTTGGGTATCCAATAAGTTTTTCTTAATGTAGTTAGTGTCTGTGGTACCCCCATATGATATACATCATTGTGTGTTTTTTTGATGATTAATGTTGTCAAATAGCTAAATCTAGGTAAAAGGATTGGATGTTTGCTTTTGTATGACAGTTTTGATTTGTCTAATCTCCCTTTACACCTTAGAAGGCCTTCCTCATCTCTGAACAAGTTTAGATCCACAACTACTGATGGTACAGGTTCTTTTGTTGTTTCCCATTAGTCAAGAATTCTAACTCTTTATTGTACTCTTTTTGTTGTGCATGGCCTATCCAGTATTTGGTTGCAACTTCTGTATAATTATGATTGTTTTTATTTAGCTGTTTGTTAATTGTAGTTAAACAGTTGTGAGCAAACCTCAAACAGTAGGCTGTGACCCTGACTAGTTTACTGAAGTCAGAATAACGTTCATAATTAGTGATTGGTTCAACCTTTTCATTTGAAAAGATTAAATTTAATGTCAAGTTAACTTGTTCCACAGGCCATTGGTCTGTATTACAGAGCCACTTAGGTCCCATAAACCAAGTTTTGTTTGACTTCAACAACTTGTAGGATAAACCTCTGGTCAGAAAGTCTGCTGGATTTTGTTTAGTTGGAACATAGTGAAAGTTTACTTGTAGGCTTTCATTAGCTTCAGCTATTTCTTTTAGCCTATTTCTTACAAAGATATTCTTACTATTAATGCTATCATTCCGTATCCAGGCAAGACAAATCTGACTGTCAAGCCAGATGTGGATATCAGTTATGTTCACATCATGGTAAGCATCCTTAAGCAATGAAATGGTTTTAATGGCTAATGCAGCAGCCAATAGTTCCAATTGAGGTATGGTTCGGGTAGGTTTGAGAGGTGCAACTTTCCCTTTTGCATAAATTAGATGACTTTCTGTAGGACTTACTGTACAAGATACGCACAGCACCCATAAGCTTGTGTGCTTGCATCAGCAAACACATGAAGTCTCTGGGGCTTATCCCTAAACCCACAGCACCTTTGAATTTTAATGTTCTGCACTTTTGTTAAATCAGCAGCTAACTTCTTCCAAGATTTTTGATTTTCATTTGTTATTGGATCATCCCACCCAACATTTGTCCTCCAAATTTCTTGGAGGAGAATCTTTGATTTTATTGTTGAAGGCAGGAATAGACCCATAGGATCAAAAATTTTGGAAGCCTCTGATAATATTTCTTTTAGTATTTGCTTCCTCATCAAGTTTAAAACCTTTAGTACAGATTGAATCATGATTGTTAGAAGTTGCATCCAAATACCAGTTCATACCTAAAGTTTTAACTCTGTCTGATGGCTCAGTAAGACCATTATTATCCTTTAAAATCTTTTTGTTTAAATCCTCATCATTTGAAATCCACTCTCTAAGTTCAAAGTTACCTTGTTGCATAATGTTTTGAGAGTGTTCATAGACTTCAGATAATTCAGATTTTGTTGTTGTTGAGCCTATTAGATTGTCTACGTAAAAATGTTCCTTAAGGAAGTTCAATGTTAGAGTTATTAAACTGGTTCAAATGATGTCCAATTGTCAATGCTAATAGGCTAGGTGAGCAATTGGCTCCAAACAACACAACATTAAATCTATAGGTTATGAACCCTTTATTCAAATCAAATGGATCCTTGAACCATAAGAACCTAAGTTGGTTCTTATCATATTCATTTTTAAGATTTATTCTCAAAAATGCCTTTGAAATGTCACTTTGTACGGCATATTTATCTAACCTGAACCTCAGTAAGATCTTCACAAGGTCAGAAATGAGATTAGGACCCTCAATCAGGCAATCATTCAAACTGTGTTTATCACTGTCTTTGAGGCTACAGTTATATACTACTCTGAGTTTTGTTGTTGGGGCATCTTGTCGATAAACCCCCCTGTGGGTTAAATAATGACAACCATCTTTTTTAAAAGGGTTATTTGTTACTTCTTCAATGAAGCCTTTCTGTAGCTGTTCTTTGAAGACATCATTATATGTTTGAATATTATTATCTTGTTTGAGTTTTTTCATTACTTTATATAAATGTCCTTTAGCTACTTTGAGATTGTCTCTTAAAGTTGGACAATTTATTTTCCAAGGTAACTCAATAAAATACCTATTGTCTTTGCACTGAATGGTGTCTTCAAATCTTTCTACCATTAACTGATCTTCTGAAGTTTGATTTGTGTCATGTATACCCACAGATTCTAGCAACCATAAAGTTTGAATTGCCTCATCCAAAGTTTCATTTGATAGTGATGAATTAATGTTCTCAGTTGATATAATATTATTCAAAGTGTTGCTATTCTTACAGGTGTTATGTAGGACTGAGTTGAGGCACATAGTATTTGTTGGTCATGAACTATTTTGGTTTAGGTCTAGGTTGTATTTGGATAGGTCACCCAAAGGGGCTATCCCTGATGGAGTCTGAATAGCTATACCATTACCTATCTCTACTATGCCCTTATGAATAAGATTAATATAATCTGCCCCTATTAACATTTCAATGTTAGCTACTGTGTTGTTAGTGATATGTCTATCAGCTATTTTGTAGTGTTTTCCCAAGTGATATATGGTTTGTTCTAGTTTGGGTATAACCAGTTTGTTTTGTCCTACTTTAGAAATAATAACTGCTTCAATTTTCTCTAATTTATTTTCTAAATGTAGTTCCAGGTCAATTGTCTTATAGCTATTTTTGTCCGAGTTATCCTTAACAAAGGATGCAATATTGAGGTTTTGTTCATTCGGTTTGGTGTCAAACCCAATTTATTAACTACATTTTGCGAAACAAATGTTTGTTGAGAACAACAGTCTATAAGACATCTCACTGGAGTGGTGCTACCCTCACTATTCACTAAGTCCAAAGTAATAGTTGGTAAAAGAATCTCAGTGTTTCTTGTTACGTTGTTTGAGCAAACAGAATGTCCCATGAAAGTGGCATTTTCTTGATTACCTTTGTTTGGTAGAGGTATCTTTTGAGTTTGAGTACTATTGTTTGGACACTTTGGTGAATCACATATTGATGAGACATGTCGTAAACTTTTACAAAACTTACACTTGAATCTTAACCTAGATTTACAGTCTTTCTTATAATGTCCCTGGCCAGTACACTTTTTACATAGGTTCAACTGTTCACATCTTTTAGCTCTTTGGTTAAAGTCTGAATATTTGTCACACCCAGTACTACTGTGTTCATTACTTGCACAAAATTTGCAATGTAGTGTGTAAGTTGAGGCAGCAGTTACATTAAAGTTCTGTAATGTAGGTGTTCGTGTATTACAGTTGGTCACATTTGATTCTACAGTATCAAGTTTTGTCTGTTTGGCTGTAGCTAGTTGGTCTCTGGGAACAGTCTTTGGTTTATCCATAGTCTGGGTCTTATTTTGTGTTGGGATATTTCTCAATTTGTAATTAGTTAGGATATTGGGAAAGTGTTTTCTGATATCTTCAAGATTAGGATAATTTTCTCCCGTCTTTAGAACTAAAATATCTTTAACCCTCAAAGGAAGGCACCTAAGAACTATGCCTTGTATAATCCAAGATGAAGCTTTAATATCTATCTCATTGCTAACCAGTTGTCCTATAATAGCTTCTAATTTTGTATAAAAATTTTCCATATCACTATGGTTATCTTTTATGGGTGCAAAATCAAAAATTTGTTGAGATAATTCATATACAATCTCATCTTTATTAATGTAATTACGTTTTAAGAGATCAATAGCTACTTCATATGAATTCCCTACGGCTGGTAAATAGGCTATCAGGTTATAGGCTGGGCCTTTAAGGAAACTAGTTAAGTAGCTAAACTTTTCAACAGTTGAAATATAAGGTTTATTACCTATTAAACTCTCAAATTTGTCAATGAAAGATGGGAATTGTACCATGTCCCCTTCAAATGTTGGTACTAACAAAATGGGTAACTGAGCCCTCAATTCTTGTGACTCAGGATTTAGCATGCCACTTAAATTTTGTTGAAGGTTAGCTCTACTTTGATTAAAATCAGAATTAGGTTTATTTGGTGTTAAGTCAGTCAAACGAGACCGTAGTCTCCTTATTTGCTGTTCAATTGAGATTACCTGAACATCATTATCAGCGTAAAGGTCTATCAATTGTTCTTCAGCCATTTCGGATTCAACTAACTCTGAAATACTCTCATCAATGGCTATTATTTCCTTCTTTTTAGTTTCCAATTTAAGAATTACACACTCTAAATCTTCCTTACCTGGTTGTGTAATATTGTTAAAAGTGTTCTTGGCCTTTGTTACAGCACCCAACTTTGCCCCCCTTTTCTTTTTTAACTTTTTCAATTCCGCACTGTCCATGTTTAAGTCAAAATTGTTTAACTGGGGATCGTAATGAAATAGAGGACAAGAAGAAATTACCAGAGAAGAGAGAGCACAGACAAAACAGTCAAGTTTAAATTTGGTTTAATCTCCCCCAAGTACTTATGTGTCACTCAGGTCTAAGCTTATAAGAGAATGAGACTCCTTAAATGTAAATGTTTCCTAGTTAGGCCCTAGGTTGTAGACCTAATTAGGCAAGTTTGTTAGGTTAGGCTTAGGCTAGACCATTTAGCCTAATTCTGCAATTTTTGTTAAGTAAGGTTAAGGTTTGTAAATTCCCCACACACGGACCACCAATGTGAAAAATGCTCTGTATGAATTGGTCCACAATTAACCCACCCCTTATTTCTCCAGTCTAACTATAGAGTAGATCAAGTCTAGCCTAGAGGGGTCAGCCTAGAGATTCCGGAAATGGTCCAGAGCGGGCAGATAAATTGAGGTCCACAGTAGGATTCCTCACCAAACTAGGTTAGGGCAATCTACCTTCACCTTTGTTAAGCTATGAGTTGATGCTGGGTCTTAGGCCACAATGTAGGCCTAAGTTGTCTGACCCAGCTTAATTTAATGAGTCTTCTAAGTTAGAAGTTAGAAGATCTAACTGGGCTAAAAACACAATTAGTCACTTACTGCTAGTTATTAGAGAGTCCCTTCTTCCGTCCTGGTTTAGTTGTTAAGAGCGTACTTGCTGGTGGGGATCTTTCTTCGTTGTCTGTTGTTGTCCCTTCTCCAGTTCCGTCCTCTCGCCCCGTTCCTCGTTTTTGTTCTCCTTTTTCTCCTTTTTGCGGGGCTTTTTCCACCAGCGTCTCCTTGGTCTTTTTTTGGTTGGTTGATCGGTAATGTATATCTATTACCGAGCACGCTCTTGTCACACAGTATATAAATACTAGTGTGGAGAATAACTCTGGTGAGCAACCAATTGGTTTCATTCACCCAGTTATTGACATAAAAGGAATTTAATAATTGTTAGATTAACTACCTACCTACTCAGTGAACCATTTTCGTTACCTCCCAACTACCCACTCATCAGTTTTCCATAGTCTTTTATTGTAACGCGCGTAGTATTAGAAATAAACTAAACGAATTTAAGGCGATAATTTGTTCCGGCAACTACGATATAGTTGCTATCACTGAAACGTGGTTAAATACCGTGACTCGGGACTTGTTGGGGGAACTTCATATATCGGGTTTTAAACTCTCTACTAATGATAGGTTACATAGGTTTGGTGGCGGTGTTTTGCTGTACATTCGTAATTCCCTTAGGGCTATCGAGGTTAAGATAGATTTTCCAGCAGCAATTAATACGATATGCGTTGAAGTTAGGGCGCGTAGTATTAGTTTTAATTTTGTTGTTGTTTATAGACCTCCCGTTCAACCCTTCGACACCGATACTAGATTTTACTCACTTCTTGGTAACTTTATTGACTATCGGAATAGTATAAGTGTCGGAGACTTTAACTGCCCTAATGTTAATTACGAGACTTTTACTGGTAATGAGGAGGGTTTGAGATTGATTGAGTTCGTGGAGGATAATTTTTACGACAGATAGTTACCGAACCAACGCGCGGTGACAATATTTTAGATTTGGTGATGACGAACGGCGAAAATATAGTCGATAGTTTAGAAGTAGGCGAGAGTTTAGGATGTAGTGATCATCAAATTCTTAGGTTTAAGTTGTCGATAGAAAACTCTAAGTAACTCTAGTAACGCAATAGAAGTCCCTGATTTTCGTAGGGCTAATTTTGATAGTTTTGCGGATAGGATGAGAGTAGTGGACTGGGATAACTTATTTATGGGTAATGAAGCAAATTTGCATTGGGAGGCGTTTAAAGAAAGTTTTGTGAATATTGAAAGGGAGTTTATTCCTCGTAGGCCCAAGCGCGCTAGAAATCATGGTAGGCCAAGTGGTGGACTAGGGAAATAGGCGAGTTCATAAACGAGCGTATAGACTTAATAAGCGCAATGGCACGACAGGTAACTTTAATAGATATATCGAGCTTAGACGTCAGGTTAAAAGATCAGTTAGGAATGCTAAGCGTAATTTAGAGATACTTATAGCTGCGGATAGTAAACATAATCCAAAAAAGTTTTTTGAATACGTCAATAATCGTAAGCCGGTAAAAGATAACATAGGTCCTCTAGTGGATGTTAACGGCGCTTTGGATTCTGACGCTCAGGCGATGGCGGGTATTTCAAACTTTTTTGCGACAGTTTTTACTGTAGAAGACGTAAATAATGTCCCCGACGTGGATGATATCGTTGCATTTAGTAGCGAGACTATTTTGGATGAAATAACTGTTTACGAGGGTGAGATTGGGCATTATATCGATAGGCTAAAAGTTAGCAAGGCTCCAGGCCCTGACGCTTTTTATCCCAGACATTTGAAAGATTTGAAAGACGTTATCGTAGGCCCCTTAACGAAGATTTTTAATCAGTCACTCGAAACGGGGATTATTCCTGAAGACTTCAAATTAGCTAACGTCACGCCCATTTTTAAAAAAGGCGACCGCACGGTACCTAGTAATTATAGGCCCATTAGCTTAACGTCAATTGTAGGTAAACTTTTGGAATCCGTAGTTAGGGATCGTATCATCGATCACTTAGAAAGTAGAGATTTGATTAATAGTAGTCAGCATGGGTTTCGACGCCATAGATCTTGTTTAACTAATTTGTTAGAATTTTATAACGAAATAGTGCGCGAATACGATAGGCATAGAGCGGCTGACGTTATTTATTTAGATTTTAAAAAAGCGTTCGATACCGTTCCGCATAGAAGATTAATTGCGAAGGTTAAAGCGCACCGTATACGCGGTCAGGTAGCTAACTGGTTAGAGGAATGGCTTCGTGCTAGGAGACAGAGGGTCGTTGTTAATGGTAGTGAATCGGGGTGGTTGGATGTAGGTAGTGGTGTCCCACAAGGTTCAGTGTTAGGCCCATTACATTAACGACATAGATGTAGGATTGACTAGTAACGTGTCAAAATTCGCGGACGATACTAAAATAGGCGGTAAGGTTGTTAACGAGGACGATAGAAATAGGCTCCAAGACGATGTAAATAGGATTATGGAGTGGACAGATAAGTGGCAGATGCAATTTAACGTAGACAAATGTAAAGTTTTGCATGTAGGTTCTTGTAACAATAATTACAAGTACACGATGGATGATAGAGAGTAAAGCCGGATTTACACGGTGAGAGCTACTCGCGCGAGTAACTCACGTCTGGACATGAGAGTACTCTCATGAGATAGTCTCTTGAGAGTAGCTGTTGACACGCGTTGGTCACTCGCAGTGATAGTTGACATCGAAATGCCATCAAGGCAGGTTGTTGCTGCGGCAACCCGAGTGTTTTGTGAAATAATTAGACGCACAAGAAAAAAAAAACGTAGAATATGGGTAAGAAAATGGATTGGTAGGAGAAAAGAAACAGGTGCTTCAAATTTACTTTTACAGGAACTCCGAGGGGAAGATGAAAGAAGCCTTAATAATTTTCTACGACTAGATAAAATTCAGTTTGACTTTTTACTAACGAATGTTACAACTGCAATTCAGAAACAGGATACATGCATGAGAAGAGCGCTGCCTGCCAAAATAAAATTGGAAATTACTTTGCGGTACATTGCAACAGGCGATTCATTTGTCAGCCAATTTAAACCATGATAATTTGCTGGTATATATGTCTTCTGTCCCAGCTCCACTTTTCTTATTTTTTATAACTTTTGTTGCCTCTTGTCTGTAAGTATTTCTAATATTTCGTATTTTATTACGAAATACTTTAATGTCCACATTTTCAAGTTTTATTACTTTCAGTATTTGTTGTTCCGCACTTGTCCTAGCATCTCTATTCCTATATAGCTCCTCTGTGGTATCCCACAAACACCTATGTTTTAAATATTCTTCTAAAAATAGAATAATTTGATCTGTGTTCCACTTATCGGACATTCTGCAAAAACAATTATAATAATAAATATAAACTATTCCAAACACAGTCCAAAAAACCACAGTCCACGTCTGAACTCGCATGACAGTAAACTGAAAAGTTGGAAGAAACCAACTTTGTTGAGAGTGGAAAATTACTAGCGCGAGAGTGGGCGGCGCTAGTAACTCTCAGCTAGCGTGGTAGTTGACATGAAGCAAGTAGTGCGATACTTACTCTCATGATAGTTACTCGCGCGAGTAGCTCTCACCGTGTAAACCCGGCTTTAGCGAGCGTTGACGAGGAAGTAGATTTAGGCATACGTGTATCTAAGGATTTAAAAGTTAGGAACCAGTGCCTGGAGTATTGCGCAAAAGCTAATAGGATGTTAGGCTTCATAGCGCGTAATTTCGAATTTAAGTCGAAGGATATTATATTGCCCCTTTACAAGTCCCTAGTCAGGCTTCATTTAGAATATGCCGTTCAGTTTTGGTGCCCATATTTGCGTGAGGATATTGATAGGTTAGAAAGGGTTCAGCTTCGTGCCACGAAACTAATTCCGTCATTGCGCAACAAGCCTTATGAAAATAGGATTAAAGAGTTAGACTTGCATTCACTCGAAACTAGGAGATTAAGGGGGGAGCTTATTAAACTTTTCAAAATCGTTAATAACATCGATAACGTAAATTTTGACAAACTGTTCACTTTCGATAATAGCAATACTCGTAATAACAGATTTAAGTTGCGTGGCAGATGTTTCATTACTAATATCTATCACTAAAAACTTCTTTACGTTTAAAGTAATTGATAAATGGAATAATCTTCCTGCGCCCGTCGTGAACTCTACCAGCGTTGATGTATTTAAGAACCGTCTAGATAGGCATTTTAAAAATATTAACGTTGTTTAAAATTAAAAAAAACAATTAGCAACAGGAGCTCTGGTGGTGGTGGTGGTCGAGGATGAGTCGGTTGACGATAATGCCAGCTTGTGACATGCCAGCGTGTGATATGCCAGCTAAAAATTAATAAAAAAAAAAAAAAAAAAATTAGACTAACACGAACGTAGATGTAGCTCGTAGAGTAAACTAACCCACTTTTTGTTTAACTTTACCTACTTTTTTTCTTTTTCTTATCCTATCCTTACTTGCATGTCTGTAACTCTCCTTACTGGCATGTCTGTAGTTTGCATGGTATGACAGTGAGTTAAGACTGTGTTGGCATGGTTTGTAAGCGTTTTTATTTTACTTCTTTTCATCTTTCACCCCTTTCCTATTCTCTTCGACTATTTTTCCGACTTGTCGGCAGTGGCCGGCGGATGATGATGATGAGTCTTTTTTCTCTTTTTCTGAATGAATGTTAACCCACGAGTGATAGGTGTTGCTACTTACTTAACCCCTTATTCTCTTCTCTTAACCCCCTACTCCAGGGGTGGGCAACCTTTTTAAGTGAGCGTGCCAAAATTGTCAAATCTTTGATGCAAAATTTTCTCACGTGCCAACCGAAATTTTGGGGAACATATTATTATTTGGTGCCTTTTAAGTATTGGGAGAACCTTTTCAAATAATCAAAAATTACACTGGAGCGGTAAAATCAAAGAATATTGTAAGAGTGATTATTGTAAGTCATGTAAGATTGCATAAATGTAAAATTTAGTGACGGAATTTTTACTTGAAGGTCGTTCTACCCTGTTGATAGCGTGGATATTTTTTATTAGCCTTTAAGTGTAATTATAGCTGCCATATACAGCCACACAATTTAAAAACGCAATTTTTAACATCAGCAAAAGAGTAAACAATAATTCTGATTTTTTTTTTGTTTTTTATATATCAGATCAATCAGCCATAAGTTTTTTCAAGTTTTACCAATACATTACAGTGCCCAATCTCATAATCGTTTTACTTGACTAAAGCACAATGAAAGAAAAGAAAATTAAAGATATTCTTTTCTTGATTCTTAATCCCTTATGAATAATACATAAAAATTACAGAGAAAATAAAATGTTATTTTACCTACATAATAAGCACACCGGACAAAAAATTAGTCACCCCTCTCAGAATGTACCTAATAACGTGTGACGGCGCCTCTGGCCTTGATAACCGCACGAATCCGGCGAGGCAGAGACTCTACGAGGTTGTGCATGTACTGAACATCGATTTGCTGCCACTCGTTCATCAGCCGGTCCCGAAGTTCCGCCAGAGTCCGTGGGTGTCTATTCCTGCGCTTCACATTCTGTTTCCAGCCTGAACAACACCTTCGACGCATTCAGGATTAAAGGCTTCATTGGACCTGCGATGTACTCGTCGCCGCTTCCCATCATTGGAGAACAAACAAAAACGGGACTCATCGGACCAAATTACACGTTTCCAATCTGCCGCAGTCCAGTTTTTGTGCCTCTGAGCCCATTTATAACGTGCCAATTTGTGACTTGCTGTTAACAGCGGCCTCTTCCGTGGTACCCTGCTCCAGATGTCCATCGCATGCAGTTCTCGTCGCAATGTCCGTTCGGAAATTGGTCGCTGGAGAACCTCATTGGTTTCTTGGAGCAATTGTTCTCTGGTTTGAAAACGATTTGCAGTTACTAGACGAGAAACATGGCGGCGGTCACTATTGTCGAGAATTGTTTTCCGGCCACAGTTACGCCGTCGATTTTCAGTTGATTGCGAACTACACCACTCTTTGTAAACTCGCTGGACAGTACGCGTTGACACCAACAAATTGGGCTACTTCAGACATTTTGTGTCCGTGGGCTCTGCCAAACACGATGGCTCCTTTTTGCCACTGAGTAACGTCTGCCTCAAGACCCATTTTGCAGACTATATCCAACAACACACTTTGTTCTTCACCACCTCACGAAACAGATCTGATCCTGTGTGCTACGTCACCGCTACTTGTCACTTACCAATGCTACATCAGCGCCCTCTGTGTGACCTTGAACTTCCTACTATCGGTGCTATTAGGGGTGACTAATTTTTTGTCCGGTGTGTTTATATTAAACAGAAGTTAATCTTTACCATTTTTTAGCAGAAAACATTAAGTTAAAATATAAAACTCAGCGAAGAATTTGGATATTTATTTATTTAATTTTTTTTAAGGTGAGCCCGGGGAATCGCGTGCCGGAAAAAAGTCGTTGGCGTGCCACGTTTGGCACGCATGCCAAGGGTTCCCCACCCCTGCCCTACTCTTTCCTTTCTCTCGGGCTAACCTTAGAGTGGATCTTAGGGTCTTTGTTAGCCTTAGCTTCTGTAGATCTCGTGATTATGGTTATGGTGACCTTGAATAAATGGGTATAACACTGATAATTTTTATCATAATAATTATTATCATTATGATTAGTAACGATCGTTATCACTTATAAGTGTAATTTGAAATTGTTATGTTGAAAATGGTATTGAATTATCATGAAAGAAATTAAATTACTGAAAACATCGCAAAGTCTTCAGCTATTTATAACAGAGAGATAAAATAATGAATAGTTAACTGTGGCAGAACTATATTCATATAACCAACGGGATCTTAGGTCTTCCTGGCTGTACCTTGCTACTATAAACATACCAAATATCAAAGAATTTAATTTACTTTTACACTTAAAAATTCTTTAATACTATTTCTTCCTTTAAAACCTACAAATGAGAACGTAATTTTTTCCATTCAGTTCCCCAAAAGATCTATTTCCACCATGGCATAAAAATGGAATAATACATTTTTCGTTCTATCTCGATGCTGGTGGATGACATCGCAAAATTTTGGTTGAACAGTGGATGGATTATAAAGTTTTATCGGAGGAGAAGCACCCAATATGAATATATCCTTCCTGCAGGACGGAAAAACTGTAGGTTGCATCTGATAAAGCTGAACAACAGAACCAAAACTGAACTAAGGATTCTATAATAAAAGTTGGCTTTAGGAACTCGGAAATGATAGTGAAGCATCCGAGATTCTTTGAAAGTTTTAGCCAATACTGAACTGTATTTGATTTGCAGTATAAGTGTAATGTACTCATCATCACTTCTAAAACTGCCAACATTGTTTTTGCAATTTAACATTTCGGCAAACATTCTTAATTCAGCAGCATTTAGGCCTTTGATGAGAAATGATTAGGACTTCTAAATAAATGAATTATTGAACGCAAATTAACTTATTTATTATTTACATTGTTATGTATTTATATGTTCAGAAACGCAAGAAAGATCAAGTTGTGTATTGTTCATATCTTAAACATACAGAAATTTAATGCAGAATGAAGTGATATGACTATAATTCTTTTCAATGAAATGGAAGGGTCCGATCATTTTGTTACATTCTGTACTTTATCAGTTGAAAATTATTTAGTTTCTTATTTTCAGCAAATATTGGACCCAGAACTGACCCTCGCTCTAGCACTAGAAAAAGTTATGGAAGTGGGAAACAAACCTTAAGATTCAAAGCCAATGGACAAGCGGAAGTTGAAGATGCGGTAAGTTCAGACACGCATTTGAAATGTACAGGTTTTCCACACTGTCCTTTTACCCCCGGTTTTTTTTCTCACAATACGCGTTTGTGAGGGGGAAAGTTGCAAAATAGAGATATCCCACAAGAGAGGAACTGAAACAAGCGGTTAATTATGCTTTTCATCTAATCCCTCCATCCATGTTACACCGAAAATAGAGACGAATTATTCTCTTCCATGAGAATGATAGTGCTCACACCGATTTTCTGGACACGAAAATGTGTAAATATGTTAAACCTGTTCACTTGTGAATAAGTAAGTAATAGGTAACTAATCATCATTAGTCCACATATCTCAGTTGTTGGTCAGTGCATTGAAGCAACAGAAAAAGGGGGAGGTAATAGGGCATTTTGGATACCCTATAATTCTTCGCTATGTTCACTTAAAATTTAACTTCTTATGGATGACCAGTACAAATTGGGGATCACCTGAAGATCCATCACCCCAGCCCTTTTTAGTTAACTTCATAAGGCTAACTAAAGAAAATATCACGACCTAACCTAACCAATCGTCAAGGGCGTACAGTTGACCTAACGATTGGTTAGGTTAAGTCGTGATATTTTCGTTAGTTAGCCTTAAAAAGCTAACTAAAAAAGGCTGGGGTGACGGATCTTCAGGTGATCCCAAATTGGTAACGTTTCAAATACACGCATTCATAACAACCCCACAAAAAAATTTTGCGTTAAAGGGGAAAGCGGACTAAAATAACGGTAAAAAAATATTATCTTAAAATTTAATTTTTCAACAAAGAAATTAAACCTAAGTTTAATTTAGTTTATCAATCTCAAAACTATATTTTAATTAGTTAATTGTATGGTTGGTATTGTTTTAGGGAATTCGGCTGAAACTGGGCTAACGTCATTTTCTCGATGTGATATTCTATCGACAAGTTTTTGAAGGGTTAGATTAAGTGAGGTTAGGTTAGATTAAGTTAGGTTACAGACCATCTGCAGGCAGTAACCAACTAATAGAAAAAACAGCAGAATTTAATATTCTACTATGTATAGCCTTTGTAGACTATCAGAAGGCATTTGACTCTGTAGAAATTCCATCTGTCATCAGTGCAATCAAAAAGCAAGCCATAGAACCAGTCTACATTAACATCATTCGACATATTTATAAAAACAACATTTCCTTCATCAGACTGCACAAAGACTAGGAACCCTTTCTTCTGGAAAGAGGTGTAAGACAAGGAGATACCATCTCTCCAAAGCTTTTCACAGCCTGCTTAGAAAATGTCTTCCGACTTTAGAATGGGAAGAGAAGGGAATCAAAATTAATGGAGAATACCTCAATCATCTGCGATTTGCTGGCGACATAATACTGATCTCTGAAACACCTGAAGAGCTACAGGAAATGCTGTTGGAACTGAACACTGCCAGTAAAAAAGGGGGCCTTCAAATGAACTTACAAAAAAGCAAATTATGTACAACCATCTGGGCGACAACTCCAAGAACATCCAAAAAAATAACACCACCCTTAAAGTTGTTCAGAAATAAGGGATTCCAAAAAACCTTAGCCCCCCCCCCATTTGCAGCTTACATGTTTACTTATATCGAAATAGTTTTTAGTGATTATAAAAATATATAAAATTCTTTATTTATTGCAGGTATTAAAATTACTCTAGATGATAAAGTGATAATATAATGGCTTCTCAATTAATTGGTGATTCGGACAGGCAACGTGTGATAGATCGCATACGAGCAATAACATTTCGGGAAGCTCGTGATGCTGGAGCCACCTTTATAACACGTTCATGGGTTGCCAAAAAGTTGCGAAGAAGTGAGGACTTCGTCAAAAGAAATTGGAATAAAACTTTGGATGAATGTGAAATGGATACAACCAAATCTGGGCGCCCAAATTTGCCACTCTCAGGAAACAAAGGACATCATTGAAAGCGGTACGCGTAAGCGGAAAAACAGCTGTGCTAAACTTTCTAGAGAGATCGAAGTGTTGAGAGAAAAGATCGTTAGTGGTGAGATCATTCGACTGTACCGTCATAGGCAAGGTTTAAAGCCTTGGCATGAACTTCCAAAGCCAAGAAAAACTCAACTTAACATCGATGACAGAATGTGGTTTGCCCATTATCTTGAAGATTGGGATGTGGATGATTTAATGCATTTAGCTGTCTCCGATGAATTTTTTGTTTATGTAACACGTCGGCCTAACTACCAAAATGATCGAGTGTGGGCCACAACACCAGATGAAATCGATGACACTGAACATTATCGCGAATTATTAAAAAGTCCAGACTGTGTTGGTGTGTTTGTTTTGTTCACTGCAAAGAAGTTCATGTGGGTGCTGAAGCCAAATGGTCAGAGTTGGGATGGACAGTATTTTCGTGATATTATTCTATTCCAGCATGTCATTCCTTTTCTAAGAAGCCCAAACAATGTTATGGATGTCGATCAGGTCACACTTCTGCACGATAAGGCCCCCTGCTTTAAGGCATTAGCCACTCAACAGTTGTTGCGGAACCATGAGATCGATTTCTTTGGAAATGAAGAATGGCCAGGAAATTCTCCTGACCTGAACGTCTGTGAGCACATTGGATCAGTTATATAGGACAAGGTTGAATGTCTCTTGTTTCAAGAACCTGCAGCAAATCGATTTTCGAAGGATACAATGACGCAACACACTGAAACTGTTTTAGCAAATTTGCGTAACGATCAAGATCTATTCACGTCACTTTTGGCAAGCTACCCAAAGCGAATTCAGGCTGTCTTGGAAGCCAATGGTGGGAACACCAAGTTTTAATTGTTTCTCATTAAATGCAGGATTAAATTCTCATTTGTAAGGTATGTTTAGTTTTACTGTACCTCTAATGGTTTAGGCCATGGGCGGGGGGGCTAAGGTTTATTGGAGCCCCGTACATCTACCTCGGACAACTGATAACAGCTGCACCAGACAAAGACCAAGAAATAAAACGACGAATAACACTGGGATGGCAAGCCTTTGGTCGTATTAGTTCAATTTTCAAAAGTAAAATACCACTCTCCCTAAAACGACAGGTATATGACCAATGTATCCTACCTACGATGACCTACGGTGCAGAAACGTGGAACCAAACAAAACATTTAACCCTCAAACTCAGAACGGCGCAGCGAGCACATGAACGAATTATGCTGGGCATAACATGGAGGGATCACAGGACGGCGGAATGGATGAGAGAGCAAACAAAAATCAAAGACATCGTTGTTGCAGTCAAAAAATTAAAATGGAGCTGGGCAGGTCACATAATGAGACAAAACAATAGATGGACAAAAAAAACTAACCGAATAGATATCCAGGAACCAAAAAAAGAGATCGTGGTAGACAAAAAACAAGATGGAGAGATGAAATACAGAAAGAACTGGGAAACACTTGGTCAACGATGGCAAAGGACCGGCTTGTATGGGACAGCTTGGGCAAGGCCTACATCTAACGGTGGATAGACAATGGCTAATAATGATGATGATGAGGTTATTAGAGTGTCGATAAAATTTCCCGTCGACGAAATTTCTCTGTCTGATAAAACTCCTTTTAGTTTTCTTCTTGTTATTAAAAGGTTAAACTCATCGAAATGAGTAAAGTAATGTTCTGGTGAACATTACTTTACGATAGCGTTATCGACATTAGTCCAACACGATTTTCCGATTGTTTACGACTAAAATTCAGTTACTCTTAAACTGATCTTTAAATTTCTGAAGTTGAAATTTAGAAAAAGAGTATGGAGAGGATGTACCATCGGAAATGCTATTATACGGATACATGGCAAAGTTTAAGAAAACTGACTGGCTTCATGATTTACGCCAAACTTGTCTGTGAATTTGGAGATCTCAAAGTCGACTGTCCACGATGTTCTGCAAGGTGATCGTTATCTGTACCCTTACAAAATTACCTCAGTTCAAGACTTCTGGAGAACGATTATGGCAGACGCATTGACAATTGTTCTGAATTACAAGATGGACCCAACATTTCCGGTCGGTTATGTTTCTCAGACGAAGCTGCTTTCCACGTCAGTAACAAAATTAAAAAACTTTGTCGAATTTGGGGAGGAGACAATTCCTATGAAATGAGAAAAACTGTGCGAGACTTCCCTAAGGTTAATATCTGATATGATTTACCACAATAAAAACCTTTATGGACCATTTTTTTGTTTCGATGATCCATCTGTCAACGGTAAATCGTATTTGAAAATACTTCAGAATTTCTTCGTGCCAAGTGTAGATCGAAACCTTTTGAACAACTTCATCTTCCAGCAGGACGAAATCCCACCTCATTATATTGTAGTGTTCGGACCCTCCCTGATAAGACCTTTCCAGGACACTGTGCTCCATAAGAATTTGTACCTTTTAAGGAGTAGAACTGGACGAAAGTGCAGGGAGTTACGCTGTTGCCAGAGGGAATTTAGTTGTCTCTCTAAGGCAGCGGTTCTCAAGATTTTCTTCTTCTGTACCTCTTGAATTCTTTTACGGGATTTTCTGGATTTTCGAGTGAGATAGAGGATTTTTACTTTCCTTATGACCATTTGACTTGTGGCCGTTTGTTAATGGTATATAAAATTAAAAGGGTTATATTCTCAGGACCCCTTCGCGTACCCCTGGGGGTACGCTGTAGCTGTACCGCATTTTCAGAACCACTGCTCTAAGGAGTTTGACTGTAGCCGGCCATTGAAATTCGAAGTAACGCGCGCGCGAGCGAAAAGTAAATAACATCCAAATAATTAAATAGAGTTAATGAATTCATGAGATACACTTGGGGTTACCAATTTTGTTACTCGTCCTCGCGTCACATGGCCAAGTCCCGAGCACGTCTCTTACCACTAAACCATTTGAAAAGTTCTGGCTGGCATATAGCCTATATGCAAGGGCGGCTCCTTCTTTTGGTCCAGTGGGGCCGGGCCCCACCAGTAGTTACACTGACCAAATCAAAATGAAAGAAAATTCAAAGTTAAAGATTCACGGATATTTTCTCTAAATGAGGCCTTCAAGGAACTCCTTAAAATATATATAAATATACGCTAATAATTCACGTTATTTTAATTAAAATTGGCCCCCCTCACACTGGCCCTAAAAGTATGCTGCATTGTATTCAAGCTACGATGGTGAGTCTTCTATCCGAGTTGCCAAAAGTTAGAAAATTTATAGTTATTTCCACTGACTCATAAGAGATGTGGCAAATTTGCGTCTGGCCCAGGCAGATCTGGCCCTTCTCTCATCAAGCAGTAATGAGAGTGACGTGACGTGATATGGTATTGTGAGGTTTCTCCCCTAATCCATTTATTGTGCATTTATCACCCGTGAGTGTGATTTATAGTGCATCACTATTGGCTTCACTGATTTAGTCCTTAAAATTGTACCCATTAACAATAATATAATGTATAGTGATACTTTACTAGAAATTCCCTTTTCCTCGTTGAAACTTGAGGAAAAGTTAGAAATTAAGACGGTGCATATCAGCCTAAAGATATCAAAATTACTCAACAAGACGGTAAAAAACTGAGGACATTTTCAATTAATTGGTTCGAAAGAAAATCATGGCTCACTGTTAGTGATGCAAAGAATACATTATATTGTTTTCACTGTCTTTTATTTGGGGGGTGAAAATTTGTGGACCAGTACTGGTTGTAAAGATTTAAAACATTTTTCTGAACGGATCCAGAAACATGAATGCAGCACAGTTCATATGAAAAATGCTGTCAACTATAAAACATTTGGAACAGTGACCATTTTATCTGAAATAGATGACGGATATCGCCTCAGCATTAAGAACACAATGAATTAGTGGAGAAAAATAGACATATCTTAACAAGAATCATAGACTGTTTAAAATTTTGTGCTTCTCATGAGCTGCCATTACGAGGCCATGATGAAACGCAACAATCTTTTAATCGTGGAGTAGTCTTTGACGTGATTTCCTACATAGCAACGTTTGACAGTGCCTTAAGTGATCATCTTGAAAATGCTACAGTGGCGAAAAACACATTTAAAACAATTCAAAACGACCTTTTAGACTGCATGTATCAAATGTATGTGGATGAAATAAAATCCGAAATCGATAAAGTCCGTTACACTTCTGTGCAAGCAGACGAAACTACGGATGTGGCTTGCCGTTCGCAATTTGTAGTTATATTGCCCTATGTGAAAGAATATCGGCCTGTTGAAAGGTTTTTAGCTTTCGTCGAAGTTGAAGATAGAACATGGGATTATGAATTTGTTAAAAGACAAGCTGCAACAGTTTGGCCTAAAGTCTAAACTTGTGGCTCAAGCCTATGATGGGGTGACAGTAATGCGTGGCTCTCATGGTGGAGTGCAGGTGCAAATGAAAGACTACTACCCTCATGCGCATTATATCCATTGTTATGCACATCAGTTAAATTTAATTATGAAGAAAGTCTGTTCATCAATTAAAAGAATAAGAATATTTTTCTCAACTGTGAGTGGAATTGGTGTATTTTTCACTACCTCTCCCAAACGTAGCAGCTTACTTCGGGAAGTTTGCCACACATGCATTCCAAAAGTGTCTGAAACACGATGGAATTTTCACTCCAGAATTGTCAATTGTATTAGAAAGAACAAACAAGAGCTATTAAAATGCTTCGACAGAATTCAAAATGAAAACAGCTGGGATGACAAAAGTATATGCGAATCTGTGGGATTTAAGAAATCGTTAGAAGATGAAGAATTCAACTTCTTTTTGTCGTTTTTTTATACGACATTGAAGCATGTAGATGTTTTGTACAGTGTTCTGCAGTCAAACAAGTCAACTAGTGTTAGATTTAGCCAGCAGTCCTGTGCACATATCGAATGTGTTTGTGAGCTTTGTATTTTTTTTTAAATTTGCTATAATTTTCATCTACATTTACATTTGGACTGTTTGGATGTGATAGAAGATTGAGGGAAGTCTGTCTTCTGTGAAACACAAGTTTATCTATGCAAAAACTTGAAATATATTTACAGTACGTCGATATAATATATGAGAAAGAGAAAACTTCATCAACTTGAGTAGTCTAAGCATCATCATCCTGTTTGCATATACGTTTTGTGTTTCGTATTTATCAATTATTACGAAAGAAATCTTTTATAACTTGAAGAGCCTAATCATTTTCATTAATTAATAAAGTAACATAAATATCATCAACTGTTGCCGCAAAATAGAAGTCAACATCTTCCTTCCTTGAATAATCAATATTAAAATTAGAAAGAGCTGTTTTGAGCAGAAAACTGAGATTTGTTTATAAAAAACCTCTGAACAGTTAGCTAGAACAACGTGAAAAAAAGTGTTAGCAGCTGACGAGGAAGCTTCTAACAGTGGCCGTATCCTCCAGCGCGGGACACGTCATCGCGAAGAAGAGGCGACGTCAAACCGAAACATCAACGCGCTGGTGGCCAAACTTCCTCAAATCTCCGTGCAGCGGGCTGTCTACGGTTGGCCAGACTGGCAGTCGACGGCCTGTTGCGTGGCACGGTCAGAGTGCCGATCGGCTCCCGGGGCAGGACCTATTCTCAGCGTGCTATTTTTTCACTTACGGGGAGCAATTGCGTGCTCCCCGGACTACTCTTACTCTCCGGCGACATTAAGACTAATCCAGGCCCCACTACAACTTACACATGTCACTATACACAAAGACAGACACAATAGCACCATGAGACACATACAAAAGTATAATATTAACATATTACAGTACAACGTAGATGGCCTAACAAACAAAATCATGCAGCTTAGGGAATTCGTACACAAACAAAACATTCACATAGCACTTATACAAGAAACAAAACTAAAACGCACACACAAAACACCCACCATCCCTGACTTCACGGCGATCCGTCAAGATCGTACTGGGGGGGGGGGGGGGGTCACGGGGGTGGACTCATCACTTACATACGTAAAAGCATTAGCTACACTGATGCCACCCAAAACATTACAGACACAATCCAAGCAGATAACACGATAGAAATACAGGCAGTTAACATTAAAACACGCGCAAAAGACAACAGCACACTAATCAACATTTACATCCCACCAGATAGTTCACCACAGGTGCCAGCCAATTACAATCCACAGTTACACAATCTGGCCTCCCTCACTAATGTCATCTTAGGAGGAGACTTCAACGCTAAAGACACTAGTTGGTACCTGCACAACCAAAGCAACACCAGAGGCGCCAACATAGCCACACAACTAAACAGCCTCTTCATTCTTAACAATACAGAAGAACATACACACATACTACATCAAACAGGATAATCAAACTCCTCCACAGACATAACGTTCTGTTCCCCCTCACTAGCAACACATACACACTGGAGAAGAGAAAAACAACTGTCATCAGACCACCTGCCCATCATCATTACAACACGTTCTATACTCTGCCCCAACAGAAAGCTGATTGGGAACAGTTCAAAATACAGACTGAGGAACAATTCACCACATTAAACAGCACACCCATCATAAACATCAATACAACACTCAAGACATTTAATCAGATCATCAATAATGCAAATAAATACATACCCAAGGGTAACATTAGGAAATACAACCCAAATTACATTAGAGAAATAGCCCACCTCATAAGGCAACGTAACAACCCCAAACATAACACACAAACACCACACACAGAAGCCATAAAACAGCAGATACAACAGCTCAACACAGAAATAAACAACGAACTCAAAGAATAACAAACAGAAACATTTAGGGAATTCATAGCAACACTAAACCACTCCACAGATACATCCAGGCTATACAAGACTATAAACAACATTACCCACTCTAACAGTGGCATTCACACCTTACACGCGGCTATCTGTCGCAGCCATAATAATATCCCAACATATACACAACAAGCTAACATTCTAGTTAATCACTACGCAAAGATAAGTCACTTAAACCGAGACAACAACCAGAAACACGCAGACAGACAAACAACCAGACACAAGAAAACCCACAGACTCGACACGACCATTACACCCTTCAATACAGACCAGACCACCAAGATCATCAAAAACATTAAGAATTCGAAGGCTACTGGACCAGACAACATATCTAACATACACCTTAAACACTTGGGCCCACAGGGAATATCAGCTCTCACAAATATCAGCACATATTCATACCAACACTGTATTATTCCTGACATATGGAAACAAGGTAAAATTATTGCACTACTCAAACCAAACAAAAATCCAACAGAACCAGCTTCTAATAGACCCATTACTTTACTATGCACACCTTCCAAAGTAACAGAAAGACTAATCTTACAAATCACCAACCCACACATACCACTATCGCCAACTCAACATGGATTCAGACCTCACCACTCAACCACGACATTACTCACTAACCTCACGCAGCACATCATGGATGGCATCAACTCCAAAAGACCACCTCAACGTACACTATTAACAACAATAGACATTAGTAAAGTATTTGATGCTATCCCACGCTTCCCTCTCATAAACAAAATACTCAACACAAACATGCACAATAACACCAAAAGGTGGCTGAGCAACTATCTTTCAGGAAGATACTCACATGTCACATTTAATGGCAAGTCATCCATAAACAAGCTTTTTCCGAATGGGGTCCCTCAAGCCTCTGTTCTCTCACCAACACTGTTCAACTTATACATGCATGACATTCCAACACCCGTAGATAACAAGCTTACCTTATCATCATATGCAGATGACATCACTCTAACATCCACCTACAACAACATCGACACCACTACAAATAACCTACAAACATACATAAACAGTATACAAGACTGGCTCACACACAATAGACTCAAAGTAGCGCCCACAAAATCAACCATCACCTTGCTTACAAGCAACACAAAAGAACACAAGATAACTCCACAGCTTACACTAAACAACACCAACATTCCACACACTCACAGGACAAAAATACTTGGGGTCACATACAACACATCATTATCTTTTGCAAACCACATTCAGGACATTAAAAACAAATGTACATCAAGACTTAACACGCTTAGGGTACTAACAGGCACAAACTTTGGACACCAGCAGGAAATAACATCACTCATATACAAACAATATATTCGCTCAGTTATGGACTATGCTAGCCCATGCAGGGCACCCATTATCTCAAACACACATATAAACACCTTACAGACAATACAAAACAACGCACTCGTATCATTATAGGATGCACTCAAACCACACCAATAGAACACCTGCACACAGAAACAAAAATACTGAAAGTTAGGGAACATTTAGACATGAGGGGAACACAATTCATGGCAGCAACGACAACTAACCCACAACACCCTTGCCACTACATGTACAATCATGCACCGACACCTCGCACCATTAAGGTAACACCAGAGAGACATTATAACCAAATACTCCATTCCATACCACGCCCCACAGACCTCACACAGTACAGAAAACACATACACACACACCTAACCCACAAAGCACTGACACGACTCGGTTCGAATGCGGTCCTAGGTGCGAAGCTGCCACCCATTAACAAGTCAGAGATCAGCCTGAGCAGATCGGATCGAGTTAACTTAGCACGATTCCGATGTGGACATCACCCCCAACTTACAGACATATAAACACAGACTAGACAACTCCACAGACGACACCTGCCACTTGTGCCAGGGCACACCACAAACAATTAAACACATTATGACAGACTGTACCGCTCTAGTACAGCATAGAACACAAACAACATCAGTAGTACGCTGAATCTCTGGTCCATTGCGGGTATATATTTACAAGCAAAACTTTCCAACCGATCACATTGTAGTGAATACTCTTATTTTAGTTTCAAGATAAATGTTAATTTTACCGTCTTGAATTTCGGAATAGTATAAATTCATTTTAAATTAGTTACCCCATTATAATTCAATTGTGAACCACATTAATACTAATTTTATGTATACTATATTATTTTATTGTATGTAAACATAATTAATTATATATCACAATTGTCAGTTAATCATTTATATTCAAATATTTATTTTAATCTAATGCCATGTCCATTTTGCAAATAAATAATAGAAAACCAAAGGTTATATTTTCCACTTTTGGTACTGTCGTAGTTTCGCCTAACGGACTCAATACGGCTAGTGAGATAATCACTGGTTGGCACTTAACTAGCGGCAGTGCTTATGGCTACATCATCCAGGTTAACCTATACCGGATAGATGCGCTACGGTCCCAAGCCGTAGCTTGCCTAGGCCAACGACGACGACGACGTAAACCAACAATTGATGACCCCGGAGCTGGATTACCCCTTCTACCCGAACGACTAGGACTAGACTGTAATGTCGTTCGTGCCCATCACCCCCTTCACCCGAGCGACTAGGACCAGACTGTAACGTCGCTCGTGCCCTCTGCCCATCACCCCCTTCACCCGAGCGACTAGGACCAGACTGTAATGTCGCTCGTGCCCTCTGCCCCTCACCCTGCCCGTGCGCTCTGTGCCTGCGCTCGTCTCAACCTCCACTCCTTCGTTGGGAACTTGTCGTCTTGCTTGTACGTTAGCAAGCATAGGAGAAGATGCCTGACGACGCTGGTGCCATCTCCCACTTGAGCGTAAAGCTCCCCGTCTTCTGGCCGGGTGATCCATTTATTTGGTTCCACCAAGTGGAATCACAATTCAACTTGGGAAGGATCACCACTAGCAGGACGAAATACGATCATGTTTTGTCCTCTCTACCAGCGAGCATCATCTCTGAAGTCCGTGACGTCATCGTATCTCCTTCCACGAGTGAGGACCCGTACAACGATCTGAAGTCTGCCATCCTGCGCCGCACCACTGTCTCCGAGCGTGAGAAACTACATCAGTTAATCTCAAAAGAAGAACTTGGAGACCGTAAGCCCACTCAAATGCTGAGGGCTATGCAGTGCGCTCTAGGCGAACGCGCACAAACCTTCGATAAGGACATCTTTAGACAGTTGTTCTTGCAGAAACTTCCTCCATCAGCTCAGCGTGTCTTGGCCACTATGGATCCTGCTACTCCAGTTGATAAACTAGCAGAAACTGCCGACAAAGTAGTGGAGATTGACACAGCTCCGGTCAACAACGTGAACACACAATCGGAACTGGAGTTGAAAGTGAAAGAGTTAAGTCAACAACTCAACCACGTTTGTTCTCTGCTACAAAATCAACGGCAAAGAAGCCATTCTCGGTCAAGATTTACGAAGAGGCATCGTTCGAGTTCCGGGAAGATCTGTTTCTACCACTCGAAATTTGGAAAGAAGGCTAGGAAGTGCATCTCCCCTTGCAATTTTTCGTCGGAAAACCCCAGCAGCGAGTCCTAATGGCGTCTAGTACTCGCACTGCCAACCTGTTATTCATAAAGGACAGGAACTCTGGTGTCAATTTCTTGGTTGATACCGGAGCGTCAGTCAGTGTATTCCCTCAAAAATCTGGTCATACGCACTCGGAATCTCCGCCTCTATACGCTGCTAACGGTTCACGCATACCCACGTACGGTACTCAGTCGCGTGAACTAAACTTGGGCCTTCACCGATCCTTCAAGTGGATTTTCATCTGTGCTCAAGTGCAGCATCCCATAATCGGCGCTGACTTCCTCCAGCATTTCAAACTCCTGGTGGATCTTGACAAGCGACGCTTATGCGACCAGGCCACACTGCTTTCTGTTCTTGCCAAACAGGTTGCCCTTCCGGACGCCTCGAACTCTGCACTTTCCCTCGTTCCCCCTAATTCCATGTACCAGTGCCTTTTCCAACAATATCCAGGAATTCTTCAACCAATGCAGATGGGTGATACCATTAAGCACACCATTACCCATCACATTACAACAAAAGGTCCCCCTGTGTTTGCAAAACCCAGACGTCTTGCCCCGGACAAACTGAAAGCTGCCAAATCGGAATTCCAGCTTATGATGGATCTTGGGATAATAAGACCTTCCAAAAGCAGTTGGTCCTCTCCCTACACCTGGTCCAGAAGAAGTCAGGAGACTGGAGACCATGTGGGGATTACCGGTTTTTGAATTCGACAACCATCCCGGACCGATATCCGGTACCAAATGTCCAAGACTTTACTTCTCTTCTCCACGGCAAATCTATCTTCAGTAAAATAGATCTCGTTAAGGCTTTCCACCACATTCCCGTAGAGCCTTCGGATATTCCCAAGACTGCAGTTTGTACACCATTTGGGTTATTCGAATTTTTGAAGATGCCGTTCGGGCTACGGAATGCTGCGCAAACCTTTCAGAGGTTTATAGATGAGGTCACCAGAGGCTTAGACTTTGTTTATGCCTACATCGATGATTTGCTTGTGGCCAGCTCAACGGAAGAGGAACATAAGGAACATCTTTCACTCCTCTTTCAACGCTTAGAACAATACGGTGTTACTATTAATGCATCTAAGTGTGTGTTTGCACAGCCAACCTTGGAATTTCTTGGTCACACGATTTCGCAGCACGGAATTACCCCCCTTCAGGACAAGTGTGAAGTGATAAAAAATTACCCAATGCCAAATAATCAGCGTGAGTTACGTCGGTTTCTAGGTTTGGTAAATTATTACCACAAGTTCATTAAAAACTGTGCCAGTGTTCTTGCTCCTCTACACGCTATGATCACACACAAACGCAAGGTAACGAAATTGTTATGGTGTAGCGATAGTTTACAGGCGTTCGACAATGCCAAAAATGCTATCAATAGTGCATTGTCTCTGTCATTTCCTATCAGTGATGCCCCCTAACTCTGACGGTCGATGCATCAGATGTTGCGATCGGTGGAGTGTTGGAACAAACCATAAACGGTCAACAAGCACCCATCGCGTTTTACTCGAAAAAGCTGCAGCCAGCCCAAACGCGTTATAGTGCTTTCGGACGTGAACTTCTTGCTATTTACTTAAACGTGAAGTATTTTCAACATTTCCTTGAAGGCCGAGAGTTTTGTGTTTTTACCGACCACAAACCTTTGGTCACTGTCTTCAATAAAAACAGCTGTAACCACTCTCCAGAGTCATCAGGCAACTCGATTATATCTCGCAATTTACCACAGATATCCGCCACATCAAAGGTGTCTTGAACACTCCAGCGGATGCACTTTCAAGAATAGAGAGATTCTGTTACCCTCAGCTCTACACTGTGAATGCTATTGCACAGGATCAAGATAAGGATACGAACTACAAGACCTGCTCAGAGAAGACTCCACTCACTCACTTTCCTCAAGAAAATGAGTATGCCAGGATTGTCTGTGCCCCTCTATTGCGACGTATCAAACAGCTGCTATTCGCCTTATGTCCCCTCCATGTCACAGAAAAGCATCTTCACGGATCTTCATAAGCCCTCCCATCCTGGTACCGTGCTTCGCACACACTGGTTACATTCTCGATTTGGGAGATGCGGAAGGATGTCCAAGCATTGGAACCAAAAACGTGCCTTGCCTGCCAGCGTGCCAAAGTCCAAAGGCACACCAGGTCCCCCTTTGACGCATTTCCGCCCCCATCCAGCGATTTGAAATAATTCATGTAGACATTGTTGGCCCTCTTCCAGTGATTCAAGGCCAACGTTATCTGCTCACCTGTCTCGACCGCTTTTCCAGATGGCCTGAAGCCATCCCACTTCCTGATATCCAAGCGGACACTGTTGCAAGAGCCTTTCTTCATGGATGGGTATCAAGATTTGGATTGCCGACAAAAGTCATCACTGACCAAGGTCGCCAATTTGAGTCTTCGCTTTGGAAGAAGTTTACTAGCTTGTTGGGTACAGTACATGCGCATACCTGTGCGTATCATCCGCAAGCTAACGGCCTCGTCGAACGCTTCCATCGCCAGCTGAAGTCATCCCTTATGTGTCACGAAGACTCCCATTGGATGGATAAGCTTCCACTCGTTTTGCTTGGTATTCGCTCTGCATTTAAGAGTGATCTGAAGACTACAGCGGCTGAACTAGTCTATGGAACAACACTGCGGCTACCAGGTGGCTACTTCACTGCAGGGGATAAGTCATGCGATCCTACGGAATTCGCTCAAACACTTTCCTCTCACATGCAGTCCCTTCAGCCTGTTCCCCCTCGATTGACTAGCCAACAGAACATCTTTGTTTCCCCAGCCCTCCAGTCTTGCACCCACGTTTTCGTTCGTGTACCTGTCCCAAAACGGCCTCTCCAATGTCCATATGACGGACCCTATGAAGTTCTCCGACGTACGCGCAAATCATTCCTCATCCAGCGCGGTTCCAAGGTCGACAAGGTTTCTATCGATCGTCTTAAGCCTGCGTTTTTGGAATCAACCTTAAGTGAGGTACAAGTAGCTACCAAAAAGGTTCAGCGGAAATCTGTGTCGTTCGGAACTCTTTGAACTTCCTCTCTGGTGGGGGAGTGTGTAGTGAATACTCTTATTTTAGTTTCAAGATAAATGTTAATTTACCGTCTTGAATTTCGGAATAGTATAAATTCATTTTAAATTAGTTACCCCATTATAATTCAATTGTGAACCACATTAATACTAATTTTATGTATACTATATTATTTTATTGTATGTAAACATAATTAATTATATATCACAATTGTCAGTTAATCATTTATATTCAAATATTTATTTTAATCTAATGCCATGTCCATTTTGCAAATAAATAATAGAAAAGGTTATATTTTCCACTTTTGGTACTGTCGTAGTTTCGCCTAACGGACTCAATACGGCTAGTGAGATAATCACTGGTTGGCACTTAACTAGCGGCAGTGCTTATGGCTACATCATCCAGGTTAACCTATACCGGATAGATGCGCTACGGTCCCAAGCCGTAGCTTGCCTAGGCCAACGACGACGACGACGTAAACCAACAACATCAATACCATTAAAACCAATTATCCTATGCTAAATGTAGAAAAGTTAATTTCTGAATTAACTGCTATCTAGTGATTTGTGTCGATTTTTACATGACCACGAGATGATGCTTGATACATTCTCAGAGGTGTCAAAATTATTAGAAATTGTACTAGTGAAACCTGTGTCTACAGCTGATGCCGAACGTTGTTTCAGTACTCTGAAGCGCATAAAAACACTTTTAAGAAATTTAATGTCACAAGATAGATTAGACGCTTTTGCTGTTTTGTCTATACATAAGGACTACATAACAGAAATTCCACAATTTAATCAAAAGGTCATTGAAA
Organism: Bathynomus jamesi; assembly: GCA_023014485.1. Taxonomy (NCBI): domain Eukaryota; kingdom Metazoa; phylum Arthropoda; class Malacostraca; order Isopoda; family Cirolanidae; genus Bathynomus; species Bathynomus jamesi. The sequence goes on from JAJOZX010000951.1 coordinate 424,754, forward strand.
AATTTGCTCAAAGCAAAAATAGAAGAGGAGAGTATTTATATAAATAGATATGAGTATACTATATACATATTATTTCATTAAAAAAAATCACAATGCTTACTTACCTACTGACCCTGGCCACTTGTTCATATGACCACGAGCCGCCACTGCCAATATGTATATACAGTATATCGCTAAAAGTTACGTTCGCTCCTATTCAGTGCTATCTTTTGCATCTCTTTCCTCCTACACGGAAAATAGCTACTACTTTGTTATAGGAAATGTTTTTTGGGGCTCAATTTAGGCTATTAGGTTAACTTAACCTAACCAAACCAAACCTAAAATAAAATAAAACAAAAACTGGGTGTGTAAAACCTGAGGTAGCATGAAATAGTAATAATTTGATTCGATTTTTTTTTAATTAAAATCCTAACGCGGGTGGAATTCCAACAAATAAGAATTATATACGATAAAAAAGGGCATCTCTAAACTTTTTAATGGAACCCCTCCTTATCTGATTAAAAACTTGAAAAAATAAAAGACATCACATGTAGGAGCTAATGTAACTTCACTGACTACTAACGAAAATGTAGGAGGAATTTGGCGATTTAAGAAAAAATATACAGGGGTTAGACAAAATAATATGAACACCCGCCGATTTCACCGGTTATCTTTACGGACTGCTCAGACACAAAGTAAACGGTCAAATGACTGGCAAACCTATTTAAATGCGTAACAGAGAGTGTATACGTCATGTTATAACCCTCACGTTGTTTTTACAGATCTGAGTGAATAATGAATTAGCAGTTATGAAAGACCTGTCAGACTTCCAAAGAGGGCAAATTGTCGGAGCGCGGATGGCTGGTGCATCGGTGACGAAAACCGCTCAGATGTTCAATGTATCCAGAGGAACTGTCTCTATGGTCATGTCTGCATACCAAACCATGGAAAGACAAGCACCGATAAATGCAATAGTGGACGCAAGAAGAAGCTGTGATCGAGACCGCCGGGTGCTAAAGCGCATTGTGACAAAGAACCATAAGACCACAGCTCCAAAAGTGACTGCAGAGCTTAACCAGCATCTTGCAAGCCCGGTATCGACCAGAACTGTACGTCGCGAGCTCCATGGAGCTGGATACCATGGGAGGGCTGCAATTGCCAAACCTTCCTTTCGCACATCAACATTGAGCGGCGCAGAAAATGGTGTAATGACCATAAGAATTGGTCAATGGACCGGTGGAAGAATGTAGTCTACTCCGACGAATCCTCCTTTACGCTATTTCCTGTTCCGGTCGAGTTTACGTCTGGAGACAGCCTAAAGATGCTTATGACCCCGACTACCTGACCCCAACAGTTAAGCATGGAGGCGGATCTGTGATGGTTTGGGCAGCAATATCGTGGAATACTCTTGGCCCAGCTGTAGTACTGCATGGTAGGGTTAACGCCCAGGTCTATCTGTCAATATTGGCTGACCAGGTCCATCCCATGGTCCAAACGCTGTTTCCCAATGGCGGCGCCGTCTTCCAGGATGATAATGCACCAATCCACACCGCTGGGGTCGTTAAAAACTGGTTTGAAGAGTATGTTAGTGAAGTAGAACGCTTGGATTGGCCTCCACAATCCCCGGATCTTAACATTATCGAGCATCTGTGGTGTCAGTTGGAGCAGCGGGTCAGAAGCCGATTCCCACCGCCGGCGTCTTTGGAGGAACTGGAGCAGGGTTTGCTCGAAGAATGGCTCAGGATTCCTCTAGCCACTGTCCAAAAGCTGTATGAATCAATTCCCCGACGCATTGCAGCTGTTATTGCCGCTAAAGGAGGACCAACTCCATATTAAAGAAAAAAACCGCCATTTATCAAGGTGTTCATATTATTTTGTCCAATCCCTGTATATACTGTATAGTGTGAAATACTGTAGATATACAGGGTGTCCCAGAAGTCTGGACTCATAGGGAAAATAGTCATTATATTTTTAATGTGAAACAAACACATTTCTAATGTCAGTTTTACATATTTCAGGAAAGAAAATACCCTGATGGCTCCGTATACCAATCAAGAGAAGGTGGAACTGGTATTGTTACACGTTTCCAGAAAAAGCCAGAGGGAGGCATGTTCGTGAAATAACTGAATGCCTCCCTCTAGCTTCTTCCGGAAACATGTAGCAATACCAGTTCCACCTTCTCTTGATTGGTATACTGAGCCATCAGGGTATTTTCTTTCCTGAAATATGTAAAACTGACATTAGAAATGTGTTTGTTTCACATTAAAAATATAATATCTATTTTCCCTATGGGTCCAGTCTTCTGGGACACCCTGTACTTTACAGAATATAGATTACTATGTCTGACGAGAAATTACTCATATGTTTAGAATTTTTGTGGTAGTTTTGAAGCGTAGTTGATAAAGCTCATATCTAGTTCAGTCACAGGTAGGTTATGTGACTAAACATCGGTTCTACTACCAATTTATTTCATGGAGATCAGTGAAAGATGACTCTGAGGAGAGTTAAGTCGTTGTGTTATGCAAAACACACAACAGTGTATTCAGTTACAGAACGCAAACAACAAAAATGAGTCATTATAAAGCGGAACAGCGACTGATACTGTAACATAACTTTGATGCATTACCGTATATTACATATCTACGAACCCGTGTCTTATTCTCCATGCTATGTGGCACGACGCCTAAACTCCGGACTAAAGACATTCGAATTAGTTTCACACACAATTATATAATATATATAAGGATCACAAATAGAAATAAAGTATGAACCCTATCTCAGGAATCGAGTGTTACCTTTCATGACAAGGTTAGGTACGTGTAATGGGTGTAACAAAACTCTTTACCGGTTCCTGTGTAGGAACTTTTGATAAGTTAAACCAGGACGATGGTTAGAGTGCGCTCAAAGAAGCTTTGCAAAGCATTGTGATTGATAAACAGCCATTTAGTTCACTCTTGCATTCCTTTCAAAATCATGTTAGATTAGTGTTGGAAGCACAAAGAAAAAGAATTGTGGTCGTTCTTGAGGTTTGTCAGATATTTTTAAATTGATCAATATATTTTTCTCTTAATCCCTCGAAAACGGTAAAGAATTATGCTACACTCCTTATACTTCTAGTGGTACGTCAGAGACCTACGTCTTCATTTTCACGCCTCACGAACCGCTTCCATTCTTCTCTGTTTCTCATTAACTCTCCTTCCACACTTATACAAACCCCACGTTTATTCTCACATTTCTTAATTACATCACTCCATCTTTTCCGCGTTTTCCTCTACATCTTTAACGCACTTACAATTATCCACATTTTATAAAAAATCTATAATTATTAATTCTCTGCACACGCCCATATACGAGCGTAGCGTATTATCTTCGATTGCTACTATCTCTTTGATAATATCTTTTTTTTATTTTTTTACTTCTTTTTCAGCCTGATGATGTAGCTACTTTTGCCACAGAAAAAATTAATGGACTTTTAGAAAACTTTATGGGTATAAATGATAATGATTTAGGTAAGTAACTTTAAACCTTTTCAAACAAATAAAGAATAGTATTCATTTTCAGTGGAGTGCATTACTCTCATACTCATCTATATCTCTCAGTCGAAATATAGATTCCTGTCATTCAGTTCGCTTTTCACTATTATTTACTTTTAATGTGCTGAATTACGCACGTCTACTCCTCGTTAATAAATGTACTCTTTCTCGTACACACAATAAATGTGTCATTTTCCAAATAAAAACTATTACGGATAATGCGTAGCATTCTCGTAGAAACGTTGGCACACTCCGTTTTTTTTTTTTTTTTTTTACCCGAAAACTGTGACTTTCAAGTCCCAAACACGCACCATATTGAGATATTAAAAATAACATTGGAAGCAGTGTGTCAATGTCTCTCCTGAAATGTCACACAATGTCAGTAATAGTTCACGTTAAAAGCCATTCACATTATCGCCCACATTCGTCGTCGTCCACTCGATGATTGTCGTCCAGACTTAAAACTTCCATTCATACTGTCGTCAAAGTTCATCATCCTCTTGTTTTTATTCTGCCTGACAGATTTAAAAAAAAGAAGAAAAATCTTACTCGTGTATTTTTCAAACAAAAAACTAAAAGGAAACGTACTCATATAATATTAATAATAAAAAGGAAGGTGTCAACTTTAAATACTGACTGCTCTTATTCCGATGTATCCTACATCGGTGAATGCTCCTAATTTTTCTTCTATACAACGTCTCGATCTCAAACATGACTGACTTGGCCTAATATAGAGGCTTCTATATATATATATATATATATGAGCCGGGTGTGCCAAGATATGTGCGAGGGGGATCCCAAGAGAGCAACTCTCTTCTCCACCAAGCCAAACCGATATATATATTATATATATATATATATATATACGAGGGCCACTCAATAACTCAATATATTGTGCCCCACCTTTTTTTTTCTTTTCAAGTTCCCTTCTAAGTTCCAGAAATTTTGTACACAAGTAGTTACATACCTTTTTAACAAGTTTTTATTTTTCCACATAGTCTCCATCCTTTTCTACGGCTTTCCTCCACTTCGAAACAAGGGCCTTTATTCCTTGCTGATAAAAGTCCGCTGAGTTCCGCTGGAGCCACCTCTTAACCTCCTCAACAACCTCATCGTCACTGAAACTTTCTTCCACGAATAGCATCCTTCATTGACCCAAACAAATGGAAGTCTGAAGGTGCCAGATCCGGGCTGTATGGAAGGTGGGGTAACACAGTGAAGTGCATTTTCGTAATGGCCTCTCTTGTTTGCAAACTGTTGTGTGGTCTTGCGTCATCGTGCAAAAGAAGGACGTCTTCCAGTTTTCTCTCCGGTCGAACTCGCTTTATACGGCTTTGGAGTCTCTGTAGGGTAGCAATATATGCCTCCAAGTTGATTGTTTGTCCTTTCTTCATCCACCAGAATCACTCCTTTCATGTCCCAGAAGATGGTGGCCATAACCTTTCATGCAGAGGGGGTTATTTTGAACTTTTTCTTGCGTGTGGAGTCTGCGGGATGCCACTTCATGAATTGGCGTTTTGTTTCAGGTTTAAAGTGGTGTACCCAAGTCTCATCCCCAGTCACAATTCGTGAAAGAAAGTCAACCCCTTCTGTCTCGTATCGAACCAACGACTCTAAGCAATTTCTTTTCTTTGGGCTTTGTGATCTTCACTCTTCAGTCAGTTCGCGAGGAACAAACCGTGAACATACTTTTGAGTATCCCAGTTGCTGAATTATTATATTCACACTTCCTTCACTAATTCCTAGCTCCAGTGATAGCTCCTTGTATGTGACGCGCCGATTTGATCGAATGATGCTGTTAGCACGTTGCACAGTGTGAAATGTCACAGCCGATGCCGGGCGACCGCTGCGTGGCTCATCATCGAGGCTGGCTCTCCCTCTCTCCGATGATCTCTCACGTTTAGACCAGCGTCCAACTGTGCTTCGATCAACAACAGCATCTCCGTAAACGTTTTGTAGATGTTTGTGAATATTTCCAACTGCTTCCTTCTCTGCGGTTAACTACTCGATAACAGCTCTCTGTTTACGACGCACATCACTGTCAGACGCCATTTTTGAAACTGCATTAACCATTGGTTTTATACAAGGGCGTTTAAAAGCGGTTTTATACAAGGAAGGGAGGTTCAAACTGGAAAAATCCGGTTATGTGAAGCGCAGAAAGTTCAAACTTACGGCCCAAAAGACATATATATACAGTGCGTTCGAAAACTCTCTCCGCAGTCAACCAACACTTTAAAAAAAGTGTTTGACAACAAGTGTAGACGAGTTGCTCTGTGCCTGCAAAATGGTGGAAAACACTTTCAACACATGCTGTAAAATCAAACGGTTATGTAATAAAATCACTAAATCATGGTTGAATGACGAGGTGTAGCTCTGAATACACGAAAGGCCTTGGAATCGTTTTTCTTTTTCCTTGTGGATTGCAGCATTCATTCATTTCACGTGTTTAATTGTGAAATTCATCCCATATATATATATATTATATATTCAGTGGCGGCTCGTGGTAATTTTACTTACGCATGCAGTCACATGCATTACAGTGTAGTACATATTAGATAAGCTGTATTTGTCTTTTATGGTATTCTTATGAGTTATGTAGTAACCGAGGATAGAACCAATATTATATTAATAATATTAATAATAATTTTAACTTAATTTTTTTAACTTAAATAATAATTTTAAATTCATTGAGTATATTATTTACGCATGCAGTGCATGCCTTGCATTCATTAAGAAGCCGCCCCTGATATATATATATATATATATATATATAGAGAGAGAGAGAGAGAGAGAGAGAGAGAGAGAGAGAGACTACCACATAAATCTAAATTCAGTCAATTGCCCTAGACATTTCGGAAACTAGTTTCCGAAATGTCTAGGGCTATTGAATAAATTTAGATTTATGTGGTGGTTCTTCTCTTCATCTCTAGACTGAGATTCCCAAGGAATAACTCCATTTATTTACAATATATATATATATATATATATATATATATTATATATATATATATATATATATATATAATATATATATATATATATATAATACGCCTTCTGACCTCCTTGTAATTTTCCGTGCGTCGATCTCTCTTCACACGAAGGTCAAACTGGTGGCCCCACCTCCATGCCTGGCCTAGTGTCTGGTGGAGAAGAGAGTTGCTCTTTTGCGATCTCCATTTCACATATCCAAGCACACCCGGGTCATTCAGTCCCGTCCTGAGCCAGGCGTCTAATCTTCTTTTGAAAAATTCATCGTTGACACCAGTGATGTTCCTGATGTCTTTCGGAAGCTGGTTAAATATTCTTGGCTCCCTGACAACCAGGCTATTTTCCTTCAGAGCCGAGGGTGTCCCTCGTCTGGCCTTTAGTTTGGGAACACTACGCATCCTATCTTTTCTATTTTCCAGTGTTGTTTGGATGGTTACTGTGTTCAGTTTGAGGTTAGATACTAGTTTTTCTATTATTTTTCATGTATGAATTATGGTGTATCTCTTTCTCTCTCTTCTTTCCAGCGAATATAGACTTAATTTACGAAGTCTTTTCCAGTGGTCGAGTTCTTTGCAATCATCAATCTTGCCTTCTTAGAATTTTTTCTAGTTTATTAATGTTTTCTTTTTTATACGGGGACGTCAGGAATGAGCAATATTCAAGTTTTGGTACGATCAGTGTTTTCAGCAAGGAATCGTTACTTTCTTGTCTCTTCTTTTAAAGGTTTTCAGTAACTGTCCCGCAACTCTTTCTGTTTTGTTCATCGCTATTTTTTTTGTATTTCTATTTTTGTATCATCGGTCGTTATAGCCCGTAAATCTTTTGCTCTCGTACTTCTCTGAATTTCCTCTCTATTTGGGCCATAATATGGTGTCTGTTTTCGTTCTTTATTTGTTCCATATCTCAAGAGCTAAAAGTTAGCGATGCTACATTTCATGCTATTGTCTTCTGACCATCTGTATATTCTCTTTGTGTCCCTCCGCAGGGCTTCCACCTTTTCTGTATTTCTGATTTTCCCGCTGATTTTTGTATCATCGGCAAAGAATGTTACTAGACTGTTGTTGGTTACTTCATTGTCTATGTCTGTTAGCATGATTATGATTAGAAATGGTACGGAGCTGCGTACTTCCGATTCTGATGATGATATACTTTGGATTTTCACTACTTGCTGACGTTCTCTGAGGAAATTGTAGATCCGTTTTCACACTTTCCTTGTTATTCCCATATGTTTCATTTTGTGTTATTATACCATGATCGCATTTGTCGAATGCTTTAGTAAAATCCGTAGTTTTCATTGCTTTCAACTGCATTTATGATATTGTTATAATGCTTTGTTAGTTGTGATTGCGATCTTCCTGATATCCTACTAGAACAAACGCGTTCTCTCCCTCAGCTACTCAGATATGGGACTTAGCTCTGAACAAGCAAAACACAATGGAATTTGCAGAGGCGGTTGATTCTTCTGATCTGGAAGTGTTTGGATTCACGGACGACTTCATATTTGAACTGTGGGGGGTGATCACCGACGCCAAGGCAGGCCGGCTCAGAAAGTGACCTGTGTTAATAAGATACTTATGATATGTGAAACAGCTTCATCTTTTAATCCTTTCATGGCTAGGGGGCTTCCCTAAGACTGAATACACTAGCTATTAAAGGGTTAAGTGGCAAACATTTGGCATATTATTATGCCTTATTTAAGTGGTAAAGTTTGACAATAATTTTAGACAATTATATATATATATATAATATTCTGTAATTAAAACTAAATTTGTATGATGATGTTCATGGAGTATTTTATATATATATATATATATATATATATATATATTATGCGGGTTGCTTCTACAGAGCTTCAATTTAATATTTAGGAGAAATCCAATGACAAGGAGAAATGTAAATGCCATGAAAAGTCTTCTTTATTGCGCAACGTTTCGAGCAATACGCTCATCTTCAGGCTGTTTAATAACAATGTGAAATTAAAATCAATATTGAATGAAAAACAAACAGAAATTTCTATAACCTATTCGTAAAGACAAATTTTAAAAGACTGTTATTAAACAGCCTGAAGATGAGCGTATTGCTCGAAACGTTGCGCAATAAAGAAGACTTTTCATGGCATTTACATTTCTCCTTGTCATTGGATTTCTCCTAAATATTATATATATATATATATATATATATATATATATATATATATATTTTTTTTTTTTTTTTACTTAAATTTGTAAAGGATATAAGTATTCCATATTCCGAATTTCATGACGACTATGTCTACTTTTCAATATTTTAATGTGTCAATATCTTTAAAGATAAAGCCCTTAAAAGAAAAACTTTGTATTATCTCAAAGAGTAAAGTTAAAAACTGTTTTTCATCGTTTAAACTGTTGATTAAAGGATTTATAATAATGTTTTATTTTTAAAACAGTGCCTCAGATTTATACATTTATTAAAGGTTGCTACTGAAAATAGATCGATATGAGAGAAAGAGTACAATGGCCATACATACTTCATGTTTGCTATTTGTATTTGTATGGAATTGAAGATTATATGAAACTTTTTCTAATGGTAGAAGTTTGTCATTTTTTATGAGGGTTCATTAATTCTTGATCACATCGAAATATTTTTCTTCTTTTGTCTTTCAAATGTTTGATTTCTGCCGAGATGCTTCTCCCAATATACTAATAAGTATGTTTCCTTAGAGCGACTCAGGCACTTTGCAGGTTTTGAATTTTAAGTATTTTCGATAAAGTAACCTTTATACTAAGTATTGAATTAAATCCATTTTATACTTCATGTCATTATGAAGGTCACATCATGCATCCATATTTGTATTAGAGTAAAAATTATGTTTATAAAATACTGTATATTCATTTTTAATAAATGTTGCAAAATTCTCACTTCTGGCCTTTGATTGTCCTCGATTTTAATTCATTTGTCACACTGTTAGGTTTTAATCTGCCTTTGGCAAAATTAGGGCTACAATTTAACCCTATAATTTCATAAAGTATGTACCATTAATAAGGCAAAAAATTAATATGTTTATGTTCATTCGATTTTAACATAAAATGCGCCCTCTCACCTACCTATCCGACACTTTTTTTTTAATTGTTTAGTTGCCCATTTGGCTTTTTGTTATATTATGAATAATTTTTGTTTATATACTGAATTAAGATGATATAAATTATATAGTGTACTATATCTACCTCACCCACGATGGTGGTGGTGGTGGTTGTTTCCCCTCGAAGGTTTCCCCGTCGACCCTACAATAATATTTCTTATTTTGGTATTTGAATAAACAGGCTTGTTCTTTTATTGCAGAAATATTCCTTAGAACAGAGACAGTTCCTTGTCTTTTCTATTTTTGTGTCATTACACGGTCTTCCTTTCTTTTATCTAAATACTTGGATGAATCTTGCGTGTGCTATGAAAGTAAGTATCATTTCTTCAATTATTTTCGTTGTATTTATTGCGGTGTACCTCTCTCTTCTTTCCAAGGACTCGGGCAAACGATTTAACATCCGCAACCACTATTTTACTACAAAGAGTCGGGTGGACATGAATTCCGAGAGTTCTCTGAATCCAAGTATAAAGTGTAAGTGACACCCAAATTGAACCCGACGAAGCGGCGAGAGTTGAACCTTCACGATCCGAAACGAATACCGCCGACCGAGTCACGAGTCTAGTTTTCATTCTCATAACCTTTGAGAGTAATCTGAGACCGCGGGTACGCGTATAGTCCAGGCAATTTGTAGTTAGACCTGGGCAAAATTGCTTCAGAAGCTTTCTAAACTGTTTCCAGCTCAGGAACCATTGCCGAATAACATATCCAAAATCCGACAAAATTGGACCCCGGGAACACCCCCAAAAATGAAATTCAAAATGGCGGACTGGATGTTTCCTACGAAAAAAAAAAATATATATAATTTACGCTTTATTTATAGAGATACATTTGATGCTTTTTCTTTCAGTTGTAATGTTTTAAATAATTCAACAATATACGTACAACACAACCAGTTATTACGCAAATAATCAAATATAATGTTATATAGCTTTTTACAGATTTTTATAATCAATAATACAACAATTATTTTTTTCCCAGTTTCAAGTTATGTTCATTACAGAAGAAGTGATACCTGGTCACAAACATACAGAAATTAATCCTCTTCATCACTATCATCGGATAGATTACCGGTACTTGGGTTGTTATCGCAAACACTGATTTGGCACTCGCCACAAGCGGCTGAACAGGGCATTCCATTACGCTTGCATCCACATCTTGAAGTAGCACATTTCGTCTTGCAGGAGCAGCGGATCATGTTGAGTAGATAATTTGGAGCTGGTGGCTTGTCGCAGGCTGTAGGGTAGTAGGAATTATTCTTTACATACCAACCCACTGTTCTGCATCGATCTTCTCTTCTGTAGACTTCCAGATTAGTATTTGAAAGTATGTGCGAAAGCTGTGGTACTTTGTGGACGCATCGGTAGGTGGCAAACGTTCGGGTGTAACAAAAGATTTAGCTGTAGCTACCTTTTCAACTAACATTCGATGACGTAGTGCGTTAGTGGATTCAAGTGTTTTGCAGCCATACAACAGAAGCATTGCCTTTCTTCCAGCGGCTTCAATGTCAGAGTGTTGGCAACAATCAGAACAGAATGTATTTGCAACTGAACGGAGTTCAGCCACCTTCATCAGTGTGTCGAATGCTTTGGCTTTACCGATCGAAAAAATTTGGATGTGCTATCACAGCCCGTGAAAGCATGCACAAACAGGAGATACTTGCAGATGTCATTGCCTAACAATGATTGAATGCTGAGAATATCATACACAGGATTAGGAGATGGTCCCCGTCTTATATCGCTGCGATAGTACAACTTGAAACCACTGTCCTTGGCATGGTACAGAAGGAGAATCAGCAAGTCGGGTCTTCCCCTATTACTGTTGTAGTTGCATTTTCTGATGAGGAAACTGCTGCACGAACGATGTCCACATCAGCATCCCCATCTGCGTTGTGAACAGTACACCCGTGCTTCTCAACATCTCACCTACGAGGGAAATAAATGCTTGCTTGTTGTTTTCATTAGCCAAGAAGTGTTCCTTCTGGCCAACAAACTTCATGCTTGGACTGAGATTCACATTTCTGCTTGTCTTGGTGTTGCGTCTTCTGTGGGTCATGTCTTGATCGTAGGAGTGCTGCTGTAGCCATCAAAAACAATGATTGCTTTTCCATATGTTTTCAGAGTGAAATCGGCATATGAGTTGGCGATGCTGTCATATGTTTCATCTTGACGCCAGGAAACACGATGTAGTAGAGATCCACCATCCAATACGTACTGGTCTGTGCACTGAATTTCTTGAACTTCTTCCATGCGTAAAGTGTCAGTGTATTTGATTATTGCATGAGCTAGCTGAGACTTATCGGGTTTCCTCAAGATACTTCGTGATTCGAACAATGCAGGAGGATATGCACACAGTTCGTAACACATGACATCTTCAAGATTCATGTCTCCGCCAGTGGCAACAGTCATCATTCTCTGAAACAGTAGTGCAGGATCTACTTCTATATCTGAAGCATCAGTGATCACAACGGCAGAAGCAGATCCTAGTGTTTTCACTTTGTCAGATCTTTTGGCAGAATATGTAAAGGCTTGTTTCCCAATCATTTTTACGACAATGTTCGTACCGATTGAATGCAATTGATGAACGTTAACTCCAGGATCAGCAGTTAGCCCTGTTACAATGTTGCAGAGACCCGAGGTAGAATGGAATGGGGATAAGGATTCCAGACGTTCAAGTACTTTCTTCATGTCATTACTGTCCCTGATTTGTCTACTTCCCCTCATTTCCTTGTGCTGTTCACTACTTTCCAACAAAACTCTGGTGTATTTCTGCATTGCTAAGTTATAAGTGGAACACAGAGGCATAGAAAAGAGCCACGTTGTCCTTTGGATGTCTGTAAATCCACTTCCGCGTGTCAGTCCGCCTCTGCTTTTCAGGGAACGCATTAGTACTTGTTCTATCACCAGGTCTGTGCCGAGTCCGGCCCATAATCTGTCGCTTCTTCTTACCACAAACTTACCTTCCTGGAACATTTTGTTAACGGCTGGATTTTCTGCAGGTACAGGTATATCGATTTCAGGTAATTGTGATGTCCGGCTGCTGAAATTATGGGGATGGTCTCCAGCATAGCTTGCAAGTGCAAATCCCACGAGCCGGTTCTGTCTGCTGTTATCAAGGAACGTGCAATGTTGATCATTCGCTGATATTCCAACCAGAGTTGACTTGTTTGCGAAGTAGATTGTAGGTCAGTTTTCTTCGCATCCAAAGTGGTAGCAATCTGAGACAATGCATTCGAAGATTCCACATCCTCAACTGATTGTTTGGCGGTCATAACATCGTCGAGCAGGTCACAAGCTTCCTTATGGAGGTCATGAGGAGTTCCATCTTCATTACGAGGGAAAACGTCTGCGACTAGTAAGGTACTAAGAGCTGCATCTACTATCATATGACCACGTATCGCTCTTGAAACAGCTTTTCCAGACATCATGTGTTGCACGGCATTTGGTCCGTATATTTCTTGAAGTACTTCAGACAATCCTGAACCATTCATAAGAGTACCGACTGCTCCCAAAAGATTCATCAGAGTGTGAGATGATCCCAGCATTAAAACAATGTCGTGCAGGTCTCTCTGTTCATTGATGATTTGGGAAGCTTTCCAGAACAAAGGCTGATCAAAGGTAATAATGCATGGGACTTTTTGATCGCGTGCTATCTTGCTCAAATATAGTAATGTCGAAAATATGCAGGTCATGTCAGTTGGCGACATATCTATGATGGGAAGGAACGTGATCGACGCCACACCTGGATGTGAGACACTTGATCCACCGTGAATTGCCTGTATTGTTCCGGACCAACTTGGACCTGATCTTTCTGCTGAAGATATCTGCCAGAGAAGACTAAGTCGACTTATGGTGGCAGTGGGTACTGGAAGTTCGCGGAATGAGATGTCCCTCAACATGCTTCTCGCGTGTCTATATTCCCTAATGTCAACGGTTGCAATCTTCTTAATGTCATTGTAACCAACATTACGCCTGTGAATAGAAGGGTGGATCTTGATCTTCGGAGTTATTGCGTCAATCATACCCATTCCATGAAAGGTATTCTTCCCATCCAAAGTGCAGACATCATGATCGACGTTATCTGCTGCTAGAAGGACTGCAGTGTTTTCATCAACAGTAAAAGAGCCAGACCACTTGCCAGCGCCGCGTTTCTTTCGAATCTTGTTACTTCTGCATACGACGAACAGTAACCCAGCTGATGGAGAACGTCAATAAGGTACCTTGACCTAAAGTTGTGGTGTAGCTGAACCGACAAACCGATCTGTAGTGGACATAGTAATCCTCTAGGACGGGTTGCTTGCATAATGCTCTGCCCAATTGCACCTATTTTTCTTGAAGCATCCTGTCCCGCAAATGCTTTTGATAATAGCAATTTCAGACTGTTGGGAATGTAATCAAGAGCACTTTCTGCAGTGATGTCATTTGGAGATGGATACACATCTTTTCTAGGCGAGTCGACAGACTTGATATCACTTCTGATTATTTTGCAGCAGCTTCTACTAGGTAAATCTTCTGTAGCTCTATATCTATATCACATTCTTTCGACTTTTTGTGATAATCTATAAGAATTTCATTAGCTGTCTCGTAGTGTTACTACATCTGCCTTCCCACTTTCACCTGATATTATGATCTTGTCTCCGTAACGTTCTAAAAGCTTTCTTCATGGCCTGCGTTCGTAGACAGAGCTCTGACTTCCTTGAAGATATTCCTCCATTTGGAAATTAGGTCTCCAATCAACAGTTGTTCATCATCATTCTCTTCCAGGTAACACAGGTCTGAAGGAATGCTTGGTGTTGCTCTTCATTAGTTGGTCTCCCTTTCTTCGAATCATGATCGTCGGAGGAGTATGCGCGAGGAATGTTTTTTCCACTTCGAAAATTTACGCTGCAGGTGTGATGGTAGACACAATCTGCAGCAGGAAGATCAGGAAGATCACGAAGATAATACTCCAGACGGCCTTTTACATTAAACGACCATTCATCGCAGCGGCTTTCACAGCACCTTTTTATGGTTTCGGAGAACTCTGTAGTTCTTATTTTGACATGCTCTGATTTTGGTTTGTGTTTGGAAAAAATGTCCGCAAAGGTATCACAAAACAAACAGTGAGTAGCACTGGAAAATGCGTATTCATGAAAACGAGCACTTTTCCTTGGTATTGCCTCGGCTGCGGTCTGTCGCTTCTTTATTTCAATGGTCTTTTTATCCGTAAACCTTTTCCTACATACAACGTGAACACTTATTCCAGCTGTTGCAACAACATCGCTTCCACGGCTGCAGCTGGATGCATTTATACCATCTGCTCCTTTTTGCGAGATGTGAACCACTTCCTGTCCACTGTCCAATTTCTCCTTACAAATCACGCACAATTCTTCAGGGGTCTGCATTCTTGAAGGCGGACGCACACCGAGTCAGTCTGAAACAGAAAACACAAATTAATAAACTGTGTTGCAGTATTTAAAAGGAGTACATAATAACAGTTTTAAAGAAAATGACAAGCACAAATACGCAGATTTGATAGTGGGTAGTAGGAATTAAAGAGTTGTATATAATATAAGTTTATAAAGACGTAGCAATGTCCATTCTCACATACACTCCATACAGTATATTTTATTTACATTACGTGACGTCATAGTTTAATACTAGCCGCCTAATACAATTTTTAGTGTCATATAGGTTAATTTAGAAACGAAAATGTGTTTTAAAACATTTTACTGATCAAGAAAAACGTCATAACTCTCTCTACAAAGAAAGCGAAATTAAAATTTATTGTATTTCGTAGGAAACTGCCAGTCCGCCATTTTGAATTTCATTTTTGGGGTGTTCCCGGGGTCCAATTTTGTCGGATTTTGGATATGTTATTCTGCAATGGTTCCTGAGCTGGAAACAGTTTAGAAAGCTTCTGAAGCAATTTTGCCCAGGTTGAAGCTATTTTTGCTCTAGATTGCCTGGACTAGTAGTAGGTTTTCACAAACTGAACGCTCACAAAATTAAATAATTACTTAAGTAGCAGTTAATTTTAATGTTTTTTAAATAATTGCAAGTTTGACCAGTCAGGAAATTTTCTAAATTTTTTTTAGGAATAACATCGACCAGTAATAATTAATATAATAGAGACATCAATAGATAGTTGACCAATTAAGAGTACATCATTAACTTAGTTATCAGTATTACAGTTCTATTCATGCTATTTTCACTCACAGTGACAGGCAGAGTAAATAGGCTTAGCTTAACTGAGAAATGGGTCCAGGAAGTATTTGTTAGGGTTTTCATGAAACTAGTCTATCAGTGATGATAAAAACCCACTCTAATAGACAGAGTTTATTTCCACAACAGTTTCGATGCCCACTGGCATCCTCTTCGGGTGGATACAGAAAAAAAAAGAGGATGCCAGTGGGCATCGAAACTGTTGTGGAAATAAACTCTGTCTATTAGAGTGGGTTTTTATCATCATATTTTGACCTTCATGTAGAAAAAAGTGAAGTTTTTTGCATTTAGTCTATCAGTACAAAATTGTGGTGGCTTTATCATTTCCATGATACTATTATTATAGTGATACCTTATTATGGAAAGTGATACTAATAAAAGATTTCAGCATTCATAAACATCAGAAAATATATAAGCCTCTGCTTTAAAAATCAATTCCCTCTTAATATTTTTCAGCTAAATTTTCAAATACCGTCACTGCAGATTTCTCCTCCAACTTCTTGAGGAAAGAAAACATTTTTAACCTTTCATCCAAAACCACTTTCTTGGAATATATATAGAATGGCAGTCGTCTGGTACTGAGTGCATGCGGCCTAAGAACTTTTAGTTCGTTTATTTTGATATACTGTATGTATACAGTCTAAAAGTCACTAAAAAGAAGCTAAATGGCAACACAAAAACATAAACATGAAGACGCGGTCTGTTCGTTTCATGGGCTGACCTAAGCACCATGTATTTTTCTATCTGCAGCAATTGTTGATTCTAATTTCTATTTGGTGATTAATATAAAATGACTAACTGGTGATTAGCTTAAGTTGTCTAATTATTATGTCAATTAGGGGTAATGTCTATAGCTTCTAAATTAGCAAAGTAGAACTGAGTTGGTCGAGGTTTGTTGAAGCTGGTAGAAATGGTAGCCCTCGAAAGAAGATCTAAATCGAAGCACCTGTAAGTACCTTTTATGTCTATTTGATAACCTAATACCTAACGCGGTCTAACACCCCACGTTATTACATTTGGTGACGAGGATATGATTGTGTTTGTTTGGAAAATTAGATGTAGCTAGTAGTATGAATCAAAATGCCAGAGTGTAATGCAATTGCATAATGTTGCAAGAGTGCCAACCCCACCCCTTTTTTGCAAGTGCCACCCCACCCCCTTTGTTGCAAAAAAAAGAAGAAAAAATTCCCCTGGGGGAGGAGGTGGGACGGCCTCACCCCCCAAAGGGGCATACCTAACCTAAGAGAGAGAGGTGGAGGGAACCCAGAGGAAGGGTGTTCGCTTGGCTACTGCCAAGCTCATGAGATCTTCAGCCACCCCGCCGCTCTCTTATTGGCCCCTAATCAGCCAGTTGGCTGGGTTGCCAGATTGTGCTATGTATTAAATTATTCCATATATTAATCAGCCAGTTGGCTGAGTTGCCAGATTGCGCTATGTATTAAATTATTCCATATATTAATCAGCCAGTTGGCTGAGTTGCCAGTTTGCGCCATGTATTTAATTATTCCATATATTAATCAGCTAGTTGGCTTAGAAGGCTGAGTTGCCAGATAGCAATATTTATTTAATTAATCCTTATATTCTTCGGTCATCTGGCTTAGAAGGCTGAGTTGCCAGATAGCAATATCTGTTTAATTATTCCATATATTAATGTTGACTTAGAAGGCCGAGTTGCCAGATTTCTTTATTTATTAAATTAAAGCATATATTATCCTGCCAGTTGGCTTAGAAGGCTGAGTTGCCAGTTTGCGCCATGTATTTAATTATTCCATACATTAACCAGCCAGAGCCAGCAGGCGCAACAGCCGGTTGGCTTAGAAGGCTGTTACCAGATTCGTTATTTATTAAATTATTCCATATATTATTCAGCCAGTTGACTTAGAAGTCTGAGTATTGCGCCATGTATTTAATTAATCCTTATATTCCAGTTGGCTTAGAAGACCGATTTGACAAATAGCAATTTATTAACTATTCTGAAAGCCGAAACCAAACAAATTATATAATTGTGTACAAGGAATAAATAAAACACCAATACATCATTCTGTTTATTTTAGCTAAATTAATGGATATACAATGGGACATATACTGTATGTATGGTCAAATACTGTAATAGAATGGAAAATATATAATCATACAAAACGGTGCATTATCAAAATATTAGTACAGGAAAAAATAGTTATATTAAATATGTTGAAAATATACAAAACATAGTATGATCAATATATTAGTACAGGAAAAATATACATATATATTAAATTATATTCGAAATATACGAAACGTATAATCATATTATTACAGGAAAAAAAAATATATATATATAATATATATATATATATATATATAAAATTATATTCGAAATATACAAAACGTACCATATTACAGGAAAAATATATATTGTTTTTACGTTCTACGGTGCAAAACGGTAAACTCGCATTTGATAGAGTCTGTATCAACATCGCCATTACTTTGTACGATGTGGTAAAGCCACCCAAGCATCACTTCACCGTTTAACTGATACGGTGGCCTATATTCAATATAAATGGCTTTCATATCGTTCAATACTATTTTTGTCCCCACTTTACACTCGGCGGGAAAGTTATCTTTAAGCACGGCTAGAACACAATCAAAAGCACGCACAAAAATGTCATCGTTAACCACAACATTAAATACAAGTTTATAATCATGCCTTTCCAATCGGGGGTTTTTTCTTAACGTCCCGAACTTTTCAATCGTGAACTCTTCACTCGGCATAGCGGCAATTGAAATATTCTACCAAATCATAACGACACCTATCCACTATATAGAGGTACAGTTCTTCAGGGTGAACAGTGTAGGCGAGCTCAGCTCTGTACCTCTCAAGTGCTTTGTACCAAAGCTCAGGATATTTCGAAGAATCTAAACCTTTTAAATATGCATCCAGATCTAGACCATTCTCCCCCCTGTTCATTCCTACATTCAACAAATCCGTCGAGCAGAGCGGTGTAAGCGTATTCAAGAACCGTGTCAAAATAAATCACATCCGTAACAAGCGCATCTAATATAGGCTTCAGCTTACGGAATCCGACGATCTCAAACATTCTGTCGAGATTGAAACGGTTTCGTGTAGGAACAAGAACGTCATTATCAACTGTGTTCTTCCACATCAGTCGTATATCAATGCATGGTTGTTCGTTATTTACAGTCAATGTAAAAACAATGGTATATGAGGCGTCACTAATCCTCTCTCTTCTTGTACCTACGTCAGCTGGTATTTTATAACGGCCCTCAGCCCACCTCTCAACTACCACAAAGATTTTATGCATCTCCTCAAGACTTAAATAAATAACGTTACGTTTGCTTGCATGCCTGCAGATCGTTTCAAGCACACAGTTAATGGTGCCGGTTTCTCGCCTGGACACGCGCAATTACTTCGTCACGGAGACGTCGTACGATGCGTTGAGAATGCTTCTCAAAGGGAATTCCATCGAATTCGCACGTTCACATGGTTTGAGATGACTATGGCACCCACTCGGCGCAAGCTCTGAGATGACTATGAGCAGTGTTGGGCACTAAAGCGTTAATCCGATAACAGTTAATTAACGAAGTTAACTTTTTTTAACGGACTATTAACGGAAGTTAATTTCCATTTATCGTTATCGGACCAGTTAACTTCCGATAACTCGATATTTAGTCTGTTAAAGTCCGTTAACACGTTAACTGCGGGGAGTCATTCACGGAAGATCACCGCTCCGCGAATGAATTCAAACCGCCATAACTTCAGTCTGCCAATTCCGTCCTCTGCCGCAGTGGAACGGCTCTTCTCTCTCGGCAAGGACATCATGAGGCCCAAGAGGTCAAGACTGGCAGTTGGGCCTAACTTTGAGAAGTTGGTCTTTCTGAAGGGCAACCAGCACATTGTGTCAGTCTTTAATAAATGTGCCTAAAATTTAATTTTACCTTTCAGTTCCCGCCATAATAATTCTCTGGTAAATTAAAATTTAGTTAATGGTTAGTGGTTACAAGGGTTTCAAACATGTAATCAGTACATTTTTTATTAAAAATAAAAAAAAAGTTATTAAGCAAAAAAGTTGCAAAACTTGATAAAATACAGTTAAATACCTATTTATTGTTGGATTTTGCATAAATAAACATTTTCTATGGGTTTTAAAGCTTTTTCCTTGATTTTTTTAAATGTTAGTAAATAAATAGTTATCGTTAACGGATTATCGTTAACTTCCGTTAACTTTGTAGTAAAATTATCGGATTATCTTTATCGGAGTTAAAAATTGGGGTTAACGGATTATCGTTATCGAAGTTAACTTTTTGGTTAACGGTGCCCACCACTGACTATGAGCCACAGGAGGCAGGCAGGCAGGATCGGGTCGACGGGCGGGATGAATCATCCTCATGAAATGTGAATGGGTTTGTTCGAAGTCGTATGCTCCGGGAGGAGTGAGTCACACCATACTCGAATGAAACGTGTACGGCGCTGACCCAACATGAATCGTTGTATCCCATTATATTGGGCAGATGTTTTGAGAAATTTTCCGATACAAGAATTACGGTTTTAATGTTTTATCACTCCCACTCCCCCGAATACGCACCAGACATTTTCCTTCAGGGTAATTTTCACGAACTAAACACATTTTTTAAATGTTTTATCTCTCCTAAACATCTTCACAAACCGGTGCGCTATTAGAGAGAAACATATGTTCATATTTATCCTTTTCGTTTAACAGGCGATACTCATCTCTAAAATCTGTTAAAAACTCACACAGCCCATTAGCCACAACCTCACTACAAACCTCATCATGATATATATTAATGTAGTGGTAAAAATACTTAAGATTGTCCATGATAACAAGATTTACATTTTCAGCCGTAGGGTACGAGTAATCGGTATGATGTAACATGATATAATACCGCTTATCACACCACTCATCCACAAGACTCACTACCCATAACTGTTGTTTATCTTCTGAACGTGTTGCTTCTTCTACCACGCGGTATATGTGAGCCTTTATAAAGCTTAGTTCTATAACATACTTCAGTACATCGTCTGTACTGCGAAATCCTACAACCCCCTCGCCAGAATA
The DNA here is from genome assembly GCA_023014485.1 of Bathynomus jamesi. Lineage (NCBI taxonomy): Eukaryota > Metazoa > Arthropoda > Malacostraca > Isopoda > Cirolanidae > Bathynomus > Bathynomus jamesi. The sequence continues at coordinate 445,650 of JAJOZX010000951.1, forward strand.
TCCGTAGAGTATTTGAATAGCCTGACTCTTCGCACGATTCAATGCAGCCTTAAAAGAGGCAAAGGAGGCGGGAATAGGGAGTTTTTCAGTATCCACTACATCTACGCACTTAGCAGAATACCACTTCATAAATGTTGAACACGCGATATTAAAGGTAGCCATTACTATTTTCTTCTATGCGAGCGAATACAGGTTGCGGTATGACTCACGCTGCTGGTCTTACAGTGGGCGGGGCTTAGCTTTTTACTGTGTACACACACACACACAAAGTAAAACGCTAGTTGAAACATGATTTATTTAATAATCGAAATATTCAAGGTATATATATATATATATATATATATATATATATATATATATATATATATTTACAAATACCTGTAATAATTAAGTTAGCAATAGACATATCAAAGATTATGGTATCCAAAGGGCACGGTGTCATAGGTACCAGGCACCTGGTAGCATTTCCTGTAGGTGTTACGGCACACCTTTGTACCCCTAAGTTCCTTCACGCCCCCAGCTTCTGCGCCCGAAAATTGTGGGTGCCTACAGTCAGTTGGGGCGGCCGACCACCTCATCATCATCTTCCAACACACTAGCTCCTTCAGCGAATCAAAGTTGACGACCCGCCGATTCGCTTGGTTAAGCGTGATACCCTTAGCCTTCACGATATACTTCGTTTCATCCCCTATCCTCACCCGTACCCCATAGGTTTTTGGCCCTGTTGACACAAACGAGTCGGCGTATGCGTTGTCCCCATACTCATCCTTGATCTCGTCAGTTAGCTCACCGAGGAACTCCCCAATAGCAGGCATGTATTCACCCCTCCTCGCTGTGAATATCACGCTATCTGTATCGGCATACAAAACCCCGCCCAAGAGAATGCAATAGGCCCCAAAGTTTGATGCGCGCGTAGGCTGTTGTGAAGCTGGCTACAGGAATGTTTGTAACCCGTGAGGTATCTGTGGCCAATTCAGTATTGTTGTACTTTATTATGTAAGTATTGCCTACATTCACAATCTCCATGACCTCTTTATCGGGTGCGTTGGCGTAATCCCAGACTTCACTATAACTTTGCGCCAAATGAACGTTCCCTTTACCGGTATTCTGTGCAAATTTTCCCCAAAGACTGTTTAGGCACAATTTTGCACTAAAGCGCTTGCCAGGATTCTTTACAATTTGGGTACGATCAAGTTGTATACCTTCGTGGTCACGGTAACGCTGAATATAAGACGTTTTTTCATCTTCGGTTTCAACCCCTCGCGGATATCCTGACGCCTCAACCTTATCCTTCAAAAACGCGTTTATATATGGTGTGAAAAGGTTGGGTAGCTTTGAAACCTCCACACCTCATGTATCTTCATTATTCTATACCCATGGCGAACGGCTAGGGCCAGCTCAGGGCTTGTGTATACACCTCTGATCTTACGCTGGTGGTGTATGGCCACAATCACCATTGTTCTCTTCTGCACCTTCACGCACAGGGGAAACATGAGTTTGTGATCTATAACGACGGGTAAGATCGGCATCCATAAATCGGGGGGGAGCACGTCTACGAAAGAAAGGCCGAAATAGTACCCATTCAAATTTCTTGAGAACTCGTTGATGGAGGGTAGGTTAGGACCACCATTTTTCAGGCGCACCTACGGGGTACGGATTGTTCTTCATCACGTAGGGGTATAAAGAACAGAAATCGTAGTATGGAGTTTCACACCCTCCGTAGGTGGAAAGTATAGCTTGAAGGGATTTGTACGCCCTCCGAACAAGCTATCACCGCATTTGAGAGGATCCAGCACCATTGAACGCTTGATCGTGTTTATTTCTTCACGGTACGCCGTCTGTCTCCATCCGTGCATCATATTCATGCTCCCACAAGACTTTGTGAGTGAACTGGGACCCTATAAGTTGATCGCGGGTGCGCGTCCACGCAAGACAGTCGGCAGGAGATCTACCGTGGATATCTCCTGCGATTCCGCACTCAGGACGGGGGCATCCATGCCACCAGCAACCGTTAAAGGAGTACACAGTCTTCTCGCCAGTGACACGGTTTTCACTTAGACCATCAACCCAAAAAACACGGCCATTAACCTTAATGGGTACTTCACCCGTGTTGCGGGCATGCTTTATGTATACACCTGTCTGCTGCTGTAGGTGTATGAGCCAGTAAATAGCCTTGTGCCCATAACTGGGGGTTGTTTCTGTGGATAATGGCTAAGGTATCTTTAGGCATGAAGTTATTCTTGAACACCGTAAAACATAATGAGGCGATGGTGGTTGCGACTTGTAGCGGATCGCATTTGAAACGGCATATGTACATCCTTCTAAAGGCCTGGAAACATACTCTAAGCACGCGCACATCATTCACGCAATAACGCTCACATTCATCAGCTATATTATAAGGAATACGTTCATTAAAGCTGTTGTAGTATCGGTCAAAATCTTCACGTTCATCTGCGCTCATACAATCATAGTTGGAGTAATGTTTGGGTGGAGGTAGTCCTACATAATTTAAAGTTTCACTAGTGAGGAATATGTAAGGGAAGTATCCTTTAGAAACCTCAGCCGCTACGCCCATCACCTTCGGTAGCTTTGCTAATTTACAAGGTGTGAATAATAAAGTGTCTTTAAATTGTACAGTACCTCTTATTTTCATCTGTATTAATTTGTTGCCTCTTTTCAATGGATCACCTGTAAATATCTCAGAGAACTCGTGCTCAAGCAGCTCCTTATAAAGGAACTGTGTCAAATTTTGCCCCGCTATGGGCGAGAATATAATTTTTTTTAACTTGTCCGCTAACTTGACAATATAGGACACAAATAGTTTTACAGGGCTATCGTGGACATTCGTTTTAAAAACGTTTGTCCGTTTACCACATTTGTGACACTCATCACACTCGATCTCCATACACTCATCACAGATAGGACTCACAAGTAAATGTGGAATACCTCTTTGGTTTCAGCGTTCGTGTATGTTTTATCGTAGTACACAGTTATACAAGGGTTTTTTAGGCTTGGCGTCTTTCATATAACATACATGCTTTACACCATCCGCCTTATATTTCTCATGGCATGTAGAGCAGTGAATTTCGTCACATTATGGTAAACTTTCCCCAATTATCCATCATGTGAAACATACCACATTCACAGATTCTCATTTTCCTGCACGTGCCAATTGATTTATGGACTCAAACAGTTATTATTGAAAAATGTGCGTCTACACACATTACAATCCCTCTTCTCAGCTTCAACTACACGGCTTTCACATTTGGTGCTTTTACACTGCTCACATACCATGTGACATTCTTTACAATGTTTCACTATATCATCCGCAAACTCGAGACACCCCTTACACAAATCATGATGTCGTCCATATTTTCGACTTTTGTCATAACTCGCGTAAAGGCACCTTATATTACGGATGGGGAGATATGTTGTACCTGACAGTCCTAAAATAAGTAGGGGTCTTGTACGATCTCTCACACAGCTTTTAAAAACATACACAGTTCTACGACGATCATCCAGTCCAAATACAACTATACGACATTCATTTCCTGTTCTACCCTTCTCAGCTCTTCAGGACCCATATTACATCAAACTCAAGTTCACAGTCTACAGCTAGTTTACGGGCACGCTCCACTACCGTAGGCAGCCAAATTTGCTCGGCCGTATTTAGTACAGTAAACATACGTGCTAAGACTACTGCTATAAAGCCGCAACCACGATCGACGTTTATATGCCGTCTATAAATAGCCTGAGAATTGAAGTTAAGAGTATAGGTGTGGCACTATGACCCGCAACACGGAATACACGGTCAATATTTACCGTGAAGTTGTCCATATTGAAGGCTATACTACTTTGGGAGGCCTGCATTATACGACCTAATATATACTCTACATCTTCAGCCGCCAAACGCCTGAATGGTACTACTACCCAAAAATCATCTACATCACCGTCATCTGACCCGAATCCGAAGGACAGCCTCGTCCTGACTTCACGCTCGTCGCGGTTCTGAAGGGCAAACTCTACAATACGCTCTACCACGCGACGTAGTCCGTGTTCAATACCGTTGCTATACACGGATCTAGGATCAACCCTGACTATATACCGATTTCTAGTCAAGGCTGGGGTTGGGGTTGCGGTGCGCACCAACTCGAATTATACCATCCTCAACAGAACGGGGAGCAGCTGTGGAGGATGAATAAGGGGTATATTTGGGAAGACGCTGTTGTGGGGTTGGTTGCGTAAGACGTTGAGGGTTGGGGCTCTATTACTGCAGATTCAACAGAACGGGTAGCTGCTGTGGAGGATGAATAAGGGGGTATATTGGCGGAAGGCTCTACTGTGGGGCTTGTTGCGTAAGACGTTGAGGGTTGGGGTTCTATTACGACGTTCCAACAACCCTGGAACGCTTTATACCTGACGTGGAGGATTCGTCATCACCTCCGCTTTGAACGTGCAACAGATGTCGCTGGTGAGGGCTCATCGGCGGGGGTGGGTACTGTAGATGCACGGTCAACGGGTTCATCCGTGATATCGATGATGGGGGTGTACATCGTCGTCATTCACGGTTCTGTGGAAGAAGAAAACAAAATATAAGGAGCAGCACTCGTTATTTGTAATATTTTGTAAATGACCCACTTAGGGGTGTGACGTGTTAGAAATGGAATCTGTAGAAAAATTCAGGTTCACGAGCCCATCCACATGTATTATATCTGGACCTACAGTGTAAAACGGTGTTTATGCTTAAAATCATTAAAGAAAAGGGGGAAATGTTCTCAAAATTTGTGCATAAAGTTATATGGTGCTATTCGACATACCAATCAGTGTTCAACGAGTACCAAGATGATGTTTTGTTCCACAAGGGGGTCTATGACGTTAATTCGTTAAAGGGAAATGAGCATACAGTCATCGTAATTGACGACCTCATGTTGGAGATGGATAAAACGTTTGCTGAGACATTTACAGTATTCTCCCACCACCTTAACATAAGCGTGTTCTTCATCAATCAGAATCTATTTTTCAAAAATAGATACATGCGCGATGTGTCACTAAATACGCAATATCTAGTCTTATTCACGCAACGTAGAGATGTGTCACAAATTGGGGTATTAGCCAATCAAATGTTCCCGAATCAGCGAAGGAGTTTGTGGCGGTTTAAATTTTTTAAAATTATTTGATTTATGCGACACAAATATGAATGATAAAAGTGTATGCAAACAGATAAAAAAAAGTTCCCATACGTTAGTACCCCCCCACTGTAATGTGTAAGATGTATATTGTGTAAACCTGTATATACAATTGTAGCCATTAAAAATTGGCCACTGACCCTTTTTGTACATGATTTCTGCTATCTAATAAATGAAATATATTGTGTTTTGTTCTTATCCTAAAAAAATACTTAAATAATCTCCTCGATGACCTCGCACTCGCTTGACCGCGCCAGTACCACGACTTCTGGATCACTGGGCTGGCTAGGCGGAGTGGCTATCACTTCATTTATCGCCCTTTCGTCAAAAGTGGTTATAATATGTTCTAGCACCGTCTCGGCCCTGTAATTTAAATGTTATGAAATTGGATGCAGTTAATTCGTTTTGTGTACACATATATATATATATATATATTATATATATATACACGGTGAACCAAAAGTAGGTGGACAGTAAGTTGAATACGGTTTGTGTTATATTATATAACTATGGTGTCATAAACTATGGTGTTTGTGTTATATTATATTAAATATTATAACTAAATTATTAAATTTTATTTTGTATTATAGTATACAAAAAAATTAAATATGTATTCTCAAAATAAACGTTATCATTTACTGTCCACCTACATTTGGTTCACCCTATATATAAAAACTTATATACATAGCCTAAACTGGCCTACCTAATCTTATTGTTCACGATTCTAAAAACATACTATATAACCTAAAAACACTTACATTAGCTCGTCCTTAATCTCGCGCTCGCTTGACCGACTGTGATTCAATACCGCGACTTATTTATCGCCGGGTAGGCTGTTCGGAGAAGCATCCATAGCATTTATGCCCTTTCATCAAAGGCCGTTACAATGCGATCAAGTTCCGCAACGGTCCTATAAGGTTAAGTAAAAATAAAGAGATACAATAAGAGAAAATATCACGTATTTTAAAATCAGATAATTCTTAAAAGTTTTTATAATTTGAAAATATAGATATGGAAAAAATAGGTCCTGCTCCAACCAGAGTAGCCTAAACACAACCTAAGCTACGTTGGAGATGGAAGACCTAGGCCAAAGATGAACCAGCCTAACTATTTGTCCATAAACAGGACTTCCATACTCTTTTGTTAAACAATTACAGCTGAAATGTCAGCTTATTTAACCTAAATTTAATAACCGAAGGGAAATTTATGAACTTCTTACCTTGAAACTTTGTTATGAGTTTTATTTCTTGACACCAATAATAAACATTTTTATTCCGGCTTCCTTCGTCTTCCGTTTTATTCGTCCTCCCTATTATTCCGCTTATTCAGCTTTTGCCGATCTTTTTCTTCTTCTTCCCAAAACCGTGTTGCTATTTCTAGCTATGGGATCTTTTTTTATTTTCATCCCATATTTGTTTCTTCGTTGGTGTCTTTTAATTTTTCTCAGCAAGAGTTCATGTTCTCCTTCTGAGTTATTTTTATTGTTATTATTTTTTAATGTCAATATGGCTTATCCAAGATTAGGTGGGTCTTCCATTTCGGTACTCCCAAATTTTCCACACATTGGGGCCAGCCAGAAAGGAAAAATTGCATGTGAAACCCAATTTTTTCTTTAATATTTGTTAACCTATCTTAGATTACCTATAATTTGTTTTATTTGTTATTCCATTTTTGTTTTTCCTCACTTTTTAATATAAAAAGTGTAGCATTTTATAAAGTCCTCACTCTTTCCAAAATAAAAGGGTGTTGCATTTTAATTTATTTTCCGTAGGAAATATTACAATACTCCAGCCCTTATCTTTTGTTGTAACATCTGCCTAGCTCGTAGAGCAGTTGAACGTTGTGGTCTACTATTTGTGGTATAGGTTATTGTAGTAGTAGGACTAGTTACATCATTTATTGAACAGGTTAGGTTTGGTATAGTTTGGGTCAAATTTTGATCATCATCAGAATCTATTATAGATTCATCTTCATGATCATTTTTGTTAACAGTAGTTGGTCCTACTTCTAGGGGGTATAAGAGTGATACATCTCTTATAGTTTCACCTGAAGCAGTTTTAAGTTTTACAACCCTGGTTAATCCATCTTCCCCAGTTTTTAGTTCTAAAACTCTACCTAATGGCCAACACTGTCTTGGTGTATTTTGTCTAATTAGAACTACATCTCCTACCCTGATTTCATTAACCCAGTCTTTGTTTTGTATATATTTATGCCTTTCTCTCAACCCAACAAGGTATTCATCACTCCATTGCTTTTTAAATTTTGTTTTTATATTTGTTATTTGTGATAATCTATTTTGCAAATCATGATTATTATCACGCCAAGGTGGATCATCCAAGGAGATATTGTAATCAGGTAGAAGGTTAATGACTTCTCCCTTAATCAAATGATTTGGGGTGAGAGGCTCTACATCATTAATATTATCCCTACATAAGTAAGAGGTCTGTTATTGACAACATTCTCAATTTCACTATGAGAGTGAGAAGTTCAAAGAATTCAATTTGTTTTTTACCTATTGATTTCTTTAGGCAATTCTTTATTGTTTGGATATTCCTTTCCCAGATTGTTCCATACCATGGTGATGCAACAGGGATGTATTTCCATTTTATTTTGTTATTTTGTAGATATGTTATGGTATGTGAATTTTGTAATATGTCATTTATTTGGTTTTCACCAGCCTTGAAATAGGTTGCATTATCTGTCCAAACAATTTTGGGTACAGAATGCTTAGTACAAAATCTTCTAAAGCTATAGACAAATGATTCTGCGGAGAGATCACTCACTATGTCTAAGCTGACTGCTCTAGAAGATGAATATGTGTAAAGTATGATGTACATTTTTTGTTCTGTTGTTCCAAGACCAACAGTCAAACTTCCTGTATAGTCTTTGCCAACTGTTTCAAAAGGCCTATTAAAGGTGACTCTCTGTTGGCAAATCAGGAGGATTTGTCTTCCTGAAAGATCTGGAATAAATCCTTTTGCAAGTGACACAATTTATGGAAAAACTATACGCGCTCACAACATGGTATCATATGTGGTACATTTATTTCATAATTAAATATAAATTATTAATTAATTGAATTAAATATCTATACAAAATTGCCTCGGGATTGGCGACATAGCCTATTGGGAATGAAATAATTGCCATACGTACAAAGAACCTGTATGTATGAATCAGCCTCACATAGCAACAAGAAAACCCAATTTATTGTTTAGTCTACCACAGAGAAGTAGACCAAACAAAATTTTGCTAGATCGGCAAATAATAATGAAAATACAAGCGAACCAAGGAACGGCTCTCAGGGCTGTTTATGTTACAGCGAACGCTTTAAACAGGGAGGATGTGCTTCTGTCTTCCCTAAAGTTCTGAGTGAATTCCTTATAATAAACTTAATACATAAAATAAGGATAGGCCTATCCCCTAAAGTGTTTATATTGTGACTGCCTATATTTATTACAAGAAGTTAACTCATTGAGTAACTCCATCGTGGCGGCCCTACACCGAAAATGATCATAACGCCCTACATCGAAACAAACTAAGACCCAGCAAAAAAATAAGGTGAGGCAATTTCATTTTCATTCTAATGTAGGCGTCTAAAATCCCGACGCTAAAAATTACCGTAATCATATAAATATAAAGAGGTCCTTTTAACAACCTACATATTCATAACTCTCTAACGAAAAAGCATAGGGCTTTTGTCGGTAACCCTCCACTGAAGTCTGCTGGAAATTTCCAACGGATGAGGGCACAGGCAATCAACCCATAGCCCTAAATAGTTTTTTCACATGGTGGCCCTGTGTATGGGGAACTGACCCCTCTAAAATTTACACTGACACACGCGGTGGCTTGGCTTAGCTCATTAGGCCTAACCCCAATTTCAACCGTAACCCCACTATAGTTTTTTCATATGGTGGCCTATGCAACTGGGAACCGATCCCTTTACCTTTACAATAACCGAAAACAAAGGCTTGTTCATTTAACAGGCATAACTTATTTTAGGTCCTAAAAAAAATAGGCCCACAACATTAAGCCTATTTAATAGGTCCTACTCTTCAAACTCAAAACTAAGCCTTGTTAATTTAACAGGCTGAACTCATTTGAGGTCCTATAAAATAATAGGCCCAAACATAAGCATACTTGGTAGGCCCAACAAATAGGCCTATTTAGTAGGCCCACCTAATTTTACCTTACATAATAGGCCTACCTCTTAAAGTAGGCCTTACTCTTTACACTCAAGGCCTATCCTAACTAAAAACACTAAATTTATAATTCAACCTGTGATGTAGGTTATAAAATTTATTTCAGCAATTTAACTTACTCATAAGACTCATTAACATCACAAAATTCGACTCAGAACTGTAACATCACAAAATTCGACTCAGAACTGTAACATCACAAAATTCGACTCAGAACTGTAACATCACAAAGACCTAAAGCAATTGCACAAATTCAAACCTACACCCACCTAACACCTATTCGTGACCCTATTCCAACCTATACCAAGTCCTATTTGACATATAGGCATACCAAGTCCTATTTGACATATAGGCATACCAAGTCCTATTTGACATATAGGCCCAACCTATTCCAAGTCCTATTTGACATATAGGCCCAACCTATTCCAAGTCCTATTTGACATGTAGGCCCAACCTATTCCAAGTCCTATTTGACATATAGGCCCAACCTATTCCAAGTCCTATTTGACATATAGGCCCAACCTATTCCAATTCCTATTTGACATATAGGCCCAACCTATTCCAAGTCCTATTTGACATATAGGATACCAAGTCCTATTTGACATATAGGCCCAACCTATTCCAAATCCTATTTGACATATAGGCATACCAAGTCCTATTTGACATATAGGCCCAACCTATTCCAAGTCCTATTTGACATATAGGCCCAACCTATACCGTCCTATTTGACATATAGACCCAACCTATTCCAAATCCTATTTGACATATAGGTATACCAAGTCCTATTTGACATATAGGCCCAACCTATTCCAAGTCCTAATTGATATATAGGCCCAACCTATTCCAAGTCCTATTTGACATATAGGCCCAACCTATTCCAAGTCCTATTTGACATATAGGCCCAACCTATTCCAAATCCTATTTGAGATATAGGCATAAAACAGACAAGGCTTGATATAAGGGTCTCAAATGCAACGTTTGAGGATCTTTACTCAGCCAAATTGATTAACCTAATCCAAAACCCAAAAATAGAACCCTATAACAAAATACACATTTACACACATACGTACGGTACAGTATATAAATATATACATACGACTCCAAACATCCAATTCTTCTTTTAAAGGGAGAATCACAACAGATTTCATCAACAGACACATACATTCCTTGCAAACAGATTGGATTCCTTCAAAACCCCAAACCTTCCAGACCTACCTGTAGGATACTATCATACACAACATTTACTCATTCATAACTACGGGTATTGACTTCATTGGAGTGGTGAATCCAAGTTTTGAAGACCAACTGGATTCGGAGAAATGCAACACACACACACACACACACACACACACACACACTACTCTTTCCATGTGTCTCAAACACAACAACCTGTCTAAACAAACCAAGGATCGGAGAGTAAAAGCCTTTATTGCTGCGCTCTGATTCTGTGCACATAATTTTGTGCCAAAATTTATATGGTTAGACAGTGACACGTACAAACAAACTACTCTACTCTAAAGGGTTTTATGGCTACTTTGGCCATAGCCCAAACTACTATTTCAAAGGGCCTTGGCCTACCTTGGCCATAGCCCAAACTACTATTTCAAAGGGCCTTGGCCTACCTTGGCCATAGCCCAAACTACTATTTCAAAGGGCCTTGGCCTACCTTGGCCATAGCCCAACAAATCATCAAAGAGCCTTGGCCTACCTTGGCCATAGCCCAACAAATTCATCAAACGGCTGATGGCCTACCTTGGCCATAGCCCAGCAAATCATCAAAGGGCCTTGGCCTACCTTGGCCATAGCCCAGCAAATCATCAAAGGGCCTTGGCCTACCTTGGCCATAGCCCAACAAATTCATCAAACGGCTGATGGCCTACCTTGGCCATAGCCCAACAAATCATCAAAGGGCCTTGGCCTGCCTTGGCCATAGCCCAACAAATTCATCAAACGGCTGATGGCCTACCTTGGCCATAGCCCAACAAATCATCAAAGGGCCTTGGCCTGCCTTGGCCATAGCCCAACAAATTCATCAAACGGCTGATGGCCTACCTCGGCCATAGCCCAACCTATTCATCAAGGGTCTTGTGGCCTCCCTTGGCCATAGCCCAAACAACAGGGGTCTTGTGGCCTCCCTTGGCCATAGCCCAAACAACAGGGGTCTTGTGGCCTCCCTTGGCCATAGCCCAAACAACAGGGGTCTTGTGGCCTCCCTTGGCCATAGCCAAAACAACAGGGGTCTTGTGGCCTCCCTTGGCCATAGCCCAAACAACAGGGGTCTTGTGGCCTCCCTTGGCCACAGACCAAACTATTACAAGGGTCCTGTGGCCTCCCCTTGGCCACAGCCCAAACTATTACAAGGGTCTTGTGGCCTCCCTTGGCCACAGACCAAACTATTACAAGGGTCTTGTGGCCTCCCTTGGTCACAGACCGAACTATTAAAAGGGTCCTGTGGCCTCCCCTTGGCCACAGCCCAAACTATTACAAGGGTCTCGTGGCCTCCCTTGGCCACAGACCAAACTATTACAAGGGTCTTGTGGCCTCCCTTGGTCACAGACCAAACTATTACAAGGGTTTTGTGGCCTACCTTGGCCACAACCCAAACTATTACAAGGGTTTTGTGGCCTCCCCTTGGCCACAGCCCAAACTATTACAAGGGTCTTGTGGCCTCCCTTGGCCACAGACCAAACTATTACAAGGGTCTTCTGGCCTTCCTTGGCCACAGACCAAACTATTACAAGGGTCTTGTGGCCTTCCTTGGCCACAGACCAAACTATTACAAGGGTTTTGTGGCCTCCCCTTGGCCACAGACCAAACTATTACAAGGGTCTTGTGGCCTACCTTGGCCACGACCCAAACTATTACAAGGGTTTTGTGGCCTCCCTTGGCCACAGCCCAAACTATTACAAGGGTCCTGTGGCCTCCCCTTGGCCACAGCCCAAACTATTACAAGGGTCTTGTGGCCTCCCTTGGCCACAGACCAAACTATTACAAGGGTCTTGTGGCCTCCCTTGGTCACATACCAAACTATTACAAGGGTTTTGTGTCCTCCCCTTGGCCACAGCCCAAACTATTACAAGGGTCTTGTGGCCTACCTTGGCCACAACCCAAACTATTACGAGGGTTTTGTGGCCTCCCCTTGGCCACAGCCCAAACTATTACAAGGGTTTTATGGCCTCCTTTGGCCAGAGACCAAACAACAAGGGTCTTGTGGCCTCCTTTGGCCAAAGACCAAACAAAAAGGGTTTTGTGGCCTCCCCTTGGCCACAGCCCAAACTATTACAAGGGTCTTGTGGCCTACCTTGGCCACAACCCAAACTATTACGAGGGTTTTGTAGCCTCCCCTTGGCCACAGCCCGAACTATTACAAGGGTTTTATGGCCTCCCATGGCCAGAGACCAAGCAACACAAAAACAGTGCAGGATTCAAAGCCCCAAGCCCTCCAGATCTACCTGTGGAGGAGTAACTTTTACTCCACTAAAACTACGGGATTGACTAGTCTGAAGTGGTAGAAGGTTTGAATACAGTACAAACTCTTTAAACCAACACACAACATGGAAGTACAGTACATTTCAATTAACTCACCAACGTAGAAGTCACTTTAAAACATAAATTGTTAACAAAACAAAACATGACAAAACTCCAAAACCACGTCAGTAAACCAGCATTTAAAAAATTTACACAGATAATGAGCAAAGTTAAAAATGCTTAATAACTTTACTTTAATTCCATAAAATTTCCTATACCTAAAGGGAGTCAAACTGATCGACATAACTTTAACTAAACTTGAGAAGTTGGCCTCTTGAACTTTATATTTAAATAGGTCTTGAGTAAACTCTCTCTTCCTAAATTCCTATTTCATTCTTTTCAATCCATTTCACATGGTTTAAAACACAGTTTATCAAAAAATTTGATCTATAACAACAAATTTTTCTCGCGGCCCCCCGCAGTATATGGAAAAACTATACGCGCTCACAACATGGTATCATATGTGGTACATTTATTTCATAATTAAATATAAATTATTAATAATTGAATTAAATATCTATACAAAATTGCCTCGGGATTGGCGACATAGCTATTGGGAATGAAAATAATTGCCATACGTACAAAGAACCTGTATGTATGAATCAGCCTCACATAGCAACAAGAAAACCCAATTATTGTTTAGTCTACCCTGAGAAGTAGACCAAACAAAATTTGCTAGATCGGCAAATAATAATGAAAATACAAGCGAACCAAGGAACGGCTCTCAGGGCTGTTTATGTTACAGCGAACGCTTTAAACAGGGAGGATGTGCTTCTGTCTTCCCTAAAGTTCTGAGTGAATTCCTTATAATAAACTTAATACATAAAAAGGATAGGCCTATCCCCTAAAGTGTTTATATTGTGACTGCCTATATTTATTACAAGAAGTTAACTCATTGAGTAACTCCATCGTGGCGGCCCTACACCGAAAATGATCGTAACGCCCTACATCGAAACAAACTAAGACCCAGCAAAAAAATAAGGTGAGGCAATTTCATTTTCATTCTAATGTAGGCGTCTAAAATCCCGACGCTAAAAATTATCGTAATCATATAAATATAAAGAGGTCCTTTTAACAACCTACATATTCATAACTCTCTAACGAAAAAGCATAGGGCTTTTATCGGTAACCCTCCACTGAAGTCTGCTGGAAATTTCCAACGGATGAGGGCACAGGCAATCAACCCATAGCCCTATATAGTTTTTTCAAACAATTATTCAAAACTGTCTTTAGTCATTCTGCCTTTGGGTATCCAATACAACTTTCTAATGGCATTTAATGTTTGTGGAACACCCATGTGATAAAGTTCATTGTGTTTCTCTCTAATAATTAGGGTTGTAATGTGATGGAATCTAGGAAGAAGGGGTTGTTTACTGTTATATTTGATTTGTTTAATCTACCCTTACATCTTAATAAGCCATCTTTGTCAATGTAAAGATTCAAGTTTATTACCGCAGAGGGTACTTTGTTCATTTGTTTACCAATTGTTAGAAAATCTATTTCATTTTTGTATTCTGTTTGTTGTATGTGGTTAATCCAATATTTGGTAGCTAGACTTGTATACATTTTATTATCATTATTTCTTTGTTTATTTATTTCCTTTAAACAGTTGTGAATGAATCTGAGACAGCAAGATGTTACCCTTACAAGTTTGCCAAAGTCAGAATAATTGTTATAATCTAATAGTGGCTCAACTTTATTTGTGGTTATCATGTTAAGTTTTACATTAATTTGTTCTGCTGGCCACATTGTTTCATCCTGAATGAATTCAGGTCCATAAAACCAATTTTTGTTGGATTTTATTAATTTACAGGATAATCCTCTTGTAAGAAAGTCTGCAGGATTTTGTTTTGTTGGAATGTATCTGAAGGTTATGTCCAAATTTTGTCTAGCTTCTTTAATGTCTTTAATCTGTTACGGACAAAGATGTTTTTTGAGTTTAACTCATCAGAGTTGATCCATGCCAAGCAGATTTGACTGTCAAGCCAAATATATGTAGTTGTGATGTTTACATCATGATAGACTTCATGGAAATACTGTTGTATTTTTACAGCTAGATAACCTGCAAGTAGTTCAAGCTGAGGAATAGTTTTCTTTTGTTTTAAGGGTGTTACTTTCCCCTTGGCATAGATCAAATGGCTGCCATCCTCACCTACAAGGTAAGCACAACAGCCATACACCTTTTCACTGGCATCGCCAAATACATGGCAAGGTTTGAGGTGTATCTCTGTGTCCACAAAAACTCTGGGAATATTTTGTTTTGTAGTTTATTGAGATCTTTAGCTAACCTTTTCCAGCTATCTTGTTGTTTATTGGTTATAGGATCATCCCACTCTACTTTCTGTTTCCAAAATTCTTGTAAAAGAACCTGGATCTGATAGTAGAAGGAAGAGAGTAAGCCCAAAGGATCAAATATTTTTGAACTCTCGGATAAGATCTTTCTTTTTGTGTTAGCTGTTGTATCTAAGGTGTAGCCTTTTGTGCAGAGTGAATCATGAACTTTAGAATCTGAGTTCAAAATCCCAGATCATGCCTAATGTTTCACCCTGTTTGTTGGTTCTGTCAATCCTTTGTCTTCTGATTTTATTTTTGATTTAGTCTCTCATTATTTGTGATCCACTCTCTTAATTCAAAATTACCTTCTTTTTCATTTTTTATCTGCTTTTATGTAAACTTCATTTAATTCTGACTCTGTTTTGGCTGATCCTACAAGGTTATCTACATAGAAGTGATCTTTCAAGAACTGAACAGTTAAATCATTTTCATCATACAAATTTAAGTGATGTTTTGTGGTTAAAGCCAGTAAACTAGGACTTGCATTTGCTCCAAAAAAAAACCACATTACATTTAAATGTTTTTTTTAAACCCTTTATTTAAGTCATATGGATCATTAAACCACAAGAATCTTAGTTGATCTTTGTCATAGTTATTTTTCAGATGAATTCTCAAAAAAGCTTTGCTTATATCACTTTGAACTGCATAGTCATCTAATCTAAATCTTAGAAGGATTTTTACAAGGTCTGAAATAAGATTAGGCCCCTCTATGAGACAGTCATTCAAGCTATGCTTATTGCCATCTTTAAGACTACAGTTATACACAACTCTAAGTTTTGTTGTGGGTGCATCCTTTCTATAGACTCCTGTGTGAGTAATAATGACAGATTGTCTTTTTTAAAGGGGTGATCTTTAACTTCCTCAATGAAGCCTTTTTCTAACTGGTCCTTGAAAACATCATCATACATTTTACTCTTGTCATTTTTTAATCTTTTCATCAAATTATAGAGATGACCTTTAGCTACCTTTAGATTATCATTTAATTTTGGGCTATTGATCTTCCAAGGTAGTTCAATTGAATAATGGCCATTTTCATACATGATGGTATTTTCAAAATTTTCAACCATTAATTGATTTTCATCTGTATGATCACCATCTTGCACCCCCACTGACTCTAATAGCCAGAGCTGTTGTACACCTTTATCTAATTCTTCAGTTGTTAATGATTTATTTAATATTTCAGTATTTATGTCATTATTTGAGTTGTGTAAGACCTTGTCATAATAGGGCAAGTTTGTTAGTCATATATTTTATTTTTCATTGTTATTTTATATTTATCTATGTGTCCCAGTGGAGCTATACCCCAGTGAGTATCTAGAGCAGGGGTTCCCAAGCATTTTCCAGTGCGACCCCTTCTAGTGCTGTTGCCTATCCAGTGCGACCCCAAGTCATTACGAAGAACAAGTATATATATATATATATATATATATATATATATATATATATATATATATATATATCTAGTGAGGAAGAATCTTAAAATAAATAGACATATTTTTATACCCCAGTGAGTATCTAGAGCCATCCCGTCTCCTATTCTGACTATGCCCTTCTGAATTAAGTGAATATAATCAGCTCCAATTAACATTTGAACATTATCTATTGTATCATTTAAATTTCTATCTGCAATTTTATATTGCTTTTTAAGTTGTTGTATTACTTGTTTTAAATTTGGTATTTTAAATTTTTGTTGACCAACTTGTTCAATGACTACTGCTTCTATGTTTGTTGTTTTATTCTCTGTGGGTATATCCAGATCTAAATTGACTGTACTATATTTTTCTTTCTGTTCATTTTCTTTGACAAATGATGTTATACACAATTCTTGTTCATTTTTATGAGTTTGTAGGCCTAATTGATTAACTAATGATTGATCTACAAATGTTTGTTGGGAACAAGAATCTATTAGACATCTTATAGTTGTCCCACCTTTTTTATTTTTTAAATCCAAGGTTATTGTAGGTAGGAGTACACTAGAATTTTTATTGACATTATTTATCGATATATGTCCATTAAATGTTTTTTCATTTTTCTTTGGGTTTTGTTTATTTTAATTTTTAAATGAATCACAAAGACAAGAGACATGATTTAAACTTCCACAATTAACACATTTGAATCTTATTTTTGTTTTGCAGTCTTTGTTAGTATGTCCTGCAGCTGTGCGTTTAGTACAAAGGTTTAACTGAGAACACCTGTTTATCCGGGATTCTAAGTCTACATATTTAGTACATCGTGTGCTATTGTGATCATTAGCCGAGCAAAATTTACACTTACGTACAAATTCTGTCGTAACATTAAAATTTTGTAGTGTAGGAGTTAGACCTATCACTTTTTGTTCTGATGTCTTTTTGTTGTTGTGGCTTTGGTTTTATTTGAATTTTCTTTGTTTGGTTTATTTGTGAATCAATCTTTGTTTGTGAATCAATCTTTGAAGATTTGTACATTGACAAAACATTTGGAAATTCATTCCTTATTTCACCAAGGGTAGGGTATGTATTTCCTGTTATTCTTTGGAAAATATCCCTAATTTGGGTAGGTAAACAATCAAATATTATGGCTTGGATAAACCATGCTGATTTCTCTAGATCTATGTCATTATTTTGTAGATGACCTAACATGCATTCAATTTCACAATAAAAATTGTACAGATCCTGATGGTTATCCTTGGCTGGTTTTATATTTTTTAATTTTATTGCTAAATCATTTACTATTTCTTTTCTATTTAGGAAATTTCTTTCTAGTAATTTGAGAGCTATTTTATATGAACTGCCTATTGCCGGTAAGGCATCAACCAGTTTTAGGGCTGGGCCCTTTAAATAATTAAGCAGATAACTGAATTTGTCAACATCAGATATATAATCTTTGTTGCCAATTAAACTATCAAATTTTTCCAGAAAAGACTGAAATTTTGTTCGATCACCCTCAAATATTGGTACTTGTAATGTTGGTAACTTGGCTTTTAGTTGTTTATTGTCATCATTAGAAATGGATACATTTCTGAAGGCCTCAATCAAACTTTGATTTGTAGCCTCTAAATTATTTGGTAGATTATCTAAAGCAGCATATAATTCATTTATGTGAGAATCTATTTCAAAAATATTCTGTTCTTAAGAGTTCACACAAAAGTGCTGAATATGTCTCTTCACCAACATTTAACCCATCAGTTTCTGTAACAATTTCCTCGTCTATAATTATTATTTCCTGTTTAATTCTATTTAAACCACCCAAAATAGTATCATAATCCCTTTTATTTGGATTTTCTTTGCTATTAAAGCTAGTTAAAAGCCTGGTAATGACTCCCTTCCTTGCTGATCTCTTCCTTTTTAATGATTTAATCTTTGCCTCAATTGCTTCACATTCAGCCATATTTTGTTTATTTTATTTTTCCAAAAATAAGTCCCCAAAATCCTAAAACCCTTTCAACTCTATAAATAAGCTTTATTTTATATTATGTATACAATAGTTAAGCTTTATTTTGGTTAAATAGGCTAGGCTTCTGATTACCCTTATTCTAGAATTTTACCACATTTATGACCAAATGATAAGTTTTGAAGTATTTGAATTATTTCTTATTTTTATTTTTAGTTAGGGCTTCGTAATTTATTATTATTTATATGTAGTAAATATTTGAAAAAGCCAAACATGGAATAAATTCTGTTCAGATGTCAAAATGTTTGATAAGGCGTAATTTTATTATTTTTGTTTGTTTTAATTTAATTTAATTTTATTTTATTTTAGTCAAGGTTAAGGTTTTCACAGCAAATAACCCTTCCTCATACGGGCCACCATTATAGATATGGAAAAAATAGGTCCTGCTCCAACCAGAGTAGCCTAAACACAACCTAGGCTACGTTGGAGATGAAGACCTAGGCCAAAGATGAACCAGCCTAACTATTTGTCCATAAACAGGACTTCCATACTCTTTTGTTAAACAATTACAGCTGAAATGTCAGCTTATTTAACCTAAATTTAATAACCGAAGGGAAATTTATGAACTTCTTACCTTGAAACTTTGTTATGAGTTTTATTTCTTGACACCAATAATAAACATTTTTATTCCGGCTTCCTTCGTCTTCCGTTTTATTCGTCCTCCCTATTATTCCGCTTATTCAGCTTATGCCGATCTTTTTCTTCTTCCCAAAACCGTGTTGCTATTTCTAGCTATGGGATCTTTTTTTCTTTTCATCCCATATTTGTTTCTTCGTTGGTCTTTTTAATTTTTCTTAGCAAGAGTTCATGTTCTCCTTCTGAGTTATTTTTTATTGTTATTATTTATTTTAATGTCAATATGGCTTATCCAAGATTAGGTGGGTCTTCCATTTCGGTACTCCCAAATTTTCCACAATATATATATAAATGCTAATATATTCGCTATGGAGACAGATAATAATTGAAAACATAATGGGACTAATTTTTACGTTGTAGAAAAATTCGGAACAGAAGGAAATTAGATTATCAATTATAAACGAGAAACAATAGAAACTAATTTTCAATGCTAATAAATACATGAGATTTGTTTGCGCTGAGAGACACTGTCTGCGGTTAGGCCAGGTTAGGTTAGTTCACGACCGGCTGGTCTACGCTAGGTTAGGTTCAGTTGCGCTAGGCTAGATTAGGTTAGGTTAGGCTAGGTTAGGTTAGGTTACATTAACAATGATTGAAACGGAGAATATAAATGTGGCCCGGTTAGGTTCAGTTGCGCTAGGCTAGGTTAGGTTAGGTTATTGTAAACGGTAAAGTGCCCTGGGATTAATTTTTACGTTGTTGGAAAACATGAGGAATCTAGATTGCCAATTATTAACGACAAAATACATCTTTAAATTATCGAGAAATTGAAGATCCGCCATATATATATATATAATATATATATATATATATATATATATATATGAGGGGGGCAGACAATACTTAAACATATTTTTAAAACGCGTTTATTGGCATCTTTTATAAGTTAATTAAGTTAATTAACAATATGGTTAGGTTAGGCTATGCTAAGTTAGGGTAGGTTAGGCTAGTTTGCACCCGGTTAGTCTATGCTAGGATAGGTTAGGTTAGGCTAGGCTATGCTAAGTTAGGCTAGTTTACACCCGGTTAGTCTATGCTAGGTTAGGTTAGGTTAAGTTAGGCTAGGTTATGCTAGTTTACACCGGCTAGGTTAGGTTAGGCTAGTTACACCCGGTTAGTCTATGCTAGGTTAGGTTAGGTTAGGCTATGCTAAGTTAGGCTAGTTTACACCCGGTTAGTCTATGCTAGGATAGGTTAGGTTAAGTTAGGCTAGGTTATGCTAGTTTACACTGACTAGGTTAGGTTAGGCTAAGTTAGATTAACAATGATTGAAACGATATATATAAATGTGACCCGGATAGGTTCAGTTGCGCTAGGTTAGGTTAGGTTATTATAAACGGTAAAGTGCCCTGGGAAAACATTAGGAATCTAGATTGCCAATTATTAACGAGAAAATACATCTTTAAATTATCGAGAAATTGAAGATCCGCCATATATATATATATATATATATATACACACACACATTCAACTGCAAAGAACACGCAGTATAAATAACGTAAAGAACGACGCTTGTATAGGAGATATTCCGCGCAAGACGAGAGAGAGAGAACGAAACAAATGAAAAAATGAGGTAACCACCCGGGAATCGAACCCGGGATCTTCCGATTGCCGGTCAGATGCTCATGTTTTAATTTGTTTCGTTCTCTCTCTCTCTCGTCTTGCGCGGAATATCTCCTATACAAGCGTCGTTCTTTACGTTATTTATACTGCGTGTTCTTTGCAGTTGAATGATATAATGTTACGGCATGCGGGAGGTGCCCCCTTGGGGCATTGGTTTCTGCGAGTATGTAGAAGAATTACGGCATTTGGAAGAGTGAGGCCCATGGTGTAATGGTATCGCATCTGACCGGCAATCCGAAGATCCTGGGTTCGATTCCCGGGTGGTTACCTCATTTTTTCATTTGTTTCGTTCTCTCTCTCTCGTCTTGCGCGGAATATCTCCTATACAAGCGTCGTTCTTTACGTTATTTATACTGCGTGTTCTTTGCAGTTGAATGTATATAATGTTACGGCATGCGGGAGGTGCCCCCTTGGGGCATTGGTTTCTGCGAGTATGTAGAAGAATTACGGCATTTGGAAGAGTGAGGCCCATGGTGTAATGGTATCGCATCTGACCGGCAATCGGAAGATCCCGGGTGGTTACCTCATTTTTTCATTTGTTTCGTTCTCTCTCTCTCGTCTTGCGCGGAATATCTCCTATACAAGCGTCGTTCTTTACGTATATATATATATATATATATATATGAGGGGGGCAGACAATACTTAAACATATTTTCAAAACGCGTTTATTGGCATCTTTTATAAGTTAATTAACAATATGGTTAGTTTAGGCTATGCTAAGTTAGGGTAGGTTAGGCTAGTTTACACCCGGTTAGTCTATGCTAGGATAGCTTAGGCTAGGTTATGCTAGTTTACACTGGCTAGGTTAGGCTAGTTTACACCCGGTTAGTCTATGCTAGGATAGGTTAGGTTAGGTTAGGCTAGTTTACACCCGGTTAGTCTATGCTAGGATAGGTTAGGTTAGGTTAAGTTAGGCTAGGTTATGCTAGTTTACACCGGTTAGGTTAGGTTAGGTTAGGCTAACAATGATTGAAACGATGTATATAAATGTGACCCGGATAGACACAATTGCGCTAGGTTAGGTCAGGTTATATTATAAACGAGAAAAATTCATCTTTAATTATAGGGAAAAATATTATTAAGCTACAGTACACCATATATATATATATATATATATATATACACACCGAAATAATCACGAACAAACAGACAAAAACAATGGGAATAATTTTACGTTGTAGAAAATCACTGAATAAGTTAGGTTCGGCACTTATAAGTTACTCACATCTCAATATCGTTTTCGTTGAATGGGTCTTGCATATCGTTACAAATTTCCGTAACAAGCTGGGTAGAAAATAACGCCCCCTGGCCTATAGCACTGAAGAGATGTGTCAACTTTTGTCTTCAAGGATTACGATAAGTTAATCAGCAGAAGTGTCACAAATATAATACTGTATGAAGGAATGAAAAACATCTGTTCTAAATTCGTAGATCTAAAACTTACTTTAAAATAAAATAAATTATATGGAACTATACATTTCCAAGATTTCCAAATTTAAAAATATATATATATATATATATATATATATATATATATATATATATATATATATATATATATATATATAATATATATATAAATAATACAGTTAACAAAAATATAAAATAAGTTACAGACCTAAAATTTTACTTTAAAAATAGAATAATTACAATTTTATATTTAATTTTCTCATTTATTGAGTTGTTGAGAATAGGATGCTTTTTGACATGTGTTTATACGAAATATTATAATATATATATATATATATATATAATTCAAGGTCCAACTCAATCTTCTTGAGTTTTCTGACAGACTTTTCAAGTTTACGGTGGAGTCTCAAACCCTCTAGTCCAGTGGTTCCCAACCTTTTCACCACCAAGGACCCCTTTTATTTTTATTTTTTTTCCCACGGACCCCTGTTTTTGAAAGATTCCGTCTACCCAACAAACTGTTTTTATTAACTAATAATTAACTTTTTTCACATTTTTCGCTATCAAATAAAAGACATATAACTGAGTATGCAATTAAAATACAGCGTATTAAAAAAGTATTAATAATTCCAGCCAAGAGCAAGAAAACTTGAAATATCGTGGGTAAATGTACGATTTCCATTGGAGCCTTTCGAAATACTGAAAGCTCACGGACCCCCAGTACTACCTTCGCGGACCTCCTGCGGTCCGGGGACCCCAGGTTGGGAACCACTGCTCTAGTCCATAACGCGTAGATACATATGGAATAGGATCCCTCCTAAGGAGACGTAGTTTTACATTTAGGATAAAAACGAAGACGTAGAGCAAAAAAGTCATTATATTTGGCTGCAGCCGACGTTTCGTGCAACTCTACCCATTTTCAAGGCCTAATAAATAAAAGCTAAAATTAATGCATGACAAAGATATACGAATGTCAAAAACTAAAACTAATTTAAAGTACAAAATTAAAACTGTTCAAGAATAAAAATTAAAATTACAGAGCATAAAACAGGCATAAGCCAAAACAAATCAAAAGTAAAAATTATATAAATGACAAAAATATACGAATGATAAAAAAAAAAACTAAAAACATTCAAACATAAAATAGTTAAAAAACTTTACTAATAAAAAGTTAAACGAAAAAACACACAAAAGTGCACCAAACATACCATGCTCATTTGACAGCCACAAAAAACTGAGGCGAAAAGGAGACAGGGTCACAAGGGGAAAAAAAAAAAAATTAAAAATTTAAAATTTTTAGTTTGTAGGTATTCTAATTAATATAAAGAGGGTAACAGCTAGAATCAATATTTAAACTGGAGTTCAGAAACTTAATGCACAAAGATTTGTAAATACGGAGGGAGGACGGGCATTTTAAGGATTTAGGAATTTTAAAGTTATTAACGGAAATGTGAACCTTACACTTGACAGAATGATTTCTAATGGCAGACTGTTCCTTTTTGGATAAAACTTTCCCCGTCCTATGGCTAATACCCATATGGGAGCAAAATCTTGCCTGCAAAGAACGAACTGTGCTGCCAACGTAATTCCCCTGGGAACACCCAGGGCAGGTAAACAAATAAACAACAGAACAGCTCATCGCAGTGGGGATTTTGTCCTTACATCGGAATAAACATCCAAGGGTATTATTATTTACAAAAGCAACCTTAAAATCAGTGTGAAAATAAAATTTCCTCACCACACTCAACAATTGTTTTTTCACAAAAGTGTTAAAATGGTAGAGATCAGGTAAAACAAGATATTTGCAATTCTTAGGAACATCATACGTTGGGATAAGGTTGGGGGAATATACATTATTAAGAAATTTACCAATAATACCGCGTACAAGATCCCGAGTGGAAAACCATTTTTAAAGAAAAAATCAGTAAGGAATTCAAACTCATTATGAAGCAGAGCAAAGTTCAAGCAAATATTATAAGCTCTATGCACCAAAGTGCGAATGGAACTTAATTTGTAATAGTTTTTTGTGGCTGTCAAGTGAGCATGGTACGTTTGGCGCACTTTGTGTGTTTTTTCGTTTAACTTTTTATTAGTAAAGTTTTTTAACTATTTTATGTTTGAATGTTTTTAGTTTTTTTTTTATCATTCGTATATTTTTGTCATTTATATAATTTTTACTTTTGATTTGTTTTGGCTTATGCCTGTTTTATGCTCTGTAATTTTAATTTTTATTCTTGAACAGTTTTAATTTTGTACTTTAAATTAGTTTTAGTTTTTGACATTCGTATATCTTTGTCATGCATTAATTTTAGCTTTTATTTATTAGGCCTTGAAAATGGGTAGAGTTGCCCGAAACGTCGGCTGCAGCCAAATATAATGACTTTTTTGCTCTACGTCTTCGTTTTTATCTAAATGTAAAACTACGTCTCCTTAGGTGGGATCCTATTTCATATGTATCTACGCGTTATGGACTAGAGGGTTTGAGACTCCACTGTAAACTTGAAAAGTCTGTCAGAAAACTCAAGAAGATTGAATTGGACCTTGAATTTTTAGAAATCTGCCGGAATAGTGGCGTCTTTCCTAATTATATATATATATATATATATATATATAGGGTGATTCAGCAAAGAGTACATTAAATTGGAGGATTAAATCCTTGGATAATTCTAAACCACAATGTCTCTATGGTAAAATGTCAGATTCTGCATAGTTTCCATGTTACAATACATTTAAGATGTTGTATTAATGAGAATGAATATGAAGTGAAACCCCCGTAGGTTTTTGTAATCATTTATTCACAGATCTCTACAGTGTGACCCTCTTTGTTACAACCTAAAGGAAATGTTCAAAGTTGCCCCCTTCTGCCTCAATGCACGTCGTACCATTGAATGTCTGACGCGTTCCAGAATGCCTGGACCATGTTTAATTTGCTCGCACCTGTCACGAACACGTGGCCATAATTCCTCTCTTGTTTGAACCTCTGTATCATACACCAACGTCTTTAAATGGCCCCACAGGTAGAAATCCAAAGTGTTAAGATCTGGGGAGCGGGGTGGCTAGGGAACGGGGCCACCACGCCCTATCCGCCTGTTGGGATAAACAGTATCCAGATATTCCCTTGATGCTCGGGCAAAATGGGCAGGTGCACCATCATGCATGAACCACATGCGACGTCGTACTTGCAGTGGCACATCTTCAAGTAGCACTGGCAGTGTCTCCTCGAGGAAATGCCTGTAGACGTCTCCGGTCAGCCACTTTGGTAGCAGATAAGGGCCGATAATGTTATCTCCAATAATGCCAGCCCATACGTTTATTGAAAACCTCACCTGGTGTGCTCTACGTACTGTTGAGTGAGAGTTATCCTCCGCCCATGTATGCATGTTGTGAGTGTTGAAAATACTATCTCTTGCGAATGTTGCCTCATCTGTGAATAAATTATTACAAAAACCTACGGGGGTTTCACTTCATATTCACTCTCATTAATACAACATCTTAAATGTATTGTAACATGGAAACTATGCAGAATCTGACATTTTACCATAGAGAGAGACGTTGTGATTTAGAATTATCCAAGGATTTCATCCTCCAATTTAATGTGCTTTTTGCTGAATCACCCTATATATATATGTGTGTGTGTGTGTGTGTGTGTGTGATGGGCGTCATTAGGAAATTATTTTCTTTTTTGAATTGAAGTGTTTTACACCAGCCTTAAACCTACGGTTGGGATTTATTTTCCGTACGAGTTGTTTCTACACCCCACCTTAGGCCTACGGAACTCTTTTTTCTTTCTTTTTGAATTGAAGTGTTTTACGCCAGCCTTAGACCCAAGGGAAGGCATTAGGGTACCCTGAGTAACGAGCCCCGTCCGGGGTGCGAACCCAGTTCCTTTTTAGTTCACATAAACGTACACTGTGACACCTGGCTAGGGCGCCCAGCAACCGGACGCACGGGACTCGTCCCCGTCAACGGGCGACGCGTCAACTGATGCCCGGAGGCGATGACACCCGGAGGCACTGGCTGATGATGCCCTGAGGCACTGGTTGATTAAGCCAACTGGCTGATTAGGGGCCTATAAGAGAGCGGCAGGGTGGCTGAAGACCTCATATGCGTCTGACAGCTGTCGGACGAACTCTCTCTCTCTCAGGTTAGGTATGCCCCTTTGGGGGGTGAGGCCGTCCCACCTCCTCCCCCAGGGGAATTTTTTTCTTTTTTTTTATTTTGCAACAAAGGGGGTTGGGGTTGGTACTCTTGCAACAAAGGGGGTTGGGGTGGCACTCTTGCAACATTTGCAATTGCATTGCACTCTGGCATTTTGCGGTCATACTACTGCAGCTAGCCTAATGTGGGTCGTTCGATTTGGTTGGCTTGTGTCGGTAAGCTACCTTGCTATAGCTTAGGTCCCTCCAGCCTAACTCTAATACTAATTCCTATTCAGCACTGACTGGGGAGTAACTTGATCAAATTTAAACTCTACCTAACCTACTTCACGTTATTTGGCCTAAACTGGTTTTGTTCGTAGCATGTCGGTGCTTGGCCATGTAAATCCCTACAAAGACTCTAAGGAGGACTTCGAATCTTATGCCACTAGGGTGAAGTTATATTTCGAGGCTAACTCCATTCCCATTGCTAAGAAAGTACCGGCTTTCCGAACTACAATAGGTCCTAAAACTTTTAGCTTAGTCAAAGATCTAGTTGCTCCTAAAGCACAAAAAATTTGCATCTACAGTGAATTGGTACAGGCCTTAACCAATCACGACAAACCACGCGTGGTTCTCATCTATGAACGTTTTAAATTTTATTCTAGGCATCAGACTCTAGGCATCAGAGTTTGTTGCGGGTATAAAAGCCTATGCCCGTACTTGTAATATTGGGGACAATTTAGACGAAATGTTAAGAGATAGGTTTGTAATGGGTCTCAAAGAGGAGTCTACCCAGAGAGCCCTATTAACTATACTGGACCTAACTTTTAGTCAGGGTGTAAAAGTAGCTGCGGGTAGGGAAGCAGCTCCTAAAGATGTTAGAGCTTTTGGCAGTCACACTAGTAAGGCCTAACAAGTAAATAGCTTTAAATCTTCCAGGCCTGGCAGCCCTAATGAACCTACTAGACAAACTAAAAAAGTATGTTGCAAATACTCCTAAACCTATATTCAAATGCTAAACAGGATGAAAAGCCTTCCAGGCCATGTACTGGGTGTGGGAAATACCATTGAAAGAAGGACTGTCCTTTTAAGGAAGTAGTTTGCCAAAATTGTAGTAAAATAGGCCACATAGCTAAAATTTGTTTTTCAAAGAAACAAAAGGGTGAAAATTCTTATTTTAACGTTTCTAGTGGTAATCCTCCAAATGGAAATACTTCGAATATTGGAGCGGAATACCTATTTTATGAGCAGCAAAGTGGTGATAATATGGGTCCATATATCCATATATTATAGAAGTAAGCCTAAATAGAATTACAGTTCGTCTAGAAGTAGATACAGATGCTGCCCGAACTGTCATGTCTAAAACTTTCAAAAATACACCTAAGTTACACAAATCTAAAACAATACTAAAAAATGTAACATACATATACCTATATGTGGAGAAGCCTACAATACAGTTACACTAAACAAGAAAACTTTATCTCATCCCTTAACTCTTTTAGTGGTGGATGAGCAAGGGCCTACTCTACGAGTCCGTGATTGGATCAATGCCTTGAAATTGCCTATTGACAAAATTTTGCCAAGGGTCGGGCAGATGTACATACACTCACATATTTACCTGACATAGATTCGTTGTTAACGGAGTTTTCTTCTCTTTTGGGGCCTAAAGTAGGCAACCTAAAAGACCATCAGGTCTGTATAGAGGTGGACCTTAATGTAACTCTAAAATTTTGAAAAGCTCTCCAATTGCACATGCGTTGCGGGAGAAGGTAGATTTAAAATTGCTAGACTGCTCAAAGATAGAATTAGCGAACCAGTCACACACGCTAAGTGGGCTGCCCCAGTGGTTCCTGTATTAAAACCCGACAAGTCAGTGCGTTTGTGTGGGGATTATCGTTTAATAGCAAGTAGAGCAGTTCTTTGAGATTGCTACCCTATACCCAAGCCTGATGAAATTATTTAGCTCTCTTGCTGGGGGTAAATATTTTACAAAACTAAAAATGTCACAAGCCTATGCTCATCTAAGTTCAGACGAAAATTCTAAAAAACTAACTATCATAAATACACACTGAGGCCTATATAGGTACAATAGGCTATGCTATGGAATAACATCGGCTCCGGGTATTTTTCAGAGAACAATGGACTAAGTTCTAGGTCACATTCCGGGTGTAGTTTATTTTCTAGATGATGTCCTCATTTCAGGTTTATCTCAAAAAGAACACCTAACTACAGTAGATTAACAACAGTTGACTCCGGGACGCCAGACTTAAGCTAAAAAAGAAAAGTGTTCTTGGGTCACAAATGAGTTTTCGTACTTGAGGTTCCAGAAAGATGCCTCGGGCATCCATCCAACGGTGGATAAACTAGAAGCAATAAAAAATGGACCTCCTCCACAAAACATCACGCAGTTACAAGTTCATTCAGGTCTCTCAAACTCTTATAGAAAACTTTTGCCTAATGAATCGGCTTTCCTTGAACCCCTGAACAAGTTATTACGATCTGGGCAACAGTGGAGATGGGAGAAAACCCAAAAGGAAGCATTTTAGGCTTCAAAGGACATACTACTAAAGTCCACTCTCCTAGTGCATTATGATCCTAAACTTCCTCTCGTAGTTTCAGGAGATAGCAGTTCTTATGGAATTGGGGTAGTGCTATCTCACCACATTGACGGTGTAGATAGGCCTATCGGCTCATTCCATGACAAATCATGCAAAAAAAAAGAAAAAGTGCACCATACCCTCATAGATTTTGCTTAAATTTGGTTTATAGAATGGTCTATACTAGTAAGTACCAATTTCAAATATCAGCTCAATCGGAATTATGGTTCAAAAGTTATGTTCCCCCCTTTTTTGAGGGGGGGGGACGAAAACTGAAAATTTCCAAACCTCCATAACTCAGTCCCTAATTGACATAGAACAGTGGTTTAAAGTGTGTATGAAAGGTAATTGCACACATAACAAATTAGCATAAGTATAAAAAATGGCTAAAATTAACAGAAAAAAGTTACGACACTTTATTCCATTTGAAGGGGTCCTGCCCCCCCTAAAGTACAGATTTTTTAAAATTTTCATATATATATACAAAAAATGAGTTTCAACCTTATTCTATCAATATATGAAAAGAAATATATGTGTATTTGTACATAAAATAGGTATTTACAGATTTGAAAATGACTACTTTCACTTAAGAGACAATAATTTCTAACAAACTGTTCAACATTCTCATTGACTTCTGGTATATAGATTGGTGTACTTGTTAAAAATGTAAATACATATGTGTTAAACTTGTATTCTAAGAACTAAACATAAAACACTAGTACCTAATTGTTAGGTAAATTGGTTGAACAAAAAATCCCATGTGGACATTTAAAAAAGTGGCAATCCTACCCAGGATAACCATTGCCTAAATAGAGAGATCTTTATTTTGTTTTCTGTGATGCGCAAAGCATTCACTGTGTTCTCATTTAATGTATATATTTTTTTTCATTTTGAACAGATTTATGTACATATACGCATAGTGTTTTAAATAAGTAAAAGTGTTTGATGAAAATGTCCACACATAAAAGCTATAACAAGCGCTGTTGCAACCCTTTTGAACTGCACAAAAAGCCTATTCTGCGAAACTTGAGGCCACTTCCAAAGCTTGTTGTTGAAAATAGTGACCCTAAATATAATTTCAGTGATGAATCAGAAGTTTGTATAAATTGTCTGAAATTAATTAATAAACACCCAAAACCTAAAGAATTATTCAGACTGCCAGAAGCAATAACTAGTAGTACTGAAAGTACGACTACTTCACCTGACATATCCCCAGAAAAAATTCCAGAAAATGTACTGAAACGGATAAAGATATTCAATGAGAAGATCTTAATGCAACTTTGGAGAAACTTCATGTTACCCCAGTGAAGTTATGTAAGTAACTAGCTATTAATGTGTGTACAGATAATGCATTTTTATACTGTCAGCTGAAATTTAATTCAGATATAGTTGTCTTATATCTAATACATATACCGGTATATGAAATTATCTAAAAAATATACTTCATTTCAGAAATTCAGATTGTTGCCACTAGATATGTCATACTTATATTTATTAATTAATTGTATTTCAAATACTTTTCAGATGCCCTGAGCAGTGGAAGCAGATCAAAGGCCGTTTCACAAAAATACAAAAAAGCTTCAACTTCCCTCAAAAGGAAGTTGGAAACTGCATTTGCCACTGAAGTTCAAGATGTTGGTGAGCCACTGAGTGAACAGCATCTCAAAGAAGCAGATTTGGAGAGGTAAGAAACTAAAAGTAATTAATGAGATGACTTTGAACTATTAATGTATGTATGTAAATACCTGTATATAAGTACAGTATTATAGGTTGTCATGTTTGGATATATATGTAGACATTAGCTATATTCCTAAAATGTGACATCATCCCATATACTAAATATACTGGTATATGTTCAAATTCATGAAGTACAGTACTTCCTTAATTCTTGAATAATATAAATCATATACTTACATCCTTAATATTGTACAGTAATTTGGGGTTATGTTTTTTTTATAGGTACGAAAACCTCATGAGTGATCTTGTACAAGACTTCAAATCCACATCATTGTACAAAAGGAGGCTTCAGATACTTACACTCTCACCATTTCCTATTTCTAGGACAATGGATTTGTTTGGTGCAACCAGATACATGGTTGACAAAGCCAGACATTTGAAACATACATTTGGTATTATGCCACAGATTCCTATCTACAGTAAAGGAAGAAAACTAAATGAAGATATAATCTCTGAAATAAAGGAATTCTACGAAGATGATGAAGTCAGTTGTTTGTGTACAGGGAAATCTCATTGTGTTAGCATAAGAAATAAAGATGGTGAAAAAGAGTACACGCAAAAACGTCTATTACTAGGAAATTTAAAAGAATTATATTCAAAATATAAAGAAAACAATGATAACACTGGTCTGCGTCATTTTTGAGGTCAAGGTTTTTTTAGTTGTTCTTTTATAAGTTTTGCATGCTGAATTAAAAAATGTAACTCATTTTGCTCAATCAGGTCAGGTTTTTATGCTATCTCAATTTTAAAAAAATTAGATAATCGTTATGAAATGAGCAAGTTTATTTTTTTAAAACAGACTTACATTTTAGCGAAGTGTTAGCCAAGCCCTATATAATAAACAGACACAACTTATTTCTAATTACGATTGTCATTACTGTTTTTCAGCATGAATAGAATGTGCAAGAATGACCCAAACAGGTTCTGCTACATCTGTGGTAAAGTCACTATGTCAGACCGGCAGTCAAACATCACACATTCATTTTGTGAGGAAAAGCTATCACGCATACTTTGGAGTTAAACTTGGTGACCAGGACAAAGTCTTTGCCCCTCACATATGCTGCAAAACGTGCGTTGAAAGTCTGCGGCGCTGGAGCCACAAGAAAGTAGAGTGTCTACCTTTTGGTGTCCCAATGGTGTGGAGGGAAGGAAGAGATCATACTACTGACTTTTATTTCTGTATGACAAACCTACAAGGTAAGTTAGTATGAATTTAGTATGAATTTCATTTTATACTTACAAAAATATGCCTGACAGTATATGAGATATGTCTTTATCTTATCTTTATCTGTCTTTATCTTATCTTTATCTGTCTTTATCTGTTTCCTTTTAGGCATAAATCGAAAAAACAAGCAACAC
Organism: Bathynomus jamesi; assembly: GCA_023014485.1. Taxonomy (NCBI): domain Eukaryota; kingdom Metazoa; phylum Arthropoda; class Malacostraca; order Isopoda; family Cirolanidae; genus Bathynomus; species Bathynomus jamesi. The sequence goes on from JAJOZX010000951.1 coordinate 477,824, forward strand.
GTAAAGTATCCAGACGTGCCATCTGCCATAAAGCCAGTGCCTCATAGACCAGAAATTCCAATTCCAACACCGCCCGACAACTTTGATTCGTCGTCCGACTCAGATGAAGAAATGGATGACAGTGACATATCTGGTACATACCAACCTACTGCCGAGACAAGTCAACCCAAACTCTTGAGCCAAGCTGAGTTGAACGATTTGACAAGAGATTTGTGCTTGTCCAAAGAATCTGCTCAGTTGCTAGGGTCACGTCTTCGCGAAAATCGTTTGTTAGCTCCAGAAACAACATTCTTCTGGTATCGCAGCCGCGAAGAAGAGTTTCGAGAATATTTCACGTTGGACGAAGAAGCTTCGCTGGTTTACTGTAACAACGTGAACGGCCTCATTGCAGCTATGGGTTTAGCGTATGACCCTACAGAATGGTGGTTCTTCATCGACTCCTCAAGCAGAAGCTTGAAAGCAGTACTACTCTACAATGGTAACAAGGTCGCGTCTGTTTCGGTGGGTCACTCGGTGCAGATGACTGAAAGTTATAGTAACATGGAGCTTTTGCTAACTGCTTTGAAGTACAAACATCACAATTAGATGATATGCGGAGACCTAAAGGTATGTTCGTGTCTACAAAAAAAAATACAAATATATATATATATATATTTTTTTTATAGGTTATAGCCCTAGTGCTGGGTCTACAAGGCGGCTACACCAAATACCCCTGTTTTCTCTGTCTGTGGGACAGCCGAGCAGACAAGCAACACTACGTACAACGCGACTGGCCAGCAAGACGTGGCCTGGAACCAGGTTCGCACAACGTTCTGTCACACGCTCTCGTGAATCCGCAGATGATTCTACTTCCGCCGCTGCACATCAAGCTCGGACTTATGAAGAATTTCGTCAGAGCACTCAACAAAGAAAGCCGAGCTTTCGCTTTCCTGAATCAGAAATTTCCACGCGTCAGTGAGGGCAAACTCAAAACAGGTATTTTTGACGGCCCTCAGATCAGGGAGCTAATGAAAGATGCTGAATTCGACGAAAGTCTGGAGGACAATGAGATCAATGCCTGGCTCGCATTCAAGTCCATTGTCACGAATTTTCTGGGCAACCACCGAAGTCCAGAGTACGAACGTGTTGTCGAGGAGCTCTTGCAGAGCTTCCAGGCTCTTGGTGCACGTATGTCCATAAAGATGCATTTTCTCAGCTCGCATTTAGACTACTTTCCGGACAATTGCGGTGATGTCAGCGAGGAGCAAGGAGAGCGCTTCCACCAGGATATTCGAGTGATGGAAGAGAGGTACCAGGGCCGCTGGGATGTGAACATGCTCGCGGACTACTGCTGGTGCCTCAAGAGAGACGTTCCAGCTGTGGAACACAGACGAAAGTCTTTGAGAAAGCCCTTTCGTCCACATTAACTGTACTCGTGTACCATTTTGTATATACTTTATACATTTTCTGTCAATTTAAGTCCGTTTTAAAAAATAAACTTGCTAATTTCATAACGATTATTTTCGAATTATCTATTTTTTAAAAATTGAGATAGCATAAAAACCTGACCTGATTGAGCAAAATGAGTTACATTTTTGAATTCAGCATGCAAAAATTATAAAAGAACAACTAAAAAAACCTTGACCTCAGGAAAAAAAATTTCAAACGCAGACCAGTGTAATAGCATAGGCCCTATAACATAGGCCTACTATAACTTTTCCATAGGGTTTTCTACCTTTGCCAATCTGAGGCCTAAATGGTGTGTAATTGCTGGAGGCAAAGGAACCCACTCAGTTTATGTTTGCACCCACTACCAGAATCCTAAACTCATGGTATCAGCAATTGCAGAGAAAAACTTAACCTATTACACACTTATGGAAAAAAGTGTTTGTGATATAAATTCTTCTACATGCATGTTACATCGATGTCGAGAATGTCCTGGTAGTATAGGCATATTTAATTTCTTAAATACTATATCTTCCTTGACAAGCAGAGATTCTGTCGAATATGTTCAGTGGACTAATACAGATAGATCAACACTGGAAACTCATATAGCTTCTCCAGATGAATTTATTGAACACCTTTCAGAAAAAAATTTCTCTTACTACATTGCAAAAAGCCAGAGTCAGTATTTGAAGACTATGAAACAGAATCTTTACTGTGATGAAATACTTGTGCTAGGGGATTTTGCAGAAAATTATTCATTCATCACTCAAGATGAACCACAAAGTTTTCACTGGACAAATGACCAGGTGACCCTCCATCCATTTGTGGTGTATCACATGAAGGATGAGGAATTAATTCATACTAGTTACTGTATTATTAGCGATTGTCTTGAGCACTCAACATCAGCAGTTCACACTTTTCAGCAATATTTAATGAAAGATATTAAACAGAAATTCCCCAACGTACAAAAAGTAATTTATTTCTCTGATGGGTGTGGAGGCCAATACAAAAGCAAATATAATTTCAGCAATCTATGCTATCATGAACAGGATTTTGGTGTGAAGGCTGAGTGGAATTTCTTTGCCACAAGTCATGGGAAAAATGGTTGTGATGGTATTGGAGAACTATTAAAAGAGTTGTAGCAAAGGCTAGTTTGCAACGTACTGATACTGGTCATATTCTAACACCAAGAGCTTTCTATGATTTTTGTACTGAGCACTTTAATTCAATTATTTGTTTGTATGTTACAAAGGAGGAGGTTCATGCGGATAAATTCAATCTTTTTAGTATGTTTAATGAAGCTTTACCCGTTAAAGGTACACGAGGTTTCCACAGGTTTGTACCAGAGTCAGAAAACCTAATACAAGCTTATCAGACATCTGATTCTGATAATTGTAAATTGTTTAGAATAAATACTGGGGCTGAACCAGATAAAGACAGTCAACTAGTTGAAAAAGATGACTATCAAATTGGCCAGTATGTTGCCTGTAAATATGATGATAAAATTTGGTTTGGAATTATTTCAGACACTTCAGAAGAATATGGTGATTATAAAATCAGTTTCCTCACCTCATCAGGATCTACCACTCAGTATTATTTTCTGATGAAAGAGGATGTTTGCTGGATAAAACAAAGTGACATGATTTCTATCATGATGACACCAAATATCAAGCCTGGTGTTAAGATTATTTACTCCTTCAATCCAAAGCAAGTTCAAGAACTTAGTGGGAGTTTGGAACCAAAACTAGGGTAAAACTCTTTTGAAAATTAACTATATATATAAGCTTAGGTAGGTATAGATTATTAGCATTAAGAATTATTGCACCATGTGTAAATTGCAATGTATTAATTACCTAACAGCTTACATGAATTTGTAAAAATTAGTCTTTTAAGTAAAAGTAGCCATTTTGAAATCTGTAAATACCTATTTTATATGCAAATACACATATATTTCTTTTCATATATTGATAGAATAAGGTTGAAACTCATTTTTTGTATAAGTGAAAATTTTAAAAAATCTGTAATTTAGGGGGGGCAGGACCCCTTCAAATGGAATAAAGTGTCGTAACTTTTTTTCGTTAATTTTAACCATTTTTTCTACTTGTGCTAATTTGTTTTGTGTACAATTATCTTTCAGAAACACTTTAAATCACTGTTCTATGTCAATTAGGGACTGAGTTATGGTGGTTTGAATATTTACAGTTTTCCCCCCCCCCCCCCTCCCAAAAAAGGGGGGTAGCATAACTTTTGAACCATAACTCCGATTGAGCTGATATTTTAAATTTGGTACTTACTAGCATAGACCATTTTATAAACCAAATTTAAGCAAAATCTATGAGGGTGTGGTTTTGACCACTGCATGATTTGTCATGGAATGACCATTGACCCTATCTGTTTTGCTTCTAGAACACTAATTGAGACTGAAAGGCGATATGCACAACTTGAACGTGAAGCCTTAGCTTTAGTATTTGCAGTAAAGAAATTTCATTTCTATCTATGGGGTCATGAATTCAAACTAATTACTGACTATAAGCATCTTTTAGGTTTATTTTCACCTACTAAAAATATTTCAGTCATAGCCTTAGGTAGGATTCAACGATGGGCACTGATTCTGCAAGTTGAGAGTGAATTACAGCCTTTTCATCAACGTCAATCAGGACTCTCAATTCAAAATGGCTGTCTCTTATGGGGTCACAGAGTAATAATTCCAAATGAAAGCAGGTCAAATTTAGTGACCGAACTTCATGCTGAACACATGGGCGAAACGGAAATGAAAGAGCTGGCGAGACCTTATTTCTGGTGGCCCGGTTTAGATGGAGAACTCGAATCATTAGTTCGTTCCTGCCAAAACTGCCGAGAGAACAGAGATCTACCAAAGAAAAGTCCACTTTATCCTTGATAATGGCCTACTATACCTTGGCATAGGATCCATGTTGATTGTGCAGGTCCTATAAATAACATATATTTCCTAGTCATTGTGGACGCCTACTCTAACTGGGTGGAAATTTTTCCAACCATTTCTACGACTTCGGGTGTTACTATTCGCCTAGTCCGTTCGTGTTTCGCTCGATGGGGTTTACCCCTAGTTCTGGCTTCGAACAATAGTACTTGTTTTACCAGTGAGGAATTTCGTTCTTTTGTCCACCAAAATGGCATTAGACATGTCCGATCTAGTGTGTTTCACCCGTCTACTAATGGTCTCGCGAAAAACATGGTCCGTACTTTCAAGTCGGCCTTGCGTCATTTTCATGGGGAGGAAATGTAAGTGGTGTTCGATAAATTTTTGTTTAAATATCGACTAACACCTCACACGACGACGGGGGTGTCTCCTTCTAAACTCATGATTGGCCGTGAAATTCGTTCTGTTTTCGATCTGTTACGTCCAAACGAAACGTTACAACGAGTTTTACGCCATCAGGAAAAACAGAAGTTGTATCACGACACTAAGAAATTGAAAGTTATAGAAGCGCAACCTAATGATCCAGTTACGATTCGCAACTATGGGTCTGGACCAAAATGTATTCCTGTAACGGTACAGGAGAGAACGGGCCCTGTTTCCTTTAAGTGTCAACTAGAAGATCGTCGTTCTATCAAACACCATCAGGACCAGATATGTGAACGTGAATTGCAGGATGACCAGAGTCCTCCTGAAGGGAGGCCCGATTCTCCTGAAAATGGTTCAAATAGCCCACCTAGGCGGGTTGCACCTATTCCCACCACATCAACCCCGCTCCGCAGATCGACTAGGGTCTTCCACTCCCTGACAGACTCAACTTGTTGGGGAGGAGTGAGGTGACGTGTGTGTATATATATATATATATATATATATATATATATATATATATATATATATATATATATATATATATATAGTATAGTCTAAAAGTCACTGAAAGGAAACTAAATAGCAACACAAAATCATAAACACGAATACGCGTCTGTTCGTTTTATGGGCTGACCTGAACAGCATGTATTTTTCAATCTGCAACAATTGTTGATTCTAATTTCTATTTGGTGATTAATCTAAAGTGACTAATTGGTGATTAGCTTAAGTTGTCTAATTATTATGTCAGTTAGGGGCAGGGGCGCAACTAACGGGGGGAACGGGGGGAACATGTCCCCCCAACTTTTGAACTGAGGGGGATAACATAGGTTTTGTCTCCCCCCCCCCCCTCAACTTTTGATCTAAGTTAGCTTACGTGAAGGAAAATATTTAGTTCTTGAAATAATCTATGATGAGTAAATCTTTAATTAAATTAGTCCTATTAGTATGCTGGAAAGTATTACTGATTCAGTACTAATACTGCAGTGATAGATAAATTACTTTAATGAGACATCTAGTTATTTTTTACTTTAATTATTGCGTATATTGTTTTCCTTTAATGTTAAGTATATACTTGATATACATAAGGTAGTTGTGAAAATGCTTCTTTGATTTTCCTATTACTATCGTAAATATAGATCATTCTCTAAATCATAGTATTTTAAGAGCATCATTTTGGTCGCAAAGACATTACCTACAGGATAGCAGCACAGAAATTCATCGCAAGATTTTTCATCATTATAGTTGTCCCCCCCCCCCCCCCAACTTTTGAAAGCTAGTTACGCTCTTGGTTAGGTGTAATGTCTATAGCTTCTAAATTAGCAACGACGGACTGAGTTGGTCGAGGTTTGTTGACGCTGGCACAAATGGTGGACCCCGAAAGAAGATTTAAATCAAAGCAACTGTAAGTACCTTTTATGTATATATATACACAACAATATAAACAATACATAACAATAACAATATAAATAATATAATACGGAAGGAAGACGTAGATGAAAGAAAAGAAATAAGTAAAAGTTGCGAAGTAGTTAAACTGTCCAACGAGCGAAATGATAAAAAGATAATAACTAAAAACGTAGAAAATAAACAACCAAAGAAAAATAATGATAATACCAAAATTAAGAACTTTGAAAATAAGAAAACAAGAAGTAGAAGCGTAGAAAATATCGTATGTAAATACTACGTGAAAGGGAACTGCAGATATCGGGATGGGCAATGCATATATGCACATCCCACATTATGCAACACGCATTACACAAGAGGATACCACACATTTGATAAGAAATGCAAGTTACACCATCTTACGGTTTGCAACACTATGCAAGATATGGGAGTTGCAAATACAGAAAAAAATGCCGTTACCATTACCCTCAAAGGAACGCAACGAGTGAACAGGAAAAACGAACATCAAAGAAGAGTGCCAATTTTTTAGACGCAGCCAACACAATTCAGCTGCTAAATACTATCCAGCAATTACAAAACCAGCTGACAAATATAGGAATCCGAGAGCCGGACAGAAGACACGCACAAAGGCACTTCATGCGTTATCGGGACAACAGGTACCGACAAAGATAAAAAGAGGTAAATTCTCGGAGGACCACAAGGCAACGAAACCGGCACCCCCATTGGAAAACAAATCGGAACCACCTGTATGCGAAAACGAACGAGAAAAAATAAAAATAATCCTAGCCAACATTCAGGGCCTTAAATCAAACCATTCCACGAACAAAGTTTTATATCTGAAAGGACTCGTGCAAGAAGCCGGAGCAGACTTTGCATGCCTCAAGGAAACTCATCTAAAGGACTGCCAGGCGAACTGTGAAAATTGCGAGTCCTGTATTGACAAAAAAGAAATACAAATTAACAACTATAACATCCTCCGAACCGACAGAACAGTGAGACGTAAAGGAGGATGTGCTATTTACACACGCGAAAGACATATGGCAGAAATGAATATAAGTACCTCAAACAGCTACGTAGAATGTGTAGCAGCAAAAGTTGAAAAATTAAATATGGTACTAATTGTAATGTACAGATCCCCAAACACGCCAACCTCAAAATTTTCAGATTCCATTACAGATGTAAGAAACTGGGTAAAAGATCTACACTCTCCAACCCCAAATATTTTTCTCTGTGGTGACTTTAATTTCCCATTCATGAAATATAAAAGGATAGGAAAAAATATATGTATACACCAGGACAAGGGGGACACACGAGAAGACTAGGAGCAGGTAAAAATGCTACTAGCTCTAACTGATGAATTTATGTTAACGCAAGAAATATCAGAAAACACAAGAAAAAACAACTGCCTAGATTTGGTATTCACAAACAACAGTAATCTAATTGATAAGGTAGAAATATCCCCAACTATGATATCGGACCACAACATCATTGAAATAACAACTAATATAAAGGCAACAGGAAAAGAAAGAACACGCACAACAGAAAGAAGCAAATTCAAAATTTTTAATTTTCACTCCAAAGCTGTAAACTGGGAAGATGTGACATCCAGCATGGAAGTAATAGATGGAAAACCATTTTCGAGGCCAAGACAACGGAGGAGATGCTAATGACGTTAGAGGAGAAGACGTTAGAAATTGTGAAAAAACATGTCCCAAAAATACAACAAAGAGGAAAGAGAAGCAGGTTCGAGAGAAGAAGAGGGCATTGTTTCGAAAGAGAAAAAGAGTGACTGCAAAATTAAGTAACTGTAAAGATAACATCAGAAAAATATTAAATGATAAACTGCAAAGTATCGATGACGTCATACAGGAACTAATCGAGAAGCATACAGAAAAAGAAGAAGACGACGACGTTATAGAAGCGATAAAGGCTAACTCAAAGTTCTATAATTTTTCAAAAAGAAAGTCGAAAAACCATGCGACTATCGGGACCTTTAAAATACGAGAACAGTGCTTTATCTGATGATCTAACAGAAGTAGTTGAAATATTAAGAGCTCAGTACGAATCATCTTTCAGTATCCCAAAAACTGACAAATTGATATGCGATAGAAACGCGTTCTTTGAAGAAGAACTACAAGGGGAAAGTATAACGGATTTCGTCTTTACGACGGATGATATTACACAAGCCATAGGGAAACTAAAAACACACTCAGCGGCAGGACCGGATAAATGGAATGCCACACTGATCAAAAACTGCAAGAATGCAATCGCTGAGCCAATAACAGGAAAAGTAGGGAAATGGATATATAATTTCCTTAGTGAGTGGCGGCAAGTCGTTACAGTGCAAGGAGTATCTTCATCAGAATCAGAGGTCCTCAGCTCAGTACCACAAGGAACAGTATTAGCTCCACTACTCTTCATAATCATGCTAACGGACATAGATGAGGACGTTACCAGAGACAGCACAGTAACATCCTTTGCGGATGACACAAAGATCAATAGAAAAATAAGAAACCCAGAAGATATAGGATCTCTGCAAACCGACATAAAAAGAATCTACAAGTGGACGGAAGACTACAATATGAAGTTTAACACCGAGAAATTTCAGCTGTTACGGTACGGAAAAAGAGAAGACCTAAAATCCATGGAATATTATACCCCAAATGGACAGGAAATTCAGAGAAATTCCAGAGCAAAAGATTTAGGGGTTATAATGACAGATGATGCGAAATTTGAAACACAAAATAAGAGCAGTAAAGAGAGCAAAGAGAATAACGGGACAGATATTAAGAACCTTTAAACTGAAAACCCTGATCATACCCAAATTGGAATACTGCTCGGTCCTAACATTCCCATATAAAAAAGAAGACATTAGACAGCTGGAAGGGCTCCAGAGAAGCTTCACAGCCAAGATCAATGGGTGCAAAGAACTAAATTACTGGGAAAGGTTACGCGAACTAGACCTATATTCACTGGAAAGGAGAAGAGAGAGATACACCATTATTTACACTTGGAAAATAATGGAGAAACTTGTCCCTAATCTTACTCTGAACCCTATAATTCCCCAAACAACGGTGGAAAGTAGAAACGGTAGACTGTGTCGTCTTCCCAAATTGAAGGCGAGACAGGGAACATCCTTAACCCTGAAAGAAAAGAGTTTTGTGGTGAGAGGATCAAAACTGTTTAATCAGCTGCCCAAAGACCTAAGAAACACGAAGGGAGTTGCAGTGGACATCTTCAAAAGAAGACTAGACGCCTGGCTCAGAACAATCCCCGATGAGCCGGGCGTACCTGGCTATGTGAGGTGGAGAGCACAAGAAACCAACTCACTACTTCACCAGGCCAACTCGAGAGGAGGGGCGACAAGCTTGACCTTTGCGAAATGAGGAATCATCGTGCGGAACCTTTGCAAGGTTTTAAGGTAAGGTATATATATATATATATATATATATAGTGGTTGACCGGATATCCGCATCCGCATCATTTTTAACATCCGCACCCGCACTTCTGACTGCGGATGTTATGCGGATATTACCTCTAATAAATTATGCAATTTACAATTAAATTAGCTTATAAAGTAGCTTATAAGGCCCAGTCATGCACATTTCATGTAAAGTATTAATTATTAATGAACAAACAAATATATAAACCTCAAAATATAAATACGTGGTAACACAGAAAACTGAATGAAACTTGTTTCATTGAATTTTCTGTGGCTGAAACTCTTGAGAGTTATTATTTTTATCATAATGAAAACATTAATATTAATTTTAAATCTTATGCATTGCCTGCCATAATAGTAATATCACGAAATTTGAAAAATTATGTCATATATTCATAATTCTATATTATATTGATAGATTAACTAAATATCCGGCATCCGCATCCGCGGATATTGAAATTAAAGATCTGCATTCGCATCCGCGGATGTTGAAAAACTGACATCCGGTCCACCACTAATATATATATATATATATATTTTTTTTTTTTCTGCGAGAACTGCTTGACCGAATTAAACTCTTTTACGGTATTTAAAGCAGAAAGAGACTACGAGAAGAGAATGAAAGAGGAAAGTGGAAACAAAGAACAGTGGAAAACGGAAGAAACGGAGAAAGGCGAAATAGAAAAAATTCAAATACCGTCACAAAACGAGGCCGAAAACACACAGGCGACAAAGAGTATAAAGACAACACACAGCATAAGGGCAACGAAGGACACAAACACAACTAGCACAAATAGCACAAATAGCACAAATAGGACAAGACAAGAGGGCAGTCAAGCAAACGAAGTAAAACTGTCCCCCAATAAGGAGCAAAAAACAAAAGCCAAGAGTAAATATGGGGAAGGAATTATATGCAGGTATTATATAAAAGATAATTGCAGATTTAAAAGAGGACAATGTAAATATGAACATCCCCCAATATACAATTTCTTTTATAATAATGGTCATTGTAAATTTGGAGACGGATGTAAATTCTACCACCCGGACATTTGCAGAACTTACGCAAAATATGGAACCTGCAAATTCGAGAATAAATGCTACTATCAACATCTCCCGACGGACTCAACGAACAAAGGAAAAAGTTTAAATGACAATAGGAATAAAAATAACAATAGGAACAACAATAGGAACACAATAAGCGAACAAGAAAATTTTTTCAACATCTCAGACACCTTACGAATGCTAAATGTCATCCACATGCAGTTGACACAGCTGGAAACCCCCGAGCCAAATCGCTACCGGGCAAGAAGCTACCAATACAAGTAGGAGGAAACGGATCTCTTTCGGAGGATTATAGAGCAACGAATCAAACGATATCGAAGGAAAACGAACTTAAAATGCACGAGGGGCAACGAAAAACAGAGAACATAAAAATTGTCCTGGCTAATATTCAAGGAATAAGACCAAACCAATCACTCAATAAGGTTTCGTACCTGAAAGGATTTATGGACGAAACAAGGGCGGACATCGCATGCCTCACAGAAACTCATCTTAAAGATTGCCAAGGAAATTGTGAAAACTGCGAACATTGTATTGATAAGAAAGAGATAAATATAGAGGGCTTCAACTTACTAAGAGCGGATAGAACGTCGAGACGGAAAGGTGGCTGTGCTATATCTGTACAGGAAGGTCATATGACAGAGACGATAATAAGTAAATCAAACAGCTATGTGGAACTCCTAGCAGTGAAAATAGAAAAACTAAACTTGATAGTAATAGTCATCTATAGACCTCCAAGCACCCCAACCGAAAAATTCTCGGAGGCCATTGATGACATTAGAAAGCTAATAAAGGCCATAAACCCTCCATCCCCCAATATAATGATCTGCGGAGACTTTAACTTCCCATTTATAAAATACAAAAAGGTGAATAGGAATATATATATTCACCAGGACAAGGCGGGCACAAGAGAAGACCAGGAACAAGCAAAAATGTTGATGGCTCTCACAAATGAGTTTATGCTGACACAGGAGATAACAGAAAATATTAGAAAAAATAACTGCCTGGATCTGGTATTCACGAATAACACGAACTTGATTGCTGATATAAAAATAACCCCAACCATTATCTCAGACCACAACTTAATCGAGATATCAACAAATATGACGGCAGCATTAGAAGACAATACACATATTGTGGAAAGAAGTAAATTCGGGGCCTTTAACTTAAACTCGAAGACTATAAATTGGGAAGCAATCAGATCGCACATGGCCCAAATAGAATGGAGAAAATTTTCGAGAATAAAACAACTGAAGAAATGCTAACAATCTTGGAGGAAAAAACGCTGAGAATGTTAGAAAAATATGCTCCGAAATCACAGCCAAAAAGGAAAGAGGAGCTGGCTAGAAAGGCAAAAGAGAAGACTATTGCGCAAAAGAAAGAGAGTGGAGGCGAAGTTAGGTAACTGCGGAGATAATGACAAGAAAGCAATAAAAGAAAAACTGGAGGGTATCGATAGGGAAATACAAGCCCTGATTAAGGACCATACAGAGAGGGAAGAGGAAAAGGCGGTAGAAGCAATAAAGGACAATCCAAAATACTTCTATAGCTATGCAAAAAGGAAAACAAAAACGCGCGCCGCTATTGGGCCCTTAAGGACGGGAAATAATGAACTAACCGACGATCCAAAAGAAATATCTGATACATTGAGAGCTCAATATGAATCAGTTTTCAGTACCCCAAAAAGTGACAAAGCGATACCTGACATAAATGCATTCTTTGAAGAGGAATTGCAAGGAGAGTATATAACAGACTTTGATTTACACCAGAAGATGTAGCGAGCTATAGGATAAATGAAACTACATTCAGCTGCAGGTCCGGACAATTGGAACGCATTATTGATTAAAAACTGTAAAAATGAAATAGCTACACCTTTATACTGGATATGGAGAAGATCCCTAGACACTGGGGAAATACCGAGCATCTTGAAAAGAGCAAACATTGTCCCTATATATAAAGGAGGGGACAGATCTCAAGCAAGAACTATAGACCAGTGTCATTGACGTCCCACCTCACCAAAGTATTTGAAAGAATAGTTAGAGAGAAAATTTATGATTTCCTGGAGACACGGGAAAGATTCAACGAAAATCAGCATGGATTCCGATCAGGTAGATCATGCCATCACAACTAATAGAGCACTACAACAATATCCTAGATGCATTGGAAGGCAATGACAACTACGATGTTATATACACAGATTTTGCTAAAGCTTTCGATAAATGTGACCATGGTATAATAGCACATAAAATTAAAGACATGGGAATAACAGGCAAAGTGGGAAAATGGATCTACAACTTCCTTAGTGATCGTCTGCAGGTCGTCAAAATTCAAGGTATATCATCATCAGAATCGGAAGTACGCAGCTCAGTACCACAAGGGAGAGTACTGGCCCCACTCCTGTTCATTATCATGCTAACAGACATAGACAGCGGAGTAAACAGCAATAGTATAGTAACATCCTTTGCAGACGATACAAAGATCAGCAGAAAAATCAGCGATGTATATGACGTGGAGGCCTTGCAGAGGGACACGAACAAAATATACAAATGGTCAGAAGACAACAACATGTCATTCAACGCCGAGAAATTTCAGCTCTTGAGATATGGTAGAAAAGAAGAACTTAAACAGACTGCATATTATGCTCCAGATAGACAGGAAATTCAGGAAGCATGAAAGCGATTGATCTCGGGATAATAATGACAGATGATGCGAAATTCGAAACACAAAATCAGATAGCGATAAATAAAGCAAAAAGAGTCGCCGGACAGGTTCTAAGAACGTTCAAGAGAAGGGACAGGACAGTAATGATTCCCCTGCTAAAAACACTGATTATACCAAAACTTGAATACTGCTCAGTTTTGACGTCCCCATATAAAAAGGAAGAAACTAATAAACTAGAAGAAACGCAAAGGCATTTCACAGCCAAGATTGATGGCTGCAAAGAACTCAACTACTGGGAAAGACTACGTAAACTAAATCTGTACTCACTGGAAAGAAGAAGAGAGAGGTACATCATAATCTACATATGGAAAATGATCGAAAAACTGGTACCAAACCTAAAACTAAACCCAATTACCATTCAAACAACACTGGAAAATAGGAAAGGCAGAATGTGTAGTGTTCCCAAATTAAAGGGCCACAAGGGACCTCCTCAACCCTGAAGGAAAATAGCTTGGTTGTCAGGGGGCAAGACTTTTCAACCAGCTTCCTAAGGACCTGAGAAACGTAACGGGGGTCAAAGTTGAAGTCTTCAAGAAAAGACTGGATGCCTGGCTCAGGACAGTACCAGATGAGCCGGGCGTGCCTGGCTATGTACGGTGGAGAGCGCAAGAAAGCAACTCGCTCCTCCACCAGGCCAGACCTAGAGGCGGGGCCACCAGCTTGACCTCCGTGTGAAGAGAGACCAACGCACGAAACAACATAAGGTTCATAAGGTATATTAGATTCATATATTCGTTATGATGGCTTCTGTTATTGATTTGATTTTGTATCCTCTTGCAAGTCGCAGTTGATATTTTGTGTCAATAAACTCGTTAATTAAATATGAAAATCTATAATAAATTACTGTATGTTTTTTATTTATAGCTGACTGTAGATCACACTTTAAGAATTATTTAGGAATAGACCTCTTAAAATTAAATAATTACAACTTAATCGAAGCTAAAAGTACAAATTAAATCAAGCTAAAATTACTTTTTTTAATAAAGGCAACAATTTAATAAACACGAGGGCCACTCAATATATTTTGCCCCCCTTTTTTTTTTTTCTTTCCAAGTTTTTATTTTTCCACATAGTCTCCATCCATTTCTACGGCTTTCCTCCACCTCGAAAAAAGAGCCTTTATTCCTTGCTGGTAAAAGTCCGCTCAGTTCCGCTGGAGCCACCTCTTAACCTCCTCAACAACCTCATCGTCACTCTGAAACTTTCTTTCACGAATAGCATCCTTCATTGGCCCAAACAAATGGAAATCTGAAGGTGCCAGATCCGGCCTGTATGGAGGGTAGGGTAACACAGTCAAGCTCATTTTTGTGATGGCTTCTCTTCTTTGCAAACTGTTGTGTGGTCTTGAGTTATCGTGCAAAAGAAGGACGTCTTCCAGTTTTCTCTCCGGTCGAACTCGCTTTATACGTCTCTGGAGTCTCTGTAGGGTAGCAATATATGCTCCGAGTTGATTGTTTGTCCTTTCTTCATAATGTCCACCAGAATCACCCCTTTCATGTCCCAGAAGATGGTGGCCATAATCTTTCCTGCAGAGGGAACCATTTTTAAATTTTTCTTGCGTGTGGAGTCTGCGTGATGCCACTCCATGGATTGGCGTTTTGTTTCAGGTTCAAAGTGGCGTACCCAAGTCTCATTCTCAGTCACAATTCGTGAAAGGAAGTCATCCCCTTCTGTCCCGTATCGAACCAACAACTCAGAAGCAATTTATTTTCTTTGGGCTTTGTGATCTTCAGTCAGTTTGCGAGGAACAAACCGTGAACACACTTTTGAGTATCCCAGTTGCTGAATTATCGTATTCACACTTCCTTCACTAATTCCTAGCTCCAGTGATAGCTCCTTGTATGTGACGCGCCGATTTGATCGAATGATGCTGCTAGCACGTTGCACAGTGTGAGATGTCACAGCCGATGCCGGGCGACCGCTGCGTGGCTCATCATCGAGGCTGGCTCTCCCTCTCTCCGATGATCTCTCACATTTAGACCAGCGTCCAACTGTGCTTCGATCAACAACAGCATCTCCGTAAACGTTTTGTAGACGTTTGTGAATATTTCCAACTGTTTCCTTCTCTGCGGTTAAGAACTCGAAACAGCTCTCTGTTTACGACGCACATCACTGTCAGACGCCATTTTTGAAACTGCATTAACCATCGGTTTTATACAAGGGCGTTTAAAAGCGGTTTTATACAAGGACGGGAGGTTCAAACTGGAAAAATCGGATTATGTAAAGCGCAGAAAGTTCAAACTTACGACCCAAAATACAGTTCAACCCCATGGCCCATTATTTAGCTAGGAAAAAGGGTGGTGCAAAATATATTGAGTGCCCCTAGTACATAAGCTAATTTAGGTTAATTTAATTAATATGGTGTAACAGTGTTTCTTTTATGTAGGAAGGAGGGGCCAAGGACGAATGTCCGCAAAAACGGGTCCCTTCCCCATAGAAAAAGAAGAGCGCCAAAATCAAGGTCCAGGGTTTTCGAGATGCCTAGACACTCTGTGTTTGAAAGATTGAAGGTCAAAGACATGGGGAAAGATGGTTTGAAGAAGGTTGTTCCAGAGTTGACCGTTTATGTAAAATGTAATGAAAGATTGAAAATACCGATTAATTCTTACGTCAGAGAGTTGGAAAGAAAAGGAATGAGAATGTTTTGAAAGTCCGGTACTGCGTGCTCTCCTTAAAGGAGGAGGCATGCAGTTAGAAAATTCAGAAGAGCAATGTCCGTTATAATGGCGACAGTAAAGAGAGAGTGAGGCAACATTGCTGCGAAGAGAGAAGGATTAAAGACAGTCAGTCGGAGGCGGGGAATTGATGAGAGGAAAACCCTTTGATTCCACCCGGTCAAGTACGGCTGTGTGGGTTCAGCCACCCCACACGTGAGAAGCGTACTCCATACAGGGGTGGACAAGACCCCTGTACAGAGACAGCAACTATGAATAGGGGTGAAGAAACTGCGGAGCCATTACAACACGCCTAACCTCTTAGAAGCTGTTTTAGAAAGAGAGTATATGTTGTCTTCCCACGAAAGATCACGAGAAAAGGAAACAGCAAGAATATTAAGAGAAGAGGAAGGATTGAGTTGTGTATTGTTGAAGGTGAGGGGATAGTCATGTAGAAAATTGCAATGAGTAGACAGATGGAGGACCTGAATTTTTGAGGCATTGAAAGCTACAAAGTTTGCTCTGCCCCAATTAGAAATAGCAGAAAGATCAGGTTCCTATAGGCGAATCATGGAGTGACTGTTGAGAGGGACGCTTTTGGGAAGCGGGTGGAAAAGTGAAGAATGGAATTAATGGCAAAGGAGTAGATAGGACGGGAAATGCGACTTAATAGATCATTGATAAATAAAAGGAAAAGCGTGGGTGACAGGACAGAACCCTGAGGAACAACACTGTTAATAGCTTTAGGAGAAGAACAATGGCCATCTACAACCGCAGCTATAGACCGGCCAGAAAGGAAATTAAAGAAGAAGGCACCGACAGAAACCGAAGGAAGGCAGTTTAGAGATAAAAGCCTTGGATATGTCTAGTCTCTAGTGCAATAGCAAGGTTTCACCAAAATCCCGAAAGGAGGATGACCAAGAGTCAGAGAAATATGGAAGAAGAAGATCGCCACTAAAGCGTCTCTTGCGGAATGTGACGATCTGAAAGACGATTGTGAGAAAAGAAACGAAGTGTTTAAGAATCTTCCTATTAACCCGTTAGCGCCTACAGGTCTTTTCCGAGACTGAATAAAATGGTCTCGCTTTCCAGAACAAAATCAATAAAGTGACACTGGGCACGAATGCGTTATGTTGTTTTATTTATTTTGATTGGGTTCAGAATCTCAGCTGAGCCTTGAACGGCCAAGCTCTGTAGGGCTACTTTAACTTATAGCTTAAGTTAAGATAGACTAAAACAACCTTACGGGTTTGGAGGTCCTATTAGGTCCTACCTCAGGGTTGCTGACTCGATGTGGGCATACTTTAGGCCTCAGTAGCATAAAATTAAGAAAAACAAGGGGCACTATTTCTGGTCTTCTTTCTAAACCTTGCAACAACAACACAACTTGCACCATTGCACAATGCACCAATCCTGTATCTAAATAACCAAACTAAATTGCAAGAGAGCTCTCTATAAGACCACGCCTTATCAGTGCCGCATTCAACAACCGAGCAGAAAGGACGCTGCCAGTGCCAAACAATGATGCCACAAGAGCCCAAAAATGCTAGCTCTAAATTAAGTGAATTTTTCACTAACCTTACAATTATGATATATATATATATATATTATATATATATGTTAAACACAGACCGTGCATGGAACAAGGAACTCTTCTGGGAAAATTAAATCCACTATAGTCCGAATAAGTAATGGTAAATGACAAATACCATAGTTTTTTTCCTTTTTCATGATTTTAGCCCGACGTGGGCAACGGGTCTCTCGCAAAGAGATCCCATAAATATAGCTTCCCTCACCAGCTATCTGCAAAGCAGACAGGATCCAGCTTTGGGACGTGGATCTAGGGTTTAAAGCAAGCCTAGATCCCTACACTCAGAACCTCTATATAAGTAAAAGACTCGTTGCATTCACGTCGTGTTGAATAAATCAAAGAAAAAGGGGGTAACTATTGTATTTTAGCCAAAAAAAACAAAACTTAACCTCAACCGGGACATTGAGCGTCCACTTTTCAAGGCACGAAACACGTCCGTTTAGTATACACAAACTCAGAATGGTTCCCTGAGAACATTATATGTTAAACACAGACCGTGCATGGAACAAGGAACTCTTCTGGGAAAATTAAATCCACTATAGTCCGAATAAGTAATGGTAAATGACAAAACCATAGTTTTTTTCCCTTTTTCATGATTTTAGCCGACGTGGGCAACGGGTCTCTCGCAAAGAGATCCCAAATATAGCTTCCCTCACCAGCTATCTGCAAAGCAGACAGGATCCAGCTTTGGGACGTGGATCTAGGGTTTAAAGCAAGCCTAGATCCCTACACTCAGAACCTCTATATAAGTAAAAGACTCGTTGCATTCACGTCGTGTTGAATAAATCAAAGAAAAAGGGGGTAACTATTGTATTTTTAGCCAAAAAAAACAAAACTAAACCTCAACCGGGACATTGAGCGTCCACTTTTCAAGGCACGAAACACGTCCGTTTAGTATACACAAACTCAGAATGGTTCCCTGAGAACATTATATGTTAAACACAGACCGTGCATGGAACAAGGAACTCTTCTGGGAAAATTAAATCCACTATAGTCCGAATAAGTAATGGTAAATGACAAATACCATAGTTTTTTCCCTTTTTCATGATTTTAGCCCGACGTGGGCAACGGGTCTCTCGCAAAGAGATCCCATAAATATAGCTTCCCTCACCAGCTATCTGCAAAGCAGACAGGATCCAGCTTTGGGACGTGGATCTAGGGTTTAAAGCAAGCCTAGATCCCTACACTCAGAACCTCTATATAAGTAAAAGACTCGTTGCATTCACGTCGTGTGAATAAATCAAAGAAAAAGGGGGTAACTATTGTATTTTTAGCCAAAAAAAACAAAACTTAAACCTCAACCGGGACATTGAGCGTCCACTTTTCAAGGCACGAAACACGTCCGTTTAGTATACACAAACTCAGAATGGTTCCCTGAGAACATTATATGTTAAACACAGACCGTGCATGGAACAAGGAACTCTTCTGGGAAAATTAAATCCACTATAGCTATATTTATGGGATCTCTTTGCGAGAGACCCGTTGCCCACGTCGGGCTAAAATCATGAAAAAGGAAAAAAACTATGGTATTTGTCATTTACCATTACTTATTCGGACTATAGTGGATTTAATTTTCCCAGAAGAGTTCCTTGTTCCATGCACGGTCTGTGTTTAACATATAATGTTCTCAGGGAACCATTCTGAGTTTGTGTATATATGTATATATATATATATATATAATATTATATATATATATATATATTATAATATATATATATAATTATATATATATAGTGGCGTTCAAAAGTCTGCGTCCACCTATAATCACCCAACTTATTGTAAATTGTACAAATATACAGTATATGATAATTACAAAAAAATTTGATTTTTTATTGTTACATTATTTGCTTCTAAATGTAATTATTATAAATTAGTAAAGAAATTAACAATTTAATGGCATAATCTTATTAATAATCGATATGACCTCCTTTTACTTTAATTACAGCTTCCACTCTGCGAGGCATAGATTCGACAAGTTTCTGGATAACATCTTGTGCTATGCCGTTCCAGCATTCTTCTACATTCTCCCAGAGAGAATCAAGAGAAGTTATATTCTTTTTAGCTTTCACTTCAAATCGCCCCAAAGATACTCTATTGGATTGAGATCAGGACTGTGTGGAGGAAACTTCATAATTTGTAGAACACATTCATCTTTTTTCTTATTGAGATAGTTCATGCAAAGGTTAGAAGTGTGCTTTGGGTCGTTATCCTGCTGGAAAATGAATCCTTGACCACAAAGTCTCAATCCTGATGGTATTGCATGTCTCACTAATATGGAGTGGTACTTCTCTTTTGTGAGAATGTAAGTGATTCTCTGAAGATCTCCAGAATAAGTGAAACAATCCCAAAGTTGAATGTTGCCTCTATTATGTTTTACTGAATGTTTTATGCAGGGATCTATCAGTTTTTCGTTGGTTCTACGTCTAACATAAATTCTTCTGTGACCCAAAAAGTTCCATTTTTGATTCATCAGTAAAAAGAACTATTTTCTAGTCGACTACAGTAAAATTTGAATATTCTTTTGCCCATTCCAATCTTTTAGCCTCATTTTGTTTCCTCAATAGTGGTTTGGACAAGGGGACGGTTCTGATTAATCAGTTAATCATTGTTTCGAATTTAACATTAATTAATCAAAAAATTTTTAGAAAATGGTGGAAAATGATTATATATATATATATACACACACACACACACACACACACACACACATATAATATATATATATATATATATATATATATATATATATATATATATATTAATATATATATACAGGGTGTCCCATAAGTCCGGCATCATAGGAAAAATAAATAAGGCAAAACAAAAGCTTTTATTTACAGAAACGTGCTCAATATGTACTGTTCCGTAGCCCATTCACAAAATTCCATCCGCCGGTCGGGATTATCTTCGCTTAATTTCTGTAGGATCTGAAGTTTATATGGATGCCATTTGTGAGCCTGAAGAATGCGATGGATGCTACTTTTCGACACTCCTGTCTCGCGCGGACAATCGCCGAAGAGACTTATTGGGACTTCTGTTAAAATGAGCCAGGATAGCAGTCGCTGTATCATCGTCAGTGGACCTCCTTGAAGGTCCACTGTATGGTTTATCTTCTATGGATCATGTTTCCTTAAACTTTGCGACAAGTCTGCTAACACAACTCTGTGTTATTGGCTCGCGGTCTGGATGCAGTCTGTTAAATTCAGCAGCGGCCTCTCTTTGACTCCGATTTCCTATGAGTAGAATTATCTGGATTCGTTTCCTTGCCCACAGACATTTTGGCCTGTAGAAAGAGAAAAATATGAATAATGGTTTGTAGAAATGGAAAAATATGAATTTCTCCTGTGATGCCGGACTTATGGGACACCCTGTATATGGTGAAAAAACCACGAAGGAAAGGAAACATAGAATGGTGCTCAAACGCCTTCGTCTAATGACATCCTCAGGAACACAAGTAAATAAAGAGTTCGAGACTATATATAGGTCACAAAAAACTTTTGAATATTAATGTAGTATTTTGATATGACAATATTGTGAAAAATATCATAGTAAAAAATAGCCCTACCAATAATTCAGGCATTATCTATAAAACTGGTTGTAAACAATGTGATTCCGTTTACATTGGTCAGACGGGAAAGGATTTGCACACGCGTGTAAAACAGCATCAATATTCCGTTAGAACGAGACAGTCGTCCAGTGCCCTTTTTGTCCATTTGTCAGAGTTATCCCGCTGTATTGATTGGAATAATGCTTCAGTTTTGCTTCACTCTAGCAACATTGTTAATAGAAATATTCTTGAGTCTGCTATTATCCAACTTACAAATAACTTTAACATGAGCCAAGCCGTAGGCCTGTTCAAAAATCAACGTTTTCTTATTGTCATAGGTTTCTGTACATTTTCCCATGCTTTTTGACCTGAAAAAGCCGAAAATCACAACTATTTTGACCTAGGATGTTGGGAAGCATTGCCGCATGGAGCTTTAAATTTTCTGCCTTGAAATCGGCCAAAGCGCCAATTCCGGGGTCCCTTGAATTATGTTTTGCACTTTAACTTTTGATCTAAACAAGATAGAGCAACAAATTAGGTATCAAATGAAAGAGCATAAAATAATAAATAATAATAATAATAATAATAATAATAATAAATAAATAATAATTAATAATAATAATAATAATAATAATTATCTATCATTTTCAGGAAACAACAGAAACTCAATCAGAATCTAGAAAACCATCTACAAGTTACAACTTCACAATGGCATTAAGCAAGGAGCTGAGGGAGCTCCGTTGGCGCACAGTTGATATCTCAGAACCTCCACGTACTGTCCACAGGCAGGTGTCAACTGGGCCATCTACCAGATCTCTCACTGAACTTTCCTGGTTGGATACCCTTCAGCTTTTATCAGTGGTTCCCAGCTTCCCACCAACAGACAGGCGTTCCAGTATTTCCTTAATCTTCAGAATTTACCGGAAAATGCAGGGAGGCCCATGGTTCAAGACCTTGCATATGAAACAGTTGAATCTATCATCCATTCTGGCAGATGGCTAGGATCAAGACAATGACCAAGTACAACGCAATGAAGCTCTTCATGAAACTACATGAGAAACATCGTGCTCTGGTGAAAAGCAAAGGAAGAGCAAGTAACCTTGGGGAAAAAAGAGGAGCATTTGTGCTGGAATTAGACAGCATGTTCGATATAGGAGCTCCAGATGCAATCCAGGAAATACAGAACAACAGATTGTTATCCAGAGAGAAGAAAGATGAGGATATCAGATTCTACGAAGACCAAAAGACTGAGAGGAAAGGTCATATGTCTGGTCATGACAAGATTTTTGAGACAAGATCCCTGCAGCAAGCAGCGAGGAATGAAAGACTGCAGCATAGACAAGAACAAGGTAAAAACTAATTACTTTGAACGTTACAAAAAAGTTTTAAGTTTTACTCCATTGCGATATTTAGCATGTACTTAACAATTACTGTCTTAACATGTTGTACTATTTTACAGCTGCAGCAGAACAAGACGCAGTTGTTCATGTGGATGACATTACCTGGGGTGACTCAACTGACAACGACGCTAATACAGAGGACATGGATTACCATCAGCCTCGTCCTGGATGTTCTCACCATCAAGACACTGTGACTAGTGTGACTTTGACGTTTCCAAGGAAGGTCATGGAATGTGATGTCATCTGCAATACAGCTGATCGTCTTGGTTTATCAGACAATCAAGTTACTGCCATGGTTTCTGCCACCTTGAAAGCTGGAGGCTGATCTGGATAACTTCGTCATCTCAACCTCAACAACACGTCGCAACAGAATGCTGTCCAGGTATAATATCAGCCAGAGTCACATGTCCAAGTTTGTGAAAACCCCCCACAGTACGCTGCCTTACATGGGATGGAAAGTTGCTCAAGATGTCTTGGGCAGTGAACCTGGAAGTACCTCAGAGACTTTAGCTGTGCTAGTGTCTGGTCCACCTTCATACACTGAAGGAAAGTTATTGGGAGTACCTGTCATCGACAATTCTTCTGGCACAGCTCAGGCTGAGGCTTCAATGGATTTACTGGAGACATGGGAACTTACGGATAATGTTACTGCCCTTGTTTTGGACACTACATCCAGTAACAGTGGAGTTCACAGAGGAGCTGCCAAACTGCTAGAGAAAATGCTGAACAAAAAGGTGTTTTATCTGGCCTGTCGACATCACATCCTGGAAATCCTAGTAGGAGCAGTTTGGGAGAAGCTGTTTGGGAAGGTGAAGGGGCCAGATAATCCCTGGTTTGAGCATCTGAAGGAGTTTGGACGGACTGTCCAAGGAAAAACCCAAAGATGCTGGCTATCAACAGCAAATGGCTGAAGGAAAAGAGAAGAACAGTGAAGAAATACTCCAAGACATTCTAACAGCAGAAAGGCTTCCAAGAGCCGACTACAGGGAAATGGCTGAACTGACAGTCATGTTCTTGGGAGGAAACGCCTCCTCGAGGTATTCACTGGAGTCGACCAGGCGCCATTCATCAGGCCAGATGGATGGCCAGAAAACCTGTACTCCATGAAAATGCTGATGTTTGCAGATCAACTTGAGTACGACGAAGACACTGTATCAAAGCTGGAAAGACTCAACACCTTCCTTGCGCTGTTCTACATCCTGTATGGATGATGTCAATGTCTGCTGCAGATGCTCCCGTGAATGATCTAAGTCTAATCCAGGACATGTTGAAGTACAAGAAAACTGACCCAGAGCTTGCTGATGCAGTACTTAATAAGATGGAAACCCACAAATGGTACCTGACGCAGGAAGTCGTGCCATTTGCCCTGTTCAGCAGTAGATTGAGTGACACATTGAAGCACGACATTGCTGCCCAGTTACATGCCACTGAGAAGCCAGACAGCTTCAGAACAGGAAAGCCTCTATTCCAGAGAGTCACAGCTAAGACCATGGGCGCCCGCAGGTAGGGGCAAGGGGGGGCGCTTGACCCCCCTGGAAATGCCAAGAAAATATATTAAATATTTTCTAAGAAAATATTTATATCCTAAACTTGCTGAAAAGTATCCAACTGCCTCCTAAAGGGTGAAATTTTTATTTGTGTGCATGATAAAAGGTTGCTACCTTTTTATTTGTTCAGAAAGTCCCCCCTTAAAATTAAAACATGGCTGAGGTCTACTATGTGATGAGCGACTCTCTGGGTTATGTATGCTCAGTGTACACCGGGAGAAAATCAACTCCAACAAAACTGATTTTATGGAAAAGGTTGTTCATAATTTGGTAGTGACCGCAGACGACTACAATTTCTATTCAAATGAGCAGTGTAGGTGATGCTCGAAAACACCGTTTTCAAATTAGGTACAACATTTACTTCAGTGTGCTTTTTTCTTCATTCTATCATGTTTCTGTTATAAATAAAATAAATGATTGTATCATGTGCATTGTATGTATATACAATATATATTTGCATTTTCCATTACAGAAAAATGCAACACTAAACTTGCTTAGAATTAACCTGCTGGTTCCTAAGGGGTCAAAGTTTTTTGCTTGCTCCGGTCCCTACCTATTAATACATTAAATTTTGCCCCCCTTGGAAAAAATCCTGCGGGCGCCCATGGCTAAGACCACCCTGGTTGATCTCATTGGCCCAGAATCACATTTCCTGCTGGACACACTGAACATTGGATCCGAGTGGCTTCTGGAACCTGTCACGTCTTGGCCACAGAATGAGGACTACAGAAAAGCGTTGGACTATGTTAAGAATCTGAAAGCGGTGAATGACATTGCTGAACGTGGTGTCAAGATGATGAGCGACTTTGCAAATGTCATAACAACAGATGCCAAGCAAAGGGACTATCTCCTTCAAGCTGTGGAGTTCAACAGACGCCGCTTTGACAGCTTCAAGAAACAAACTCTCAACAACTGACTGTGTAAATGTCATTATGAAATTAATCATCATGTAATGCTTTCACTTCTTGATCGATTAGACTGTGACAAAATGTTAATCTCAAATTTGTGTCATGAATAAGGCGCCTTGTCTGCCTTGAGTGTGAGAAAACGAATTTTGTGATATTTCTGAAATCTTTGTATGTACCAATGTGCCATTTCTTGTTCCAAGACTATCATAATTGTATAAGTTAGAAAGAGGATTAAAAACACTTTAATTTGGTGCCTATTTTGTTGCTCTATCTTGTTTAGATAAAAAGTTATAGTGCAAAACATGATTCAAGGGACCCCGGAACTGGTGCTTTTGGCCGATTTCAAGGCAGAAAAATTAAAGCTCCATGCGGCAATGCTTCCCAACAACCTAGGTCAAAATGGTTGTGATTTTCGGCCTTTTCAGGTCAAAAAGCATGGGAAAACGTACAGAAACCTATGAAAATAAGAAAAAGTTGATTTTTGAACAGGGCTAGAGCCAAGGTCTTTTTCCACTTGATCCTGTTGTTTTGAATTCGTTCAGAACGGATTTAGACAAGAAGGGCAAAGTGCTAAAATTGGTAGTTTTCCTTACAAATTTGTATGCTCCTCCCACAATTTATATATATATATATCTATATATATTTTTTTTTTTTTTTTTGTGACCTATATATAGTCTCGAACTTTATTTACTTCAGTGTTCCTGAGGATGTCATTAGACGAAAGCGCTTGAGCACCATTCTGTGTTTCCTTTCCTTCGTGGATTTTTTCATCATAAATATTTTTCACGTTACTTTCGTGAAATAATTTTCATATATACAGATACAGGGCGTCCCAAAAAAATGTATACACACTTTAACAGCTGATAGCTCAATTGATGTTTCTTTCTTTCCAAGTTAAACCCATTAGAATTAATAATGGCAGTCAGACTAAGCTTTGAACAAAGGAAATTCATTCTAAAATGCTACTGGAAGTGTGAAAACGCAGTTGAAGTGCAAAGACAGTTTAGGAGGGAGTTTCAAACAGATCCACCAACGCGACTTACCATCACTCGAATTAGAGATAAGTTTGAAGCCGATGGAACTGTTCAGAATGTCCACAAGAAGCGTTCCGGAAGACCACGGACATCGACAAGCCCCACAAAGCAAGAAAGAGTACTGGAAACGTATCACCAAGTCCAAGAAAATCTGTGCGGCAAGCGAGTCGTGAGGTAGGAATTTCAGAATCGTCTGTCCAACGCATTTTGAAGCGCTGTCAATGGAAAGTTACATTCAGATTAGTCCATGCTATTAATGAAGATGATCTGGACCGAAGAGTGGAGTATTGCGAGTGGTACTTGGCACGATGGGATGTGGATTGGACGAAGGGGTTTCGTAGAATACCCTCCGCGTTCACCAGACCTCACACCACTGACTTTTTTTATGGGGATACTTAAAAAGACAAAGTCTACGCTATAAAACCTGCAACAGTCGCTGAATTGCGAGCAACCATTGAACGGAATGCACACAAATACCAACGAAATGTTCGTGATGTTTGCGATTCCATGGCTTCGCGTTATCAGCAGTGCCTGGACCAAAACGGACGTCAGTTGAAAACAGGCGTTGACAAAACAATTAAATAATGTCTGTAGATTTCTATTAACATTTTGAAAATGAAATGTATTTTATAAACACTGCCTTTATAAGTATTTAATGTGTGTATACATTTTTTGGGGACGCCCTAATATATATCTATATATATATATATGAAAAAACCACGAAGGAAAAAGAACACAAATGGGTGCTCAAGCGCTTTCGTCTAATGACATCCTCAGGAACACTGGAGTGAAAGGACAGATCAAGGCAATATATAGGTTACAAAAATAAACATACATACATACATATTCATATATATATACATATATATAATATATATATTATATATATAATATACATATATACATATATATAGTAAGCATAGAAAAAAATTGTGGGAGGAGCCAACATTTATATGGTCACAAAAGAATAAAGAAATAAAAATAAATATAAATATAAATTGAGAAAAAATTAATTACAAAATAGTGCCTTAGTGATATATATGTCACAGCCTAAATAATCATAAAGAAATAAACAGGCAAATAAAAAAAACACAAATATATATACATACATATATATATATATATATATATATATATATATATATATATATATATATATATATATAAAAAGACACTTTCGTGAAATAATTTTTCATATATATATATAATATATGCAGTAAAATCACAGAAAAACACGTGATCTTTTTAATAAGCAAACAACCACAGGGAAAAGGAAAAGTAAACACGAAATCGGAGCGCTTTCGTGATATATTCACATCTTCAGGGACAATGTGACAATGTCCCTGAAGATGTGAATATATTACGAAAGCGCTCGGATTTCGTGTTTACTTTTCCTTTTCCCTGTGGTTGTTTGCTTATATATATATATATATATATATATATATATATATATATCCGGTATATACTGTACTGTATAATAGTGTGATATATATATATATATATATTATATATATATATATGAGAAGTGATCAGTCTTAGCTTGTGAACAGACGTGTTTTATCGCGTGTCCAGTGTTACCAATTGAATAAATGGTTTTCGTTGAAGTGTCTTTAAAAAATAGTGTTTGGCGTATTCTTAACTAAATTACCTCGTGTTACTAATCATTCATTAACGAATATATTTAATTTATTGACTTTATTCATTACATATTATTTAATTAAACCAAGGCTAGTGCACGTGGCTTGCCTTGTTTGTTTTTCGAATCTATTAGAAAACTAGGTTATAAGGTTCATTTTGCTTTGTTTGTTTTTCGAATCAATTAGAAAACGAGGTTATAAGGTTCATTTTGCCTTGTTTGCCTTGTTTGTTTTTCGAATCTATTAGAAAACGAGGTTTAATAAGGTTAATTTTGCCTTGCTACGGGCTCATCAAGTAGAGTGTGGTCACCCTCCGTGTTACAAGAACCTGTTTCTGCGTTTCAAGAACATTTTTGCGGGCTTGCGCAGGTGACGGCACAATAAGCACGCGGTAGACCTACGTTGTAATTTATTAATTTCCAAACGCTCTTTTTTTTTTTAATTAATTAATAGCATGGCATCCCCGTCAAGTACTTGCAGTCGCTGTGAAGGGAAATTTGCCACTTACGCGTTTACTTTGGCAAATAATAATGAACAGTTAGTTTGCAGGTGGTGCTCAAGCATGGAAGTGCTGAGGAACGAGTTAGAACGTGAGAGGGAGGCCAGAGTGAGGCTTGAAGAAAGGGTGATGCTCCTGACGGCAAAATTAGAATCCCTTGAGACTTTAGTTACGACCCTTCCTGCCTCAGTTTCTACTAATAATATAAATAGTACAATTCTCAATTCCATTGTTCGAGGGCAGCTCGAGGAATTGTGTAGGAGAAACCCTCGTCGGAGGCGCCGTTAATGCTACCCTGGTGCAAGGGTGGATGATATAACTAATAGTGGTGACCATTTTACAGACGGAACCTCTGAGGACACAACGTATGTTATTCATGTCGGTACTAATAACGTTTTAAATTCTAGATCGGGAGAGCTGCTGGCTAGGTACAGGGACTTACTAGAGCGACTAAAGGAAAAAACTAATAAGATTGTTTTAACAGGTATACTTCCTCGAATTATCCAACGTAACGAGTTCTACAGCAAGGCGACCTATATCAACAAAACCTAAAGTCTCTTTGTCAACAGGAAGGGGTGCATTTTATGAATTTTTGGAACAGTTTCTACGGCAGGAGGGACTTGTTCCTCGGAGATGAACTTCATCTTAATGACGTTGGAGCTGCGCGTTTAGGAAGACTATTTCATAATACTGTCTCTTCTTTTCAGGCTGCTGTAACTCGAACGGTCCCGGCGTAATTTCCTCAAATTTTCCCTGCGCTCGCGAAGGTGTCGCAATTACAAACAATTTGAAGGTTCTATCCTTAAATGCTCGTAGCCTACGAAATAAAATAAACGAATTTTTTTCTTTAATTACTTGTAAAGACTATGATTTAATTGCGATAAATGAATCGTGGCTTAGCACTGAAACACGTGACTTTGTAGAGGAGTATCAAATTAGAGGTTGTAGACTTTTTGTTAAAAACAGAATAAGTAGGCGAGGAGGCGGTTATATTGCATATCAAAAATAATATCACGAACGTTATAGAAGTAAAGCACACAATTCCAGAACCGATAGATTCGACTATAGCAGAACTTAAATTGAACGATTTCAAACTTGTTGTTGCGGTTATATATAGGCCCCCTAATCAAACAGCTGATACGGACGAAGCGTTATATCGTGAACTAAAGAGAATAATAAGTAGTGAGCAGGCCTTAGTTATGGGTGACTTTAATTGCGCCAACATGAATTACGATAAAATGCAGGGAGACGCGGAAGTTAATCGTTTAGTTAATTTTCTCGAGGATAGCTTTCATATTCAAAAGGTTGGGGAACCTACGAGGTTGGACAGTATTTTAGATTTAGTAATAACTACGGATGATAGGCTAATCACGGATCTTCAAGTAATAGAACCGTTAAGCAATAGCGATCACAATATGGTAGAGTTTGTCCTCTCAGTAAGTCACTCGAAACCAGCTAACTTGACTAAAATTCCCAACTTCCAACATGCAGACTTTTGTAAACTTCGAAATGAATTGTCACACGTCAATTGGGAAAACGTAATGGGGATCTTCAACGCAAAACTAATGTGGGAATCGTTTGAAACAGGATTTAGGACTATAAATGAGGAATGTGTACCGTAAAAAATTAAGCGTCCGAAAGTAAACAACAAGCCCTTGTGGTTTACTTCTAGAGTAGATATTATAAAGAGTAGAGATAGGGATTATAGGCTACATAAGTCCGATAAAGACAATTTGTGGATACGAAACAACTACATATCTCTAAGGCGTGAAGCGAAAAGTGTAATAAAAAAGTTCAAGCGCGAATTGAAATCTCCATAGCTCGTGACGGCAAAGAAAACCCCAAGCGATTCTTTCAATACGTCAATAGGAATCCAGTAAAAAGTGTCTTGGGGCCGTTGAAAAATTTAACGGAAAGCTAGTTTCTGAAAACAAGCAAATAGCTACCTTGCTAAACGAATTTTTTACGTCAGTTTTTACTATAGAAGATGTAATGAATATCCCTAAGGTCATAAACATAATACCTTTTGATAATGGTAATACGTTCAATAATATTGTGGTTAGTGAAAGGGAGGTAATGCGCTATATTGATAAAATGAAAATGCGTAAATCACCGGGGCGGGATTCCATATATCCCATACAACTAAAAGAATTAAAAGAAAGCATTGTTGTGCCACTAACAAAGATTTTTAATGCGTCTATTTCTGAGGGGTGCGTACCAGATAATTTCAAGTTATCATATGTAACACCTATCTTTAAAAAAGGCGATAAAAGTGCGGCGGGAAATTATAGGCCAATCAGTTTAACGTCTGTTGTAGATAAGCTACTGGAATCAATAATTAGGGATCTTATTGTCGAACACCTAGAGTTGCATAACTTGGTTAGAAATACGCAGCACGGTTTTAGGCGAAACAAATCTTGCTTAACTAATCTTTTAGAATTTTTTCAAAGCGTGGTTGAAGTTTACGATAGTCATCGGGCGGTTGATGTAGTGTATTTAGATTTTCAAAAAGCGTTTGACACCGTACCGCCGTACCGCACCAAAGACTCATTGAAAAAACTAAGGCTCATGCGATCAGGGGTGCAGTAAGAAATTGGATAGAAGAGTGGTTGCGAGGTAAGAAACAGAGGGTGGTCGTTGATGGAGCGGAGTCGTGTTGGGCTAATGTAGCGAGCGGCGTTCCTTAGGGTTCTGTATTGGGCCCCTTGCTTTTTCTTATATACTCGTATATTAACGATTTAGATGTCGGCCTAGTCAGTACAGTTTCAAAGTTTGCGGATGACACGAAGTTGGGTGGTAGGGCCATTAATGACGAAGATAGAGGTAAAATCCAGGAAGATCTGAATAAAATCATAGATTGGTCAGTCACATGGCAAATGAGATTTAACGTCGATAAGTGCAAAATTTTACATATACTATAGGTTCGCGTAACGGTAATTTTGTGTATAGTATGTCAGGGAAGGAGTTAGCAAGCGTAGAGCAGGAAAAAGATTTAGAAATTATAGTCACTGGTGATTTAAAAGTGGCGAAACAAAGTACAGTAGCGGTCAATAAAGCGAACAAAGTGCTAGGTTTTATCGCTCGGAATGTTGAGTACAAATCGCGCGATATTATTGTTCCGCTTGATAAATCATTAGTTAGACCCAATTTGGAGTAGGCGATCCATTTTGGAATCCGCATATGCGAAAAGATATAGACAAAATCGAAAGAGTTCAAAGACGAGCAACTAAGATGATTCCGTCGCTTAGGTCGAAGTTGTACGAGGATAGGCTTAAGGAGTTAAAATTGACTACACTCGAGACTAGGAGACTAAGGGGTGATCTAATCCAGGTTTTTAAAATTATGAATGGGTTCGATAACGTAGATAGATATAGCTTTTTCAAAATATCTCAATATCTCATTATAATAGGACTAGAAAAAACGGGTGTAAGTTGACAAGTAGAAGGTTCGAGACAGCAGTTGCCAGAAACTTTTTTACGCATAACATAATAAATATGTGGAATAGTTTGCCGGTAGAAGTAATTACTAGCACGACTATAAACATGTTTAAAAATCGATTAGACGCATATGTTGATAGATTGGGTATAGTTTAAGGTAGTAAATTAAGGGTTTGTGGTTCGGAACCCACATAAAATTGTAGGTCCTCTCCGCCACCACGGAAGACATGCACAATACACAATTACGAACACAGTTAGGTAGACCAGCCATGAGTGGATCCTATGGTCTTTGTTGGTCTGAAACATCATAACATTATAACATATATATATATTATGCATATACGAGTGTATATATATATATATATATATATATATATATATATATATATATATATATATATATATATATATATATATATAAAAAATAAATTATATATACTTTTGGTTACTTTCGGTGAGTTTGAACGACGGTTCAGGATCGACCTGCGGTCGACCCCTCTGCAGCATCCCGCCTCATTTGCGGGATTTGATGAAGGAGGGAATTGCCATCTGATCTCCTCCTTCCCTCGTAGCCAGCCACGCATGGCTGCTCAGGGACTTTGCACAGGAAACTGTACAGCCGGTTCTTGAAGTTATTCCAGATCAGTGTGCTGGAGATTCCTCACTTCTTTTGGTGGGACATTGAAAAGCTTTGGGCCTCGTATTCTGAGGGTATTTTCCATCCTCGTTTTCATGTCCCCTTGTCTCACCGCAGCTGGGACCGTACAAAATCTGCCTCTTCTCTCATTCCAGTTTGTTTCTATTTCATTTCTAAGGTTAGGGACAGAGCCCTCAAGTATTTTCCATATGTATATTATTGCGTACCTTCTTTCGAGAGAGTAGAGTTTCAGTGATTGTAGTCGAGACCAGTAGTTTTCACCTTCCGTTTCTTCTGTCTTAGATGTAAAAGTCCTTTGTGTAGCTTCAATGTTCACAATGTCTTGTTTTCTGTGTGGGCTTGTGAGTACTGAGCAAACTCAATTATTGGTAGGACTAGACTCTTCCATAATTTGAGCATGATGTTTGCTTTTCTGCTGCGGAAGCTACTCCAGATGATTCCCATTATTTTTCTAACTGTTGTAATTTTGATATTATAGTGTCTCTGAATTCTGCATCCGACGACATTATTACTCCAAGATCCCTGACTTGTGGATTTGGTGTTATCTGTTTGGCTTGCAGAGTTTTGTACCCTTTTTTTCTGTAACTCCTTGTTATTACCATATCTTAGAAGTTGGAATAATTTTTCTTCGTTGAACTTCATATTGTTGTCTTTTGCCCACTGGAATAGTGTTTCAATGTCGTTTTGTAATCTTTCTATGTCACCTTCGTTCAATATTTCCTTGCATATCTTTGTGTCATCTGCGAAACATGATACAATCCTGTCATTGATATCTGCATCAATATCTGCAATCATTATTATGAACAGCAAGGGAGCTAGTACTGTCCCTTGTGGGACAGAGCTCTCTACTTCCGAGACTCCCGATTTGACTCCATTTCCCACCACTCTTTGTGTTCTTTGCGTCAAGAAATTAAATATCCATCTTCCCACTTTCCAGTAATTCCTGTATTCTTAAGTTTATGTGCTATAATTCCATGGTCACATTTATCGAAGGCTTTACCAAATTCAGTATAGATTACATCTATGTTTTGTCCTTGACACAGTGTTTCCAATATTTTCTCCTGGTGGTCTAATAGCTGTGATAGGCATGATCTTCCAGCCCTGAAACCATGTTGATTTGGGTTGTGTAAGTTCTTTTCTTGTAGGTAGTAGGTAGTTTCGCTTCTAATTATACGTTCAAAACACTTTATAAGGTGTGAGGTGATAGCTACCGGCCGATAATTCTTGGGCATTGCTCTGTTACCAACTTTGAATAAAAGGGCAATGTTCGCGTTCTTTAATGGGAGTGGAATTTGTCCTGTGTCGAGTGATTTCCTCCATAGTAAGTATAGCGGTTTGGCAATACTCTTTTTACATTTCTTCAGAAATGTGGCACTCCATGTGTCTGGCCCTGGTGCCGAATTGTCTCGCATCTGTGATAGAGCCTTAATTATCATACATCTCCTTCCGAGAACTCTAAGTCCATTAATAGGTTTGTGCCAGAATTTGTCCTTGGCTGATTTGTATCAATGTCAAAAAATTCATCTGCGTTTTCTACTTTCATTTCGGACTTAGGGGTGCTAAATAACAGAGTTAAATTATTCCTTAAGTAGTTCGCTCATTTTTTGGGGGTCATTTGTGTGTTTGGCCTCCCAGTCTATCAACTGACCAATACTCTCTTTGCACTGCATTTTGCTTTTCGCAAAAGTGTAGAAGTATTTTGGGGTATTTTTTGTTTTCTGCTACCTTGTTTTCCTCCTCGTTTGTCTTATGTATGAATGTTTGCTTTAGGTCTATTTCTATTTCGCCTAGTTTCCTTTCTAGTTTGAGTCTCCTTGCATCAGTTTTGCATCTGTCGAGATGTTTTACGGTTTGCTTCCGTTGTCTAAATAGTGTCCTGATTTTTCTCTCGAGCTTGCTACGTTTTCTCTTTTGTCTCTCTGGAACATGCTTCAGTAATATAGTATTTGTTCTGGAGTCTTCTCGTGAAGTAGTTATTCCCAATTTACTTCCTTTAAATCTTTATTTATATTTTCCCAATCTACTTTCTTTGAATTTATGTTTAAGCTTTTAAATATTCCTTCTGCCTCTCTGGAATGCGTTTTCGGACCACTGGGTGCTAACTTCAATTGTATATCGATTAAGTTATGGTCGGAGAAATTTGTGTGCGTTACCTTTTTATTTATTATTATCTCATTGTTATTTGTCAAAATTAAGTTTAAAACGTTTCTTTTCTAGTGACTTCACAAATTTCCTGAGTAAGGGCGTAATGTTCCATCATATCTAACAGCATTTTTGCTTGGGTTCTATCATCTTTTGTAATGTTCCCATGAAACTTCTCAACATATATGACTGTGTCATTCTTCTTCCATATTATGAATAAGAAATTAAAATCTCCGCAAAGAATATTTGTTGCTGAAGTTTCAAGTAATTTTAACATGTTTTTTATTTCATTAATGGCAAATTAGAATTCACTTTTTGTGGTGTTTGATGGTCTGTAGACGTCCATAATGGTGAGGTTCAGTTCTTTTACTTCTAATATAATAACTTCGCCTGTGCTGTTTGATTTGTTTACTTTCACCTGACATGTGTATGTGTTTTTCACGTAGATACAACACCCTGCCCCTCGTC
This sequence comes from Bathynomus jamesi, assembly GCA_023014485.1. Lineage (NCBI taxonomy): Eukaryota > Metazoa > Arthropoda > Malacostraca > Isopoda > Cirolanidae > Bathynomus > Bathynomus jamesi. The sequence continues at coordinate 512,722 of JAJOZX010000951.1, forward strand.
TAGCCACTCTACCTGCTCTGTATATATATATATAATATATATATATATATATATATAATTTATATGATGCACACAGGCCGTGCAAGGAGGTCCCAAAAATATAGCTTCCCTCACCAGCTGTCTGTAAAGCAGATAGGATTCAGCTTTGGGACAGGATCTAGGGTTTAAAGCAGGCTAGCCCCGCTACATTTAGAACCATTCTGAGTTCATTCCTATCATGAAACGGACATGTTATGTGCCTTGAAAATTGGACGCTCAATTCTGCCGGTTGAGTTTTAAGTTTTGGTTTTTGGTTAAAAATATTATCGTTGCCCCTTTTTCGTTGATGCATTAAATCCGACGTGAATGCAACGAATCTTTTGACAGACGATGCGAAATTTGACAGATGATGCGAAATTTGAAACACAAAATAAGATAGCAGTAAACAGAGCAAAGAGAATAACGGGACAGATATTGAGAACTGCTCGGTCCTAACATCCCCATATAAAAAAGAAGACATTAGACAGCTGGAAGGGATCCAGAGAAGCTTCACAGCCAAGATCAATGGGTGCAAAGAACTAAATTACTGGGAAAAGTTACGCGAACTAGACCTATATTCACTGGAAAGGAGAAGAGAGAGATACACCATTATTTACACTTGGAAAATAATGGAGAAACTAGTCCCTAATCTTACTCTGAACCCTATAACTCCCCAAACAACGGTGGAAAGTAGAAACGGTAGACTGTGTCGTATTTCCAAATTGAAGGCGAGAGAGAGAACATCCTTAATCCTAAAAGAAAACAGTTTTGTAGTGAGAGGACCAAAATTGTTTAATCAGTTGCACAAAGACCTAAGAAACACGAAGGGAGTTGCAGTGGACATCTTCAAAAGAAGACTAGACGCCTGGCTCAGAACAATCCCCGATGAGCCGGGCGTACCTGGCTATGTGAGGTGGAGAGCGCAAGAATCCAACTCACTACTTCACCATGCCAACTCGAGAGGAGGGGCGACAAGCTTGACTTTCGCGAAATGAGAAATCATCGCGCGAAACCTTTGTAAGGTTGTAAGGTAAGGTGTATATATATATATATAAAATTATTTATATATTTATATATATATATATATAATTTTATACATATATATATATGTGTGTGTGTGTGTGTATATATATATATATATATATATATTATATATATATATGCGCCTCGGTGGTGTAGTGGTTAGCGTCGCTGACTACGAATCCATCGGCCCCTGGATCGAGGACCCGGTGATAGCAGCCGGCGCGCAGCAAACCCAGATGTTCATCCTTCCACACAATAAAGAAAGTGGTTGGTAGATAAATGTGTTTTAAGACGCTGGGCTGCTAGTGGGGCGTGGTTCGGATTCCACGTTAAACTGTAGATCTAAAATGGAGTGAAAAGCTTGACCTTCGTTAGAATGAACAAGTCGGGAGGAAGCTAACCAAAGGTTACCAAAGGTGTATATATATATATATATATATAGAAACGACATAAGTGTGCAGAAACGTTCCTTAACACTTATGTCGTTTCTATTCATTTATATACTGCGCGGTCATTGCAGTTATATGCGCATATTCACGATTTGCGAGGGTGCCCTCTCAGGGCATTGGTTTCTGCCCTATGTGGGAGAATTCGATTTGTGATTGAGTGAGGTCCGTAGCATAATGGTAGAGCGTCCGACCGGCAATTGGAAGGCCCTGGGTTTCGATCTGGGCGGTTCGCCCATTTTTCATTATTCGTTATCTCTCCTCCTCGTGTGCAGAAACGTTCCTTAACACTTATGTCGTTTCTATTCATTATATACTGCGCGGTCATTGCAGTTATATGCGCATATTCACGATTTGCGAGGGTGCCCTCTCAGGGCATTGGTTTCTGCCCTATGGGAGAATTTCGATTTGTGATTGAGTGAGGTCCGTAGCATAATGGTAGAGCGTCCGACCGGCAATTGGAAGGCCCTGGGTTCGATTCCTGGGCGGTTCGCCTCATTTTTCATTATTCGTATATTCTCCTCCTCGTGTGCAGAAACGTTCCTTAACACTTATGTCGTTTTCTATTCATTTATATACTGCGCGGTCATTGCAGTTATATGCGCATTTCACGATTTGCGAGGGTGCCCTCTCAGGCATTGGTTTTCTGCCTATGTGGGAGAATTTCGATTTGTGATTGAGTGAGGTCCGTAGCATAATGGTAGAGCGTACCGACCGGCAATTGGAAGGCCCTGGGTTCGATTCCTGGGCGGTTCGCCTCATTTTTCATTATTCGTTATCTCTCCTCCTCGTGTGCAGAAACGTTCCTTAACACTTTATGTCGTTTCTATTAATTATAATGCGCGGTCATTGCAGTTATATGCGCATATTCACGATTTGCGAGGGTGCCCTCTCAGGGCATTGGTTTCTGCCCTATGTGGGAGAATTCTCTTTGTGATTGGAGTGAGGTCCGTAGCATAATGTAGAGCGTCCGACCGGCAATTGGAAGGCCCTGGGTTCGATCCTGGGCGGTTCGCCTCATTTTTCATTATTCGTTATCTCTCCTCCTCGTGTGCAGAAACGTTCCTTAACACTTATGTCGTTTCTATTCATTTATATACTGCGCGGTCATTGCAGTTATATGCGCATATTCACGATTTGCGAGGGTGCCTCTCAGGGCATTGGTTTCTGCCCTATGTGGGAGAATTTCGATTTGTGATTGAGTGAGGTCCGTAGCATAATGGTAGAGCGTCCGACCGGCAATTGGAAGGCCCTGGGTTTCGATTCCTGGGCGGTTCGCCTCATTTTTCATTATTCGTTATCTCTCCTCCTCGTGTGCAGAAAACGTTCCTTAACACTTATGTCGTTTCTATTCATTTATATACTGCGCGGTATGCAGTTATATGCGCATATTCACGATTTGCGAGGGTGCCCTCTCAGGGCATTGGTTTCTGCCCTATGTGGGAGGAATTTCGATTGTGATTGAGTGAGGTCCGTAGCATAATGGTAGAGCGTCCGACCGGCAATTGGAAGGCCCTGGGTTCGATTCTGGGCGGTTCGCCTCATTTTTCATTATTCGTATCTATCCTCCTCGTGTGCAGAAAACGTTCCTTAACACTTATGTCGTTTCTATTCATTTATATACTGCGCGGTCATTGCAGTATATGCGCATATTCACGATTTGCGAGGGTGCCCTCTCAGGGCATTGGTTTCTGCCCTATGTGGGAAGAATTTCGATTTGTGATTGAGTGAGGTCCGTAGCATAATGGTAGAGCGTCCGACCGGCAATTGGAAGGCCCTGGGTTCGATTCCTGGGCGGTTCGCCTCATTTTTCATTATTCGTTATCTCTCCTCCTCGTGTGCAGAAACGTTCCTTAACACTTATGTCGTTTCTATTCATTATATACTGCGCGGTCATTGCAGTTATATGCGCATATTCACGATTGCGAGGGTGCCCTCTCAGGGCATTGGTTTCTGCCCTATGTGGGAGAATTTCGATTTGTGATTGAGTGAGGTCCGTAGCATAATGGTAGAGCGTCCGACCGGCAATTGGAAGGCCCTAGGTTCGATTCCTGGGCGGTTCGCCTCATTTTCATTATTCGTTATCTCTCCTCCTCGTGTGCAGAAACGTTCCTTAACACTTATGTCGTTTCTATTCATTTATATACTGCGCGGTCATTGCAGTTATATGCGCATATTCACGATTGCGAGGGTGCCCTCTCAGGGCATTGGTTTCTGCCCTATGTGGGAGAATTTCGATTTGTGATTGAGTGAGGTCCGTAGCATAATGGTTAGAGCGTCCGACCGGCAATTGGAAGGCCCTGGGTTCGATTCCTGGGCGGTTCGCCTCATTTTTCATTATTCGTTATCTCTCCTCCTCGTGTGCAGAAACGTTCCTTAACACTTATGTCGTTTCTATTCATTTAATACTGCGCGGTCATTGAGTTATATGCGCATATTCACGATTTGCGAGGGTGCCCTCTCAGGGCATTGGTTTCTGCCCTATGTGGGAGAATTTCGATTTGTGATTGAGTGAGGTCCGTAGCATAATGGTTAGAGCGTCCCGACCGGCATTGGAAGGCCCTGGGTTCGATTCCTGGGCGGTTCGCCTCATTTTTCATTATTCGTTATCTCTCTCCTCGTGTGCAAAACGTTCCTTAACACTTATGTCGTTTCTATTCATTTATATACTGCGCGGTCATTGCAGTTATATCGCATATTCACGATTTGCGAGGGTGCCCCTCAGGGCATTGGTTTTCTGCCCTATGTGGGAGAATTTCGATTTGTGAGTGAGGGTCCGTAGCATAATGGTAGAGCGTCCGACCGGCAATTGGAAGGCCCTGGGTTCGATTCCTGGGCGGTTCGCCTCATTTTTCATTATTCGTTATCTCTCCTCCTCGTGTGCAGAAACGTTCCTTAACACTTATGTCGTTTCTATTCATTTATATACTGCGCGGTCATTGCAGTTATATGCGCATATTCACGATTTGCGAGGGTGCCCTCTCAGGGCATTGGTTTCTGCCCTATGTGGGAGAATTTCGATTTGTGATTGAGTGAGGTCCGTAGCATAATGGTAGAGCGTCCGACCGGCAATTGGAAGGCCCTGGGTTCGATTCCTGGGCGGTTCGCCTCATTTTTCATTATTCGTTATCTCTCCTCCTCGTGGCAGAAACGTTCCTTAACACTTATGTCGTTTCTATTCATTTTTATACTGCGCGGTCATTGCAGTTATATGCGCATATTCACGATTTGCGAGGGTGCCCTCTCAGGGCATTGGTTTCTGCCCTATGTGGGAGAATTTCGATTTGTGATTGAGTGAGGTCCGTAGCATAATGGTAGAGCGTCCGACCGGCAATTGGAAGGCCCTGGGTTCGATTCCTGGGCGGTTCGCCTCATTTTTCATTATTCGTTATCTCTCCTCCTCGTGTGCAGAAACGTTCCTTAACACTTATGTCGTTTCTATTCATTTATATACTGCGCGGTCATTGCAGTTATATGCATATATATATATATATATATGTGTGTGTGTGTGTAAAAATGAACAATGAATAATTCTTACATTCATATAATTCTTATATGTTATCTTATGTTACTGCGTATATTTATATAATCCTTATATTCTTATTCATATATTCATTTTGACATATCAAGTCCAAAATCGTATAACGCTTGCACGAGTTTGGATACATTTTGATTTGCTTTCTATTTTATAATTGGTGAATTATTTCTTTGTAAACTACTTAATCATTTTTGTAGACTTAGCTTAATAATGTAATCTTGTTCATTTCCTGTATAGATTCTCTTTTCGTTGTAAAAGATGAAGTCATGTCCTGCTTAACGTTTAATTTTTAATCTTAAGCCTTTCATTTTTGCCTCTGTACATGCTTGTTTGTAATTCGTGATGGGAATGCATATTTCAATTTCCATTTTTAGTTAACTCAGCAGATCATGATGATATCAGATCTGTCAATATGCGGTTTAAAATAAAAATATGGCTTCCTCTTGCTTAGCAGTCTAGACATTGATACAGCAAAAATATTTGTTTTGTGTTTAAATGTTTTGCAAAGTAAATCAGCCTATTGAGAATAAAAAACAAAAACAGATTAGTATTAAGTAATAATGATATCAGTAAAAAAAATTCAATATAAAAGCCCGTAAAATTTCTCCAATGTTCATTCTGACTAGACTGATCTAACTTAGGCTGTGCATTACCTGTAACATTTTAGCAGTAAATTATAGTAAGAAAACGTCCTTCTCTCCTCCTTCGAGCCTTGCTCTCTTCAGAGAACTTAGTCTTAAATAGAGAAAAATAATTTCCCGATACGTTATAAGAAGAATCGGGGAACCTTCAGAGAATTTAGTCTTAAATAGAGAAAAAAAAAAAATTTCCCGATACGTTATGAGAAGAATCGGGGAACCTTCAGAGAATTTAGTAAGCCCCACAGAACCCTCCGATCCACCACCAGAAGAAATCGGAGAGTAGTATAAGAAGAACTACGGCGATTTCCTATACGGTACCAGAGTAACAAATCCGTTGCTGCCACCTAACCAGAACCCCCGTCAACTTCGAACCAACCAAGACCATAGACGGAGGGGTTAACAACTGGCGACCTCTGCATCCAGGATTTTTCCAGTCTTCCAGACCCTGGAACTAGAACCAACATTCATTTGACCGGCGTGTCACGACTTCCAGTTCGTCACATTCACCATTCAACCGGTGTGTCACGACTCCAAGTTCTCCACTCCCATTCTTCATCCAGGAACAAGTGGTCAGCAAGACACGTCTTCAGGACACGTCTCCAAGGATTTCGCAAGAAGTCAGCATTATTAACAGTTAATCATTAGTATCAAGCCAGAATTAATAAAAAACACAGTGAACATTCCATACACCAGTGATACATATCTTTTTATTGAAACCGTTATTTTCACTATTATAGTTAGTATAGAATCATTTTATTTTATGTGCCAATCATAATATTACCGTACATTCACGTACATTCGAGTGAAATTTTGTTTACATTTTTTTTATTATTTTGTTTACAATTTTTTTTCAAATTATTGAATTAAGTTTACTTGCAATTATTGTGCATTGTTTGTGTATTTCTTAGATAGAGTAGGTAGGAAACCCACTCCAATTTATAGCAGTTTAAGTTAGGCGGTTGCATCCAGAGGGACAAGCGCCCCAGAGAATAAAAGACAGCTTAATGCTAACAGAATCAGTTTAGTTCGGATTTCCGAAAGAAATAAGAAACCCACTCCAGTTTATAGCAGTTCAAGTCAGTCGGTGGCATCCAGAGGGACAACCGCCCCAGAAATCAGCCCCCAGAGTAATCAGTTCCAGTTGTTGAATCCAGTAGGATCAACACAGTCAGTCTCAAGTCAGTCGGTTGCATCCAGAGGGACAACCGCCCCAGAAACCAGCCCCCAGAGTAATCAGTTCCAGTTGTTGAATCCAGTAGGATCAGTACAGTTAGTTTTCAGTGAGTCAGTTTCCAGTCAGTCAGTCAGTCAGTTTCCAGTCAATCAGTTTTAGTTCAGCCAGTTTCAGTTCAGCCAGTTTCAGTGCAGAGAATTTAATTCAACCTGAATTGACAGGTTTGTCTTTAATTCAACCTCAATTGACAGGTTTGTCTTTTTGCATGCAGTATTTGCGAATATAAATATATAAGTGAATTATATATTTTATTGTTTGTAACAAACAAAACGGTTTCTGCAAAGTATATGGAAAATTGAGATTTTTTTTTTAAATGGGTATATAATTTTTTTTATTATTTGAATTGTCTCGCATTGTTATAACAGAAAACGGAATTTTGGATTGATTTCCATTTTTATAATCGACTCCTGAATTAATTGTACCTAACTTGTCGTGTATATATATATATATATATATATATATATATATATAGTTCATGCGTGCGTTTGTTTGTTGACTCGTGAAAAGGATTTTTTTCCCTTTTTTCTCTCGCTCTTTCGCGTCGTCGGTATGCAAAAAAAAAAATTTTTTTTATCATTCTTTGTTTTCATTGGTAAAGCGTTGATGCGCAAAGTTTCGTCTTTTTTTTTTGTGGATACTGTGTTGGTATGCAAATAGTTTTGTCTGTTTTTTTTTTGTGCTTTTTCGGTTTAAATTAAAATGAGTCCGTACAATTCGAGTGATATGTCGAAATCGACAGGCAAGTTTTGCCTCTTCGTTTGGGATGACTTTACTAAGTGTTTATTTAAAATGAAATAGGTAATGTCACGCTTAAGTTTTTTCGTTTCAATTCTGTTGTATTTAAGGTATTAGGGATTTTTTTTCTTTGTTTCGTTTCGCCTTCCTCATTTGTAAGTCCATTTCTCTGTCCTTTGTCATTTTTTTCGAAGAAAATGGATAGGTATAATTATCTGACGAGTAATATCCCTAAAGTTCCAATGTTTAAGGGGAGAGAATACGGTGAATTAGTAGAGGGATATTATGTTCATTATAACGTTCGCGATGATATCGCGAAGATTCGGATGGTTACGCACTTCTTAGACGATGAAGAGGGTTACGCAAGGAACGTCTTGCACCCATTCTTGTTGGAAAGTTTTACTACGTGGAACGCTTTTTGGAATTATGCTACTCAAGTGTTCCAACCGGTAGGCTATAGCGACGAAATAAATGCGACTGCATTAAGGAAGACGGAGTGGTCAGAAGCTTTCTAGACCCCGCGAGAAACCATCGATGACGCCGACGATGAAGTATGTTCGTATGTTTCGGAAACGCCTTCTTAGGCTCACGAAATGGTGCTTTTTGACGAGAGCTCATAAATTTTCATGAAAACTTCTGTCAACAACTAAGCGGTTTTGGCTCTTGTTGACGACTGCTGTCAGGCGAATTACATATACAATTACGTATACAAGAAGTTACTTAAGACGGCTACGGGAAATTACGTATACAAGAAGTTACTTAATTAAGACGGCTACGGGAAATTACGTATACAAGAAGTTACTTAAGACGGCTACGGGAAATTTCGATTTGCGTTCTCGCTTGACCTGCATTGATGATGGTTGGGAAGAATACAGTACCGGAGAAGTTATTCTTCCTATTGAGTTTGATTCAGTCCCTTATCTGACCCCATTTGTGGTCATATCTGAAGGAGACTGGGATGGAAATTTAATCCTGGGGATGAATTTCTTTACTGTATTACGCACGATTTCTAGGTGGCCGATAGAGAAGAGGCCTAATTCGAGGAGAGAAACCACATTTCGAGTATGTGTGTCACCCCTATTCTTCGCTCTTCTCGACTGAGGGTGAAAGAATTGTTTCAGAGAGCCCGAATAACTCCCTGGAACCAGTTCAAAATAAAGAGGAACTGCTATTAGATGCGGAAGATTCTTCATGAATCGTCAATTGTTCCGTTCCAGTTCCAGCGAACGAGGAACTAGAAAGCCAACATAACAAACCTTCGGTCATTTTGAGCGAGTCACCCCCTTCGGTTACAGTTAGGCAGGAACTTGAAGTTCCCAGAGTTTCGGTTATTCCAAATCGTGTCCGGTATTTTCGCCGTAAACATTTTCGCCGTAGGAAAATTCGCCGTAGGATTTTTCGCCGAAAACATTTTCGCCGCAAAGAAATTCGCCGTAAGGCATTTTCGCCGTAAGAATAAAAAGAGCAGATTAAAAAAATAAGATTTAAAGGCAATTAAAAATAGTTTATTGATACGTTAAAAGTAAAGAAATAGGAAAAACATAAAACAATATTTTTAAATTAAAAAGTGTGCAAGTTCATAGTTATGGTGCGCAAAAAATGCAGATTTTGCTCTGGATTGTACCTTAGTACTTGATTATGAAGTCGCGTATTAATATTTTTATACGGTTTTTTTCTGGTTGGTTCATCTCCTCGTTCGACGTCGCACTTCTTCTTTTTCGCTAACATATCTTCCTTCATTAAAATAAATATGAGTTTCCAAATACTGGGATGCACATTAATAACAGAGCTTTGTATTGCATTGTGAAAGCCTTCTACACTGTTGTTCGTTCGCGGCATACCATTACACGTTCTTTCATAGACATTCCACAGTTCAATAGGAAATGTGGGTTCCATTCTGCGTCTTCGCGGGCCTCGGCCTCTTTCTCCTCCATTATAGTGGGTTTCAAAATAAGATACCAACTCTTGGGGCAAATCATCGTCATCTTTTAGCTCGATAAATCCGTCAATAACGTCGCTAACTGGAAGAAATGCTAGCGCTGTGAAGCATTTAATTTTTGTGTTAAATTCAGTTTCAGTTTGATAGCGCAACTTTTGTCCGATATCAATGACTTTGCGGTAAATATTTTTTGCCATGTGAAATAAACATCCGGTTATAGTTGCATTTGGAAATACGTTGGAGAATGCGCTGATACTTGCTTTCACAAAGTCGATCATCAAGGTTTCGGGAGTTAATGATGAACGTAAGCCCTTTAAAATATGAAAAAGTCTGCTGTAAGTCTCTTCAGATTTCCCAGGAAGTAAAGCAAATAAACGAGGAATGTTACTATTTCTTATTACTATGTGCAACGTATATAACTAGTAGTATATATCTGGACTACATTTAAATGTTCCATCACATGCCCAATCCTTATGATTCACCAAATCGTCTAAACCAGATTCTGTGCCAAACACTAAAATTCTGTCAGCATCATGTTCTCCACTATCAAATAATAAAAAAATTTCACCATTTTCATGAAATTTGTACTCATCAGGAATTACATAACCACTTCTTGCTTTAGGGATGGGAGGAGCTTGTTTATTTTTTTGCCTCCAACTTCTAATATTGCGTGATAAATTTGGCGAAGAGGGCATTAGGGAACAAGCTGTGCTATCTAAATTGGCAGAAGCATCGGCAATTAAAGATCTCGTAGAGAGTTGTGAATTAGTAGCCGCTGATTTTATATTTGCAATGCTTGGTAAACTTTAGGCTTCGCAGGATGAGAGGATGGCTGTGCTCACCGAATATTTTGCATATTGATATAGCATCATTTTCAAGTATAGTGTGCACTCTAGTTCTACACTCTTTCATTTCACACTTCCAGTAAGTTTTATCACTGTATTTTCTATCAATTCGGTATACGTAATTCTTATCATCCACTAATTTCTGACCACCACTACTCTTTACTGTATAGGCCATTTAAGGGCTTAGATTTGTATAATTTAAAAATAAGAGTAACGGGAGAACTTCCACCAAAAAGGCACAATCAGACTGCGAACTAAACTGAAAAGCTAAAATAAATTAATTCTGACGAAGGTGGTTGGATTTTTCATTTATTGGTGCTTGTTTTTCATATTTGTTCGTTTTTTTTTTTTTTTATTCTTACGGCGAAAATGCCTTACGGCGAATTTCTTTGCGGCGAAAATGTTTTCGGCGAAAAATCCTACGGCGAATTTTCCTACGGCGAAAATACCTAGAACCATTCCAAATAAATCTGAAAACTCATCTCCTTTGAGTTCCGATTTGGTCATTTCGCTTGAATCCCTATTTAAGGAAGATGACATGATTCTGTTTTCAAAGGTAGAGGATTTTCCACCCAATTCCGAGACTAAGCCTACAGGTGCCGGGAGCGAACCCGAACCTACTCCGCCGTCGGAAGTTGTTCGTACGGAAAAGCAAGCGCGGAATACATTTGTCCATCCAGTTAGCTTGTGTAGCATGCACGATACGCTGGGTGTCCTCAGTACGACGAGGGAAGTGCCCTATGAAGAGGCTGTGTCAAACACCACGACGGAAGCGCTCTATGAAGGAACTGTCCCAGACATCACGAGGGAAATTTTTGATGAAGGGAATTTTCTGAGGGATTCCCCTAGCAGTATGGGCGCAAAATGGGAGAGTGCAATTGCAATGTTGATCAATGTTGCAAAGGGAAGGGGATGGTGCCAGGGGGTATGCAAAAAAGGGGAGGGGGATGTTGTAAAGGGGAGGGGAATGTTGAAAAGGTAAGCCTTAACCTAAGAATGATAGAGATGTTCGCCTGGCCCCAGCCAGATGCATGATGAGAGTTCATCCGAGCGCCCGCTCTCTTATAAGGTGTAAATCAGCCAGTTGGCTTAAGCAGCCAGTCGGCTTAGAAGGCTTAATCTGGCTTAGAAGGCGTAAATGGCTTGTTCAGGTGTACATCATTAGGATTGAGCTGCCAGATTATGCTATTTATTTAATTAAAGCATATATTCTTGACAGTTGGTTTAGAAGTCTTAAGCAGTCAGTCGGTTTAGAAGGAGTAACCAGCATTTGGTGTGTGTATATATATATATATAATTATATATATATATATATATCTATATATATATGTATGTATATGTATATATATTATATAATTAATTAATTAATTAAATAATAATATCGTTTATATTTACAACCAAAAGAATTAAATTAAACACCATTGCATCATTCTGTTTATTTAGACGAATTATTGGAATTAATTTCATGAAATATATAGAAAATAAATGTACAATCAAATTAGTTCATTCTATACAAACGATGGAATATATATAATAAAAAAATAAAATAAAAAAATAATATAAGAAATACACATTTTTAAACAATGGAATATATATCTACATAATAAAAATAATAATAATATAAGAAATACACAGTTTTAAACGATGGAATATACATGATAAAAAAATACAATAAAAAAATAATAATAGAAATACACACTTTTAAACGATGGAGTATAACCATCAAAATAATAGTACAGGATATATATATATATATGAAAATTATTTCACGAAGGTAACACGTGAAAAATATTTATGATGAATAAAACCACGAAGGAAAGGAAACACAAAATGGTGCTCAAGCGCTTTCGTCTAATGACATCCTCAGGAACACTGAAGTATATAAAAAGGTTAAGCCTATATATAGGTTACAGAAAGAAAAAAAGAAAAATAAATAACATACATACACACACATATATATATATATATACATACATATCTATATATACAAATACATACATACATACATACATACATATATATACAATAAACAGAGAAGTAAAAATAATAAAAAATTAAAAATTAAAACTTAAAGGATTACCAATGAGGCGTACAGATTGTAAGGAAAAATATCGATTTTTAGCACAAGATCAAATGGATTATAAAGATACAAATTTATACTGGGACCTGACCATAGGCAGCATTGTGTTAAAACCCGGCAGAGTCCCAGTATAAATTTGTATCTTTATAATCCATTTGATCTTGTGCTAAAAATCGATATTTTTCCTTACAATCTGTACGCCTCATTGGTAATCCTTTAAGGTTTTAATTTTTAATTTTTTATTATTTTTACTTTGTTTATTGTATATATATGTATGTATGTATGTATGTATGTATTTGTATATATAGATATGTATGTATATATATATATATATGTGTGTGTGTGTGTATGTATGTTATTTATTTTCTTTTTTTCTTTCTGTAACCTATATATAGGCTTAACCTTTTTATATACTTCAGTGTTCCTGAGGATGTCATTAGACGAAAGCGCTTGAGCACCATTTTGTGTTTCCTTTCCTTCGTGGTTTTATTCATCATATATATATATATATATATATATATATATATATATATATATATACATTTATATTAAATAATTAAATATATTGACAATAAATGTACTGCAAAACCATCAAAACATATACACTTTATGTTCTACTGCGCTTAACCAAAATACTAAACTCGCACGTAATCGAGTCTACAGTCACATCATTATTGCTTTGCACTACGCAGTAAATACGATTTAACATAATTTCACCGCTGAAGTTATAGGGATACCTATACTCGATGTAAATGGCCTTCATATCGTTCATACTATTTTTGTGCCCACTTTACATTCGGTTGGCAAGTTATCTTTAAACACGGACAGAATACCTTCAAAAGCACGTACAAAGAGGTCATCGTTAGCCACAACATCATTATTAAATACAAGTTTATAAATACTCCTTTCCAATCGAGGGTTTATTCTTACCGATCCGAGCTTTTCAATCGTGAGCTCATCTTCACAATGCATAGTGTCAGTTGAAATAATCTTCTAAGTCGTAACGACAGCTGCTCACTATATAAAGAAATAGTTCTTCAGGGTGAACGGTGTAGGTGAGCTCAGCCCTGTACCGCTCAAGTGCTTTGTACCAAAGTTCATATTTCGAATAGTCTAAACCTTTTAAATAAGCATCCAGCTGTAGACCATTCTCGCCTTGTTCAGTCCTACACTCGGTAAACCCGTCGAGCAGAGACTCTATTCATCTCCTCAACACTTAAATAAACAACATTCCGTTTACCAGAGTTTGTTTGTCTACAAGTTGTTTCCAGTACATAGTTAATGGCTCCGGTTATACGCCTGAACATGCGGAATGACTTCGTCACGGACACATCGTACACGGCATTGAGAATGATGCTCAAAGGAAGCTCCATCGTATTCTATTGTGAGGAGTGCACGTCCAGTCGGTTCAAGCTCTGAGATGACTATGAGCCACAGGTGGGCCGATCGGCTCGACGAGAGGTGTGGAGGAGTGAGTCTCACCATAAGCTGATGAATCGTGTGTGGCGTTGTTCCAACGCAAAAGATTCATGTGAATACTTGTATCCCATCCCATTATACTGGGTAGGTGTTTTGAGAAATTTTCCGTCTGCGATACATGAAGCAGTACCTGTTTTAATGTTTTCTCACTCCCACTCCCCAGAATGCGCACCAGACATTTTAGTTTAGGGGGATTTTCACGAACTAAACACATTTTATTCACACTCCGGCGCACTATTTGAGAGAAACATATGACCATATTTTTCCTTTTTGCTTAGCAGACAAAATCGTCTCTAAATTCTGTTAAAAACTCACGCAGGCCTTTAGCCACAACCTCACTACAAACCTCGTCATGATATATATTAATGTAGTGGTAAAAATACTTCAGATTATCCATTATGACAAGATTTGCATTCTCAGCGGCAGGGTACGAGTACTCGGTATGATGCAACATGACATAATACCGCTTGTCATACCACTCATCAACAAGGCTCACTAACCATAACCGTTGCTTCTCTTCTGCACGTGTTGTTTCTTCCACTTTACGGTATATGTAAACTTTTATAAAGTTTTGTCCTACAACGTGGTTCAATACATTGCTTGTGCTCTCGCCAGAATAGCCGTAGAATATTTGTACCTCTTCTTCACCAAGCTTCGCACGATTCAGTGTAGCCTTAAAAGTATCAAAGGAGGGTGGCTACACGCCTGAGATCCAGGCTTGCAGTGGTCAACTGAGCACGCAGGGTAGAGATATGCCCAGGTAGTAGCAGGAATCACGTGACCATTGATCGATCATACAGGGGACGGAGCTTAGAACTTTCTCCTGTAAACACACACACACACACACACACACACACACACACACAGTAGAAAGTGAAACGCTAATTGAAACACGATTTATTTAATAAACATATCGAATTGTTCACAGTATATATTCACAAATACGTATAATAAATAAAATAAACATATCGTTAACAATAGACACACACACACATTATATATATATATATATATATATATATATATATATATATATAACATTCAAAGATTATGGTATCCAAAGGGTACGGTATCATAAGTACCAGGCACCTGGTAACGTTTCCTATAGGTGTTACGGCACACCTTCGTACCCCTAAGTTCCTTCACGCCCCACAGCTTCTGCGCCCGAAAATTGTGGGTACCTACAGTTAGTTGGGGCGGATGGACGCCCTCATCTTCCAAGCACACTAGATGCTTCAACGAATCAACGTTAACGACCCGCCAATTCGCCTGGTTGAGCGTCATACCCTTAGCTTTCACGATATATTTCATATCCTCCCCCACCCTCATCCGTACCCCATAAATTTTTGGCCCTGTTGAGTCGGCGTATGCGATATCTCCATACTCATCCTTGATCTCATCAGTCAACTCTCCGACGAATTCACCAATAGGTGGCATGTATTCTCCCTCCCTCTCTGTGAATATCACACTATTGTATCGGCGTACAGAACCCTCCGCCCAAGAGAATGCAATAGACCCCAAGTTTGATGCGTGCGAAGGCCGTTGTGAAGCTGGCTACAGGTATATTTGTAACCCGAGAGGTATCTTGGCGAATTCGGTAATGTTGTACTTTATTATGTAAGTATTACCTACATTCATGATCTCCATGACCTTTTTATCGGGAGCGTTGGCATAATCCCAGACTTCACTATAACTTTGTGCCAAATGAACGTCCTCCATGCCAGTATTCTGTGCAAATTTTTCCCAAACACTATTTAGACACAACCTTGCACTAAAGCGCTTGCCTGGGTTCTTTACAATTTGGGAACGGTCAAGCTGTATACCTTCATGGTCACGGTAACGCTGAATATAAGCCGATTTTTCATCTTCGGTATCAACTCGCGGATACCCTGATGCCTCTACCTTATCGTTTGAAAAAGTGTATATATATGGCGTGAAAAGGTTGGGTAGCTTCTGAAACCTCCACACCTCATATATCTTCAATATTCTGTAGCCATGACGAACGGCTAGGTCCAGCTCACGGCTTTTATATACACCTCTGATCTTACGCTGGGTGGTTGCGTGATTACAAGCCCCATTGTTCTCCTCTGCTCACTTCACGCACAGGGGAAACATGAGCTTGTGGTCTATAACGACGGGTAAGATTATCATCCATAAATCGCGAGGGGGGAGCATATCTACGAAAGAAAGGCCGAAAATAGTACCCGTTCAGATTTGCTGAGAACACATCGATGTGAGCAAGTCAGGTCCCACCAGTTTTTCAGGTGCACTTACGGGGTACGGATTGTTCTTTATCACATAAGGATATAAAGAACAGAAGTCGTAGTAATGGAGTTTCACGCCCTCCGTAGGCGGAAAGCATAGCTTGAAGGGATTTGTACGCCCTTCGAACAAGCTATCACCGCATTTGAGAGGATCCAGCACCATTGAACGTTTGATCGTGTTTATTTCTTCACGGTACTGTCCATCTTTTCCATCCGTGCATCATACTCATGTTCTCACAAGACTTGTGAGTGAACTGGGCGCCTATAAGCTGATCGCGGGTGCCGGTCCATGAAAGACTGTCGGCAGGAGATCTACCGTGGATATCTCCTACGATTCCACACTCAGGACGGGGGCATCCATGCCACCAGCAGCTGTTAAAGGATTACACAGTTTTCTCACCAGTGGCACGGTTTTCGCTTAGATCATCAACCCAAAAAACACGACCAATTACCTTAATGGGTACTTCCCACGTGTTGCGGGCATGCTCTATGTATACACCTGTCTGCTGCTCTATGTGTATGAGCCAGTAAATAGCCTTGTGCCCATAACTGCAGGGATTGTTTCTGTGAATGACGGCTGAGGTGTCTTTAGGCATGAAATTGTTCTTGAACACCGTAAAGCACAATGAGGCGATCGTAGTTGCGACTTGCAACGGATTGCATTTGAAGCGGTCTATGTACTTCCTTCTAAAGGCCTGGAAACATACTCGCGCACATCATACACGCAATAACGCTCACATTCATCAGCTATATTGTAAGGATTAGATTCATTAAAATTGTTGTAGTAGCGTCAAAATCTTCACGTTCAGCAGTACTCATACATTCATAAAGTGGAGATAGTCCTACGTAATTTAAAGTTTCGCTAGTGAAGAATGTGTAAGGGAAATATCCTTTTGAAACTTCGGCGGCTACGCCCATTACCTTCGGTAGCTTGGCTAATTTAGAAGATATGAATAATAAAGAAGTGTCTTTAAACTGTACATTACCTCTTATTTGCATCTGTATAAGTTTGTTTCCTCTTTTCAAGGGATTACCTGTAAATATCTCAGATGACTCGTGCTCAAGCAGCAACTTATAAAGGAACTGTGTGTCAAATTTTGCACCGTTATGGGGACAGTCATTTTTTTTAACTTTTCCGCTAACTTGACAATATAGGACACAAAGAGTTTCACAGGACTGTCATGTGCATTCGCTTTAAAAACGTTTGTCCGTTTACCACATTTGTGACACTCATCACATTCGATCTCCATGCACTCATCACAGATAGTCTGGCTTACAAGTAAATGTGGGATAACTTCTTTGGTTTCAGCATTCGTATATATTTCTGTATCGTAGTATACAGTTATGCAAGGTTATACATACATGCTTTACTCTAACTGCCTTATATTTCTCATGGCATGTAGAACAGTGAATTTCATCACATTTATGCTTGAAATTCCCCCAATTATCCATCATATGAAACATACCACATTCACAATTCACAGATTCTCATTTTCCTGCACGTGCCAATTGACCTATGAAGCTCAAAACAGTTATTATTGAAAAATGTACGTCTGCATACATCACAGTCCCTCTTCTCAGCTTCAACCACACGGCTTTCACATTTGGAGCTTTTACACTGCTCACATACCATGTGCCAATCTTTACAATGCTTCACTATATCATCCGCAAACTCTAGACACCCCATGATGCCGTCTCTATTTTCGACTTTTATCATAACTCGCGTAGAGAGTCCTTACATTACGGATGGGGAGATACGTTGTTCCTGACAATCCTAAAATAAGTAGGGGTCTTGTACGATCTCTCACACAGCTTTTAAAAACATACACAGTCTTACGACGATCATCCATTCCAAATACAACTATACGAACATTCATTTCCTGTCCTATTCTTCTCAACACTTCAGGACCCATATTACACTCAAACTCAAGTTTACAATCTACAGCTAGTTTACGGGAACGCTCCACTACCGTAGGCAACCAAATGTTTTTGGCCCGTGTATTTAGCACAGTGAACACATGAGCTAAGACTACTGCTATAAAGCCGCAACCACTATCGGTGTTTATATGATGCCTGTAAATAGCCTGAGAATTGAAGTTAAGAGTATAAGCTGTGGAACTATGACCCGCAACACGGAATACACGGTCAATATTTACCGTGAAGTTGTCCATATTGAAGGCTGTACTACTTTGAGAAGCCTGCATTATACGGTTCAAAATATACTCTATATTTACAGCAGCCAAGCATCTGAATGGTATTACTACCCAAAAACCATCTACATCCCCGTCATCTGACCCGAACCCGAAGGACAGCCTCGTCCTGACTTCACTTTCGTTCTGAAGGGCAAACTCCACAATACGTTCAACTACACGCCGTAGTCCGTGTTCAACACCATTGGTATACATGGATCTAGGATCAACCCTGACTATATACCGATTTATAGTCAGGGCTGGGGTGGGGGTGTCGGTGCACACCAACGCGAATGTTATACCATCCTCTACAGCACGAGAACCTGCTGCTGTAGAGGATGTGCCCGGAATTGAACAGGAATAAGGGGGTACATTTTTATTTGAGGAAGGTACTACTGTAGGGCTTGTGGGCTATTGTGGGCTAACATATTAAGAACACGTTATTATGACATTTCTATCCCAGCCTCCTACGGTGGCGTAGACAGACTGTACAGAAGTGTTTAGAATGGTGGAATAGGGAAAAAAGATGTTGAGCGGTTTTTGCGGGAGCAGGACACTTATACGCTTCATAAGCCTGTGAGAAAAAAGTTTGAAACAGTCAAGACAACAGCGGCATCGAGTGACTCTATTTGGCAAGCAGATTTAACAGACATGCAAAGATATTCAGTGTATAAATGGTTACCGCTACATCCTATTCATAATAGATGTATTCTCTAAACATATGTGGTTAATTCCTCTGAAAAATAAATCACCTGAAACAGTTGCTAAAGCCACCAAAACGTTGATGTTGAAAGAAAACAGGATTCCTGGCTATTTTTGTACGGATATGGGGAAAGAATTTATAGGCCGAGCTTTCGGAACATGTTGACAGCTACTACACTACCGATTCTATACGTAAGGCCTCTTTAGCTGAAAGAGTTCAACGTACCATAAAGGAACGCATGCACCGCTATTTTACACATAAAAACACACAGATATATAGACATTCAACCGCTCACACCATCGCACGATTGGGACAACACCTAACTAGATTTTAGAAAGAGGTGCACACACAGAGCCTGATGCGAGAAGAGATGTTCGTAGAACACCGCCACACTCTGCACTTTTCAAAATCAATGGTTATGTAAGGCTGTCGCGTTCGGGAAATAAATTCGAGAAGGAATTTGAGCAAGGGTGGACACGTGAGTTTTTTAAAGTTAGGGTTGTGAGACCCAAAGGCGAGATAATATTGTATTACGTTGAAGATTTGAATGGAGAAGAAATCGCAGGAGGGTTTTACCGCGAGGAGTTGCAGAAAGTAACATTTAATTTATGAAAAAATGTGCTTAAAATTGAAAAAATTTTAGGAAGCAAAGGCTCAGGAAAGAGAAAAATATACCTGGTGAAATGGCTAGGGTATCCGGAAAGCTTCAACACCTATATAAAAGCTGCTGCAGTAATGAAGCTTAAATAGTATGCAACATGGCACATACTACCATCCTCCTCGACCCTGTCTCTACATCCTAACAACACATTAGCCAACTTTGTAACAGAACTCCATGGCCCCATTGAATTGGGTCGTGATTCGTATGGAATAGGGATATGCGAAATTCAGATGGCCACCCTCTTATTAAATACTGATTATAAAGAACCCGTTTTTACAGTTCTTAGAGACCTTCATGAGTGTGAAAAAGCCGGGGTAACTCGGGATGAAACCATAATTATCGCCCGGATTGGGGATGCACGGTATTACAGTACAGTCGTAACACTAGGTCCGGCCCGTTATGGTGGGGCCGAGGATGTTGTGAGAGACTTAAACGTAAGTTTAAAAAACTCAAATCTTACGGCTGATTTACTATACGAAATCGTAAACAAAGAAAACCCTGTACATACTCTAATCCTAAAATCACAGGCTAACAGAAATATTAAAGACAAAGGGCGGTTCAAAATTATAACCGAGGGGCGATATCGATCAGCCTTCCAAAGAGATACCTTTCACGAGGTACAACATGACTTGTCCAGCCTAATATATCAGGTGAAAATGGAGAAATTGGTTGCTGGCTTGTGGCTATACACCTCCAGACATGTGCTATATTTACAGCAATATAGTGGAGCATCAGTTTGTTGGTGATACCCAGGCACACCTGCTGCGCATTGCTCACATTCCCAACCATAGAAGGAAGAGCTTGAGTATTACATATTACAGGCCACATTATGTGAATGTCGCGACTAATCTAATAACCAACATCTCTATATAAGAACGATTGAGGGAAAAAATTTCCCATTCAGCCATACTACATACGGCGGTCCCCTTGCTGAAGAGGGGTGCCAGATATCTCGGCAGGAAAGCGCTACAATCAGGTCTTAACACGGCAGAAGCCATATTGGCTGGGGCTAAACCTAAAGCAGCTAAAAAAAACACTTAAAGCGTACAGGGGACGAAATCGTCAAAGATGCAAAGAGAAAAATGCGTATTGTTGGGAAGAATAGGGCTGTTCGGAAGAAGCGATTACCAGCACGTGGCGTTAAACGTAAAAGGATATAAAAAAGAAGTGTTCTAAGCGTATGAAACCTATGGTTGACTATTTTTTGACTGATATAAGCTAAGGACATTGATCTCATGAATCATAGACTGTTTACTACTTGTTGAGAGAGGTGGTACTATTTCTGGTTCGTCATAGCACGCTTCATCCATCCGTGTAGTTCATAATGTTGTAAATCGGAGCTGTCCCTCTTTGAGATGCCCACAACTGAAGTTTCTATTGAGCACAGTGACTTTATTGCAATTAACCCTTTAAACACAATTAGTTCACTGAGTGCTCCTATAGAATTCGTGATACCCAGCTCAGGCCCTTACTTTTTTGACCCAAGCTGTGTGCACATGTAGGCTAAACTACGTATAGCCCATTCTGATGGAACGGACTGTGATGACAAATATGCTGTATACCCTGAAACAAACTTTCTGCAGTCCATATTCAACCAGTGTGATGTATATTAAATCAGGTCAACATATCGGCAGGAACGGGGTACTATCACTTACGAGCCTATCTAGAAAATGTGCTGAACTTTTCCAAAGAAGCGAAAGATACTTTTTAAGTGCCGAGGGCTATTATCAAGTTAAAGACGAAAGTAGTATAAAGGACAAATTTAAAAGTTCTAAAAAGAAGATATATGAGTGTTTTGGACGCCTGCATACAGACTTTACATTCCAGGAGAAGTTGCTTGTAAACGGGGTAGATATGAAAATAAAGCTCACCCGCACGAATCCTGAGATCTGTTTAAATGTGGATGCTGATCAAGAAAAGGGAGCAAAACCTGTTGCGATTCACATTATGGAGACATACCTCCGCGCACGGCGAGTGAAATTAAGTTCGCCTTAACAACTAGAAATTGAGAAAAACTTACTACATGCCACAGTTAAATACCCAATTAACAGAGCATAGATCAAACTATACACGGTGCCAGCAATGTTGGCATCGAAACATAGAAAACATCGCCCTGGGAGTTCTACCTAAAAGGATATGAATTGGAATGCAGGACCACGCTTCCGTGAATGGAAAATATAAAAAGAGTGCCTTTAAATTCGAGAATTTCATCCTTAAAAATATAACTCTATACGTTAATGGCGTTACGGTGGGCGGGCTATGGATATGGATTATTCATCAGACGCTGTGTTCCCGCTTTGCGCGAGAGCATATAGTAATCTGATCCATATTGCAGGTGCTTGTGATGAGCACGGGTTTGGTGTAACGCAGAGAGAATTCATCGATCAATTTAACCTTTATCCGTTTGACATCACACCTGACTTATCTGCTAGTGTAAATACACCCTTAAGTCCACAACAGAGTGGGAACATCTCAGTCAGATTGGAATTCGCCAAGCCGATAGACGCTCCTATTAGTGTATTAGTATACCTAGAGTCACAAGCCTTAATGGAAGTTGACAAATTTAGTTGCGTTGTCACTGACTTTTAAAATGGATGCGAATACACTTCAGAAAGTAATGAATAGTGATCGAATCACTCGTTCTAAATTTATCGGTGTGTTTGCGAAGAATGAAATACTGAAATTGCCAACTACGAGAGATTGCGGTAGTCTTATTGTGAATGCAGATGTTATTGGTGGTGAAGGGATTCATTAGTTTGCAATCTATTTTAAAAATAGGGGCTGCATGTACTATTTTAAGTCACTCAGGACACATCCCTGGAGTGACCCTGTTATTGTAAAATTTCTCGAGCAGTTGCATATCCCCCGAAGTTGTATGGAATCCCTACCATGTACAAGGATATTTTAGTAATAGTTGCGGGATGTACTGTCTTTCATTTCTCATGCATATATCACGTGGTAAGGAATTTATACGTTTTTTAAAAGTATTCGACCCGTGTCACACTCAACGAAACGACGAAATAATATGCAGACAGATAAAAAGCCGTTTTCCGATTGTGCGTACTCGTTGTATAGTATGATGTTTTGATCGTATATATAAAATTAATAATTGCATCAATATTGCCTCCAATAATATTAGTTTGTGTATTCTGGAGCTTATTTAAAATGTAATGGAAACTAATTTAAAATGGTTATTGTACTATTTTGTAAAACATGATTTCTATCATTTAATAAATTGATGGAAATACATTGCATCTTCTTACCCGAAACACACGAAAAAAAGTTCTTAACCAAAACATAAGAAAAAGATAAAAGCTTACATTATTTCGGTGATGATGTGGCATTCGCTGTGTTGACTGCACGGTAATACTTCTACCTCCGTATTTAGGTCCACAACATGCGTTTCTTCAAAAATATCACGAAAAGATTGTATAACACGAGTCAAATCCTCATCGGACCTTTAAGGAGAAAGGATAATTAATTTGATTAGTTCATACATTTTCTGAATCATTTTAATTAAAACCCATTTGCTTTTCATAAAAAAACACATGCAGAGTACGTATATATACATATAAGAAGAGTTACAATGTGAAGTACCAAATATCTTCGAACCGCTCAGACAAGTTTGTTACCCTTTAAGAGAAAATGACGAATAACATTTCAAATTAATTTATTATGGAATTTATAAATTTATTTAAAACTTGCAAAGGAGTCTTGATTAATAGTTTTAAAAAAATTCGACGATTTTTGATGAATATCAAAACAGAACTTTAGCATAATATTATTACTATTGTAAACTAATCCATAATTAAAAATTGCGGATACCTACTATTTTAATGAAGCATTTTACAATAAAATGTAATGAGATGAAAATAAATTACTACAACCCTTCATATATATATATATATATATATATATATATATATATATATATATATATGAAATAAGCGAAACACAGAATGGTGTTTGAGAGCTTTCTCATAGTGACAGGAACACTAAAATAAATAACAAGTTCGTGAATAAATGGCTAAAAAAAAAAAAATTACAGGCATATAAATTTTTATACTTACATTTCAATGACAATCCTTTGCGCCGGATCGTAAGGAGCATCAATGCAAAAATCATCAATGGTTTACGTTGAAAATAATCCGTCCCGGTCGGCTGCGTTCAAAAAATTAATTGTAGACACTGCGGTAGTGTCTCCATCTTCATATAAAGCCGGTAAGTTCTTGTGAATGACTCATGACGGAGGGAATGTGTTTGTTTATTCACTGGTGAAAATAACTGCTGTGAGTTCCAGCTGAAACTAATCACTTATATGCATGATCCCCAAGCACTACCCCCAAAAGACAAATAGGGGTAGTTTGCTGATTGGTTGTCAATGTAACTGGGCGGTTCTATGTTAAATTTGTGTACCAATCAACCGTCTGTATACCGATATAACAGACCCACGCTTTGGACATTGAAGTCCTGATTGGTCGCCTTCACGAATAATGAAGGTGTGTCATTATCAAATTCGGTTTATTCTCTTCGCAGATAATTTCAATGTTCACATCTCAAGATGAATGAGTGAATTGCCCACTCGCACTCTGTCACGGTGCTTTCAAATATTTTTCATTAGTAGTATACAGTATATTCGCAAGCATACTACTCACAGCTTGATCCTCAACTTTCCCCATTTTGGATAGGGAAATGGGCATGTAATTCTTTAGTGAGCGGTGGCAAGTCGTTACAGTACAAGGAATATCTACGTCAGAGGCCCTCAGCTCAGTATCACAGGAAACACTATTAGCGCCGCAACTCTTCATAATCATGCCAACTGACATAGATGATGACATTGCCAGAGACAGCACAGTAACGTCCTTTGCCGATGACTCAAAGATCAGTAGAAAAATAAGAAACCTAGAGGTTATAGGATCTCTACAAACAGAATCGGACGGAAGACAACAATATGAAGTTTAACACTGAGAAATTTCAACTGTCACGGCACGGAAAAAAGAGATGACCTAAAATTCCATGGAATACAAAAGATTAGACGCATGGCACAGAACAAGCCCAGAGGAGCCGGGTGCACATTGCTATGTGAGGTGGAGAGTACAAGAAGCCTACTCACTACTTTACCATGCCAACTCGAGAGGAGAGGCGACAAGCTTGACCTTCGTAAAATGAGGGATCATCGCACGGAAATTTGAAAGGTTGAAAGGTATATATATATATATATGCTGGAAAGATGGGCCAAGGCAGAATGCTCGCAAAAGTGCCCACCCCTCATAGAAAAAAAACCAGAAAAAATTATGCTTTTTTCTTTTAAAAAATTGTGAAAATGCCTCTATAATAATAATAATAATAATAATAATAATAATAATAATAACAACGATGTAAAGGATTAACACGACTATGAAGAATGAATGGAAGCAAAGAATATACCATGCAAATTACACGCAAAGAAAAATAAGACCTAAAAACAATGAAGTTAATAAAATATAAACATATATTTATATAGAGTAACAGGAAAACAGTCGTATGAGAGAAAGGAGGAGGAGTTGAGTCTTTGGGGAAGAAAGTGGGTCATCCGCATTCCAATGTAGCCTCGTTGCGGTTTTTAGAATGCCTCGGGCGATTCACTTGATGTAAAGTGAATCGAATTTTACATCGTTACGCATTTTTGTCTTTCTTGGAATAAAAAGAGAAGTTGATTTTTAAAACATTTTATATACAGAGGATTGACAAAATTAAATAGACACTTTCGGGGAAGTTTGTTAAAATTTTATTGTTTAATAAAATTTATCCTGTACAATTATTTAAGAATGTGTGTGTGTGTGTGTGTATTATATATATATATATATATATATATACCCCTCCATCTATGGCCTGGGTTGGTTCGAAGTCGACGGGGGTTCTAGTTAGGTGGCAGCAACGGATGTTACTAGCAGTAGTTTTCTTCTATATTACTCTTCGAGTTCTTCTATAGTGGCTCGGAGGATTCTGGGAGGCTTACTAAATTCTCTGAAAATTTCCGGATTCTTCTTATAACGTATCGGGGAAGTTTAATGACTAAGTTGTCTGAAGAGAGCAAGGCTCGAAGGAGAAGATAAAGACTCTTTCTTACTGTAATTTACTGCTGAAATGTACAGGTAGTGCTCAGCCTTCGAATAGGATTCTGAATGAACATGGAAGAGATTTTTTGGGTTTATACCCGATTTTACTAACATCATCATTATTAAATGTTGAAGAGGCTGTATTATTTTTGCACAATAGTTAAAAATAAAGTAAATTTTTTTTTGTTGTGACAATGGTTAAACAGATAAACAGAATATAGGAAGAGGAAGCCATATTTTTAGCTTAAACCGCATATTTTTAGATCTGCTGTTTTTCCTGATCCGCCGAGTTAATTAGAACGGAAATTCAACTATGCATTCTTATATTAAGGCAAAAATTAAAAGTTTAAGGCAAGATATGACTTCATCTTTTATAACGAAGAGAGAATGCATCTAATCTAAAGAAATGATCAAGAATTTTGAAAAGAACAAGTCACCAATTATTTGGCAAAATACGAAGCAACTCCAAAATTTATCCCAATAAGAAAAAACAATAAAAAAAATAATAATATCGTCGTGTATACATTTCTAAATGGCATGGCGACATAATGTCGGGTCGTATATTCAGTACAATCTAAGTACATCACTGAGTACGTTGTAATTTTGGTTTGTTACAATTTTGATTATAATTACCAATTAATTCACATTCACTTATTATCATTAATTACAGTTTCATTAAAGTACATTAATTACATCATATTAAATTATTACAGTTAATTAGTTTCATTAAAGTACATCAATTACATTATATTAAAATATTACAGTTAATTACAATTAAACAGTTAACTGTAGCTTTGTTTTGTTTTTACAGTTTTATATTTATAACACAAAGTACATGGGCACATACGATATATATATATATATATATATATATATATATATATATATATATATATATGATGAATAAAACCACGAAGGAAAGGAAACACAAAATGGTGCTCAAGCGCTTTCGTCTAATTACATCCTCAGGATGTCATTAGACGAAAGCGCTGAGCGCCATTTTGTGTTTCCTTTCCTTCGTGGTTTTATTCATCATAAATATTTTTCACGTGTTACTTTCGTGAAATAATTTTAATATATATATATATATATATATAACACGCATAATAATTTTTTTAGAAATTTGAATCAGAGCGAGAGGAGATTTTTATCTTAGAAGCGCTTGCTTCCGTGTGGTTAGCAGAATTCGAACACTCGCATAAGCATTTATGAGATTGCGAAAAATTAATTAGTTTAACCCTTTCACTCCCGAATTATGTTTAAGATTAAGACAATTTTATACCTTAACGTTATTCTCTACAAGGACTAAAATCTCGTAAAATTGCGTGGTCAAACGCGTACAACCATGGGCATGAAAGGTTTAAAGAAAAGAAATAAAAAGAATACATGTGAACGTATGTATATGTACGTATGGATTGAACAACAGATAACTTGCGTTATGCGAGTTTGGTCCCTATGTAAAAATTAATAATTGAATATAAAGATCATACAGAAATTATTCATTTTTACACACACACACACACATATATATATATATTATATATATATATATATACAGGGTGTTTCAGGAGTAAAGGTCAATACTTCGGGAGGTGATAGTATCGGTCGTTGGGAGAAAAAAAGTTCATATGAACATGTGTCTAATTCTGAATGGTTACGGAGCTAGAGCTGTTTGAATCTGATGCGCGCGTAGCTCTTCCTCCACCTTCCCTCCCCTATAACCTTGAACCATGTAAGCTGTAATGTAAGCATGTAATATAAGCCAATCGACAGCTGACTGTTGTGAGTGACATTGTTTGGTGTTTGAAGCAGTGTTAAGAATGCCACACACCTTCACACATACCGAATATACAGATATGGTGTATGTCTACGGATTTTGCGATGGAAGTGCAACAGCTGCTGTTGCAGAATACCGTCGACGGTTTCCGACCGCAGAATTCCGGATCACAAAAGAAAGGTGGATACACGAGGCGAATTGTTCGGCGCATTTTGGATGCTGCTGCCCGCATAAAGGAAAGTCAAGATCAACTCAGACGAACAACACGCGATCTTCGCACACGAGTTGCAAAGTGCATTGAGGTTGACGGTGGGATTTTCGGAAACGTATTGTAAACTGTAACAAATTTGTCATTTCTGTATCTGATACCATTCAAAATGCCAATGTTTAAACATTAAATGTTAGAAACATTAATTGGTTTCTCTTTCTTGATTACCATTAACAATGATTTTGTATTTGTAGATTCAAACAGCTCTATCTCCGTAACCATTCAGAATTAGACACATGTTCATATGAACTATTTTTCTCACAATGCCCGATACTATCACCTCCCGAAGTATTGACCTTTCCTCCTGAAACACCCTGTATAAAATGTGTAATGATTATATTGCTTGCATTTTCTGCCAATTGTTTTTCATTCAATGTCACGCATCGGTAGTTAGCTTCGCTGACTACGAATCCATCGGTTCCGGGTTCGAGGCCCGGTGACGGCTGCCGGATCGCGGTAAAACTCAGCTGTTCATCCTTCCGCACATTAAAGAAAGTGGTAGATAAATGGGTACCCTGGGTGACCTAGTGGTTAAGACGCTGTGCTGCTGGTGTTTCGGATTCCATGTTAAACTGTAAGTCTGAGGTGGAATAAAAAAAGATTGACCTTCGTCAGAATGAACAATTCGGGCAGAAGCTAACCGAAGGTTACCAAAGGTAATAAGAGTATAAGGTGCTCTTCCAATACGTGCTCTACCGTAAAATTTACATTCCAATATGTGCTAACTAACGAAAATATCACGACCTAACCTAACCAATCGTCAAGGGCGTACAATTGACCTAACGATTGGTTAGGTTAGGTCGTGATATTTTCGTTAGTTAGCACATATTGGAATGTAAATTTTACGGTAGAGCACGTATTGGAAGAGCACCGAGTATAAAGGCCAGTTAATGAATATAATTTTACTTACTAATTATTATTATTGAAAAATTATTTGCTTCTGAAAGAAAGCTCATATATTTTAAAAAGTTTTTCCTTATGCCATAAAGATCGTGAGTTACTGTAAGAGTTTCTTTTAAGTATTAATGTACAGTATAAAGAGTCCAGTGTTTTGCGTCTAAAACAAAAATAATGGTTTTAATTAGTTCTTTTGCTGAGCAAATTAAGGAGAACGTCTCCCTCTCTCTCGCCTTTAATAAATAAATTAAATAACTGGTAACCGCTCCAGAAATAAACGTTAAAATAAATAGTGGTATCTGGCAACTCATCTATATATAAATAAATAATTAAATAACTAGTAACCGCTCCAGAAATTAAAATAAATAGTGGTATCTGGCAAGGCCCCTAAATGTAAATAAATAATTAATTTAGTGGTATCTGACAACCCTCCTTATATAAATAAATAAAATCAATAACTGGCAACCCTCCATATAAATAAATAAAATAAATAGTGGGATCTGGCAACTCCCGACCCTCTATATAACATCTGCTGGTCCACTGAACTCGCATAATGCGTCTGGTTGGGGCCAGGCGAACATCTCTATCCTTCTTAGGTTAAGGCTTACCTTCTTAGGGTAAGATTTCCCTTTCGGGGATGAGGACATCCCACCTTCTCCCCCAAAGACTCCCTTCCTCCTCCTTTCTCTCTCTCTCTCTCTTAGGTTAAGGTTACCCCTTTGGGGGAGGTCATCCTCCTTTCTCCTCCAAAGCTCCCCCATGCATTGCAACTTGGGGAATAACCCCTCGCCCTTGTTTCAAGACCCCTCCCCCGTCGCAACACACCCCTTTGCAACATCCCCTTCCTCCCCTTTGCAACATTGATCAACGTTTGCACTCGACCCTTTTGCGCCCATACTACTCCACCTTCTTCTTGAAATTTACGTGAGGTCACGGAGAACTCGCCTATGTCCCTCGGAGATGATGCAACCTCGGCTTATGACCTCGAGTCTCATTGTCTTAATGAGGTTCAAATCTTGCCACGCGCCAACAACGCGTCTTTGACGAATTCGGAAGAAAATTGCCACTTTTCTCTTCCCACCAAAGGGAATGATACATCTTTGCATCGCTCTACAGGACAACGTTCATTCGATTCTCTACTTTCTAATCAGAAGGTTTGGAAATCGAAATTTTTCAGTACCATTTCAGACACCTGCAGAAAGCCTTCTCTTTCTCCTACTAAACAGAAGACTTATCTTCCTCCTGTTTCCCGTCCGATGAAACAGAATACTAATTTTTCTCCTGTCTCCTTGTTGACCCTTCCTCAGGTCAAACCACGGGTCAAAAACCTCGGCATTGACCATAACCTTCCTTCTCCTCCTCTAAATGTTCCTTTCTACCACCATAAAACAGCTTTTGGAAATACTTATGTTCAGAATTCATCGGCTTTCTTCGTTCTTATCATCTTAATCTGTGTTTCAAGTCCTTTCTTACCCTTCTCTATCCCTATTATCTCACAGCCCGATAGGCCATCGCCCTTCAAGGCTATATCCAAGATTGGCCCCCACTCGTTCAAACTCCTGCCTGCTCCTGAATATTCGATTGCTCACAATTTTCTGGAGCCATCTGCCACTTTGATTTCAGTAGCGGAACTTCCATCACTGAGGTCACTCGCGTAGCTCCAAAAGGACCGAATACACGAAACGAAGACCAGTAATCATAACATTAGTTACCCCAATTACAAATTGTTTCTTTAACCGTACTTCCAGTTCCAGAGCAATGGCCACACGTAAACCTTTCACTGCACAATACCTTGAAATTTTATACCTTCCACGCTATAGAGTTTAGTCAATTCCAAAGTTCTAAAAAGGTTCTCAAACAACCCATATCCGTTCAAAACCTTGCAGAAATCGTATCAGTTTCACTTAAGTACTTTTCTAATAGTTCATTGAAATTCATTTCTCTCAAATTTTGTTCTCATAAAGTTGATAAAAATCGCGTTTGATTTAAAAGTGTATGCACACGGTGAACTTAGACCAGTGTAAAAAGTGGACCTAGACAAATCAGACTCCAAACGCTCAAGGACACACAAGTGACCGTTAATTATAAGTGTTCATTAGTGCATAAGTATCGATTTTAGTGTAAAATTTAACTGATAAATATAGTGGATCAAGTCCGAAGTAGATGTATTTTATTTAACTATTTCTTTTGTCCTTATGGAACATTACATCCAACTACTTCTTTAACTATTCTTTGTCTCCATATAACACTATATCCAACTGCTTTTGTTTGAGAGGATATTCAAACTAACCCCCTAGTTCCAACTCTGGGGAGGGAGTCATGAGGAGAAAGTTTTCCACAGGAAAATAAATTTTTGTAAAATTTAACAATATCATTGTTTGTCTAAATTAACGTATGAACCCTTTATTCTGTTTGCATAAATTAAAGTTTTAATCTTTGAATTTTTAATATTTTATAACTCGCCTCGATGCCCCAGTGGAGCTTCTGGCCTCTTTCTTAACCCTTCCAACTCCAGTATGCCAAATTTATAATCTTAAACAGAGATTCTTAAATTCTAAATTTTTTTTCGGCTAATATAAATCACATAAATGAGTTAAGTGTAGAACCAAAGTTATATAAATTCCTTTGCTAATATCATTGTTGGAGAACCTTTGCAACCTTAAGAATCTTTTGTAAACGTGGCACCTTGGGAGTTTCTCCAGGGCAAAGTGCAAACACTTTGGGAGGGCAGTCGAAGCCTCACCCCTCTTGCGAGTGCGTGCCTCTCCCTTTGGGCAGCCAGTTCGGCTCAGGTCCTTGGTTCGTTAATAACTCTCTAAGCAAGTGTCGTGTAAGGATTTGATTTTCTAATTACTGTGCATTGTAACTTAACCACCCCGACTTATGTTGTGTATATAAATCTATTATAAAACCCATTTGTTATCATTTAGTTAGAATTAGTTAGGATGTTATATTATTCTATTAATATCATTCTAGAGGGCAGAGCCCTGTAAAAATGAACAATGAATAATTCCTACATTCATATAATTCTTATATTCATTCATATAATTCTTATGTTCATTCGTATACTTCGTATATTTATATAATCCTTATATTCTTATTCATATATTCATTTTGACATATCAAATCCAAAATCGTATAACGCTTGCACGAGTTTGGACAAAATTTTGATTTGCTTTCTATTTTATAATTGGTCAATTATTTCCTTGTAAACTACTTAATCATTTTCAATAAAGTCGAAAATCGTATAACGCTGACACAAGTTTGGATACATTTTTTATTTGCTTTCTATTTTACATTTGGTGAATTATTTCTTTGTAAACTACTTAATCATTTTGTATGAAGTCGAAAATCGTATAACGCTGACACAAGTTTAGATACATTTTTTATTTGCTTTCTATTTTATAAGTGGTGAATTATTTCTTTTTGAACAACTTCATCATT